>CM029018.1:210455837-210805837 GCA_016801055.1 Panax notoginseng | reverse complement strand
GGAGAATGTGTTTATCTTGTGGCTACTAAATAAATATGTGTTGGTTACTGTTTAAATTGGATTTGATTACTGTATAATGTTGTTATGATTATTACTATATAATATTTCGGTGTTTATTATTTGTTTGTTTTATTATGATGGTTACTTGTTGGCTACATTTATTACCTTCATACAACTGTTATAGTTTAATTGGTAATAAATATCAATATACTGATTATTTCCATTGTAAGATGAATGTACAAATGTATTTTATGTACTGGTTACTAACATTATGTAGTTTGGTTACTGGCTAACATTGATTTGGTTACTTTACAGTACTTATTCTATTATCAGACAATAGAATTGATTCCTGTTGTACTTTATTTCAACAGTACATGGACTGATAGTAACCAATACACCAAATTTAAAGTTACCGGCATACTAGTTCCATCAACTTGTTCGCTTGGAGAAATGCAAAACATGATATGCATTGTTCTATCAAATTTGGAGTGTCGAATTTTGGCGTTTCCAGAGCCTAGTTTCATTAGAAACGGGTCAACGATCAAAAGTCACCAGCGTTGCTGGTGAACTGCAGGATTTTTGGTCAAATTCCATCATTTAGACCTTCAAAATTACATGTAAAAATGTAGTTTATATTCTGGTTACTAAGATTATGTAATTTGGTTACTGTCTAATACTAATTTGGTTACTTTACAATGTTTATTCAGTTGTTACATCTCAAACTACTTTTATTTTAATATGAGATCTATAAATGACTATCATATATATAAATAGAAACTCTTAATTGGAGTTTCTTATTCCATCATGATGACAGGGTATAAATAAAATATATACATTTAGCACTTTATAACAGTCCTCATACGAACTTATAATTATAATAAAACAGTTGTGACAACCCCAAAATAGGTCCATTCCACCCAACCCATTTTGAGTCGTCAAATACATGGTACAGAAAACAACTACAACTTTATTACAACAATTGTCGTGCAAAATACAACAACACATATGCTGTGAGTTTGGATACAAATATATACCAAATGTGACTCATGTTCCAACCGTGGACATCACCTCACAATAACACCTTACATAAAGGTATAGTCAAAAACTGTTTTAGAAACTAGAATCTTTGGGAAGTGCTCAAGGAAACCTTCGTACATGGGAGGCCATGCGTCTAGGTTATGATAGATATCATATGGCCACAGAATTATCCTTGGTTGACCCAATAGACCCCAAAGAAAAACAAGAAGATTACTATCATATTCTTCCCAATGGTGAGTCTTCTCTTGACTTATCATTATCTCCACTATATCTAACTGAGAATTATACTTCAAACAAACACCAAGATTATATAGGTAGTGCTCGTATATATACTCAGCAAGTGGATGAGCACATCCCTGTCTTATGATGACACGAGGTTGTATGTCGTTAGACATCTTGTATGATAGTGGCAAACCACCCTTCCAACGTTGGGTACACCTTACCCTATTGGATTCACCAAATATAACTACTAAATGAACTTTTCTATACTGCTTCGGGAGAACATCCACAGCTAGAGACCACCGTTCTATTTCCCCGTTACCCTCGCTCGACCCAGCTACACTCTTATTACCTGAAAGGAATTGTGAAGCAAAAGGGTGAGCACAACTAGCTCAGTAAAGAATATCATGACTAAAGATAATTAAATTATCAATAGCCTTCATCAATAATAAATCAGAGATTTAGAACATATGGTAAATGATAAAAATTTCAACCATAGTTGCAGCGGAACGAGCAATCCATTAGAAGAGTCAAATAGACTATAAAGTCTATTATTTTCTCCATGTTAAAAATCCACCAACAATGTTTTATCCCTGTAACATCAATCAACAATTCTGGTCCACAATCATATGAATAACTCATAATCATAACTGTAGTTCTAAATTCCTCTTCTCATCTAGAACGAAGATAATTTTCATCACCTGAAACATCAAACATCATGGTTATACCAAATCACAGTTCCTGTTCATAATCATACTAATAACTTCATCTTTGCACTACGGGCCAAAGATATTCATCAACAAGTCATCTTTGCACTACAGGCCAAAGATATTCATCCACAGTTCATCTTTGCATTACTGGCCAAAGATATTCATCTACAATTCATCTTTGCACTACAGGCCAAAGATATTCCTCAACAATTCATATTTGCACTACATGCCAAATATATTCATATCTCAAAGAAATATATAATCATTTCAGAATTTATATACACCATAATTATAACCATGTTAATCAATTCATCTTTACACTTAAGCTAAAGATATTCAATTGTAAATTCAATGGTCATGATCATACCAGTCACAATTCAACTTTGCACTACAGGCCAAAGAGAACCCTAGTCATGATCATACCAATAATCTACCCATCTTTACACTCCAGTGAAAGAGAAATTCAACATCAGGGTTATAAAAATGTTATATATGATAATAAAATTAATATAATCAACATATAGATTTAATCTCAAGAGTAATATTCATAAATCAACTATAATTTGGTTAGTAAAAGAAACCAATTTTGTCGTGAATAGTAACTCGTGAATAGTAACTCGTGAATAGTAACACCGACTCAAAAAGGTAGAAATTCCACAATAAAATTTATACCAATACTTCGGTATAATGATATTGAAAGAATAACATTTCTTAAGCTTATAAACAATTTATTTAAATTGTTTACACTTTACTAATTAATGCATTTAATCATCATAAAATGCCAACTCTTAAGATTTCATCATCAATAACCAAAACCCTCATCAAAAATCTGCATATACCTCATATATAGGATTCTCAAGCCATAAAATCCTATTTTCCAATTTTCTTACTTCACATAACATATTTAATTCATTTTTTCATAACTAGACTATTTTCATGAAAAATACTAAATCCGTTCCAAAAATATTTCTTTTCTGAAATTTAGAATAATATAGTCCCATAGTGAACATATATTTTTCTCAGAATTTTTAAAAGTCATTTACTATTTTTCATATGGCCAAAATAGCCGAATATTTAGACATTTATCAAAAATTATACTTTTGTCTAAATATTCTGAAATTTACAGTGTATACTTCTATCATATACATGTACTCCCAATAAAAATTTCATCAATTTTAGAGTTAACCACAAGGAATTATAAGCGGTTACTTTTAAAATAGTCTTTTCTCATAAAATTCATAACTCTCAATCTATACATCCAAAAATCACCATTTTTGGACACAATCAATAAAACTCATCAAAATATCATTTCAAATTTTTTCAGAATTTTTGAAGTTCAGAAAAATTACGAAACTGAAAAACATAACAACTCTTAAAATCCCTTACTATCCCTTACTATCCCTTACCTCAAAAGAGCAGTACTTCTGATCGGTATAAGGCTGAAGGAAACTTGCACTGATGAATAGAAACTCACAGAGTATCTAAATACTCACAAAATACACTCAATAATCTAGAGAGAGAAAGAGAGAAAGCTTATGTTTCTGGTGTGATTTTCAATTCTAACTTAGCCCTCTATTTATAGGAAAATTTTGGTAGGTTTGACCTGCAACCTGATGGCTTTACCTGCTACTATTCCCACCCACCACATTTGAAATATAATTCAGCGCATTTCTTCACCAACCACAAGTGGGGCCCACCAATTCTAGATTTTTCTACCAAAATGATAAACTCCGAAAATTCAACAATTTCTGAACCAGTCATCTCGTAAAATTCATAATAAATCATACGTTCATTTTTAACGGTTCAAAATTTGTGGGCATATACTCAACTTATATATGTATAACATATCCAAAAATCACAACGATCCAACGGTCGGATTAAAAATTATAACCCCCGCAATATATCTCAAAAACCCTGATTTTTAATACCACCATTCCGACAAAAATACTGATAAAAACCTCAACATTATCTCCTTCATTTTTAACCACAAAAATATATCCCTCGTTTATATCCACATAAAATAAATATTTCCTTATCATATGAATCAATAATTAATTATTCACAAATAATATTACAGAATCACATTTATGACAACCAGGCCGTTCCCAGGAAAGAGGGGGCTTTCCAATAAGGATTTCTCCTTACTGGCGCGCAATTAGATGACCAAACCTCTCCTTAGACAGAACTTTCTAGACATTGCCAATAATGTTATCTAATAATATTATTCAAATAATATGAATTATTGATCTGATAATGGGAAATACTGTGCAGCAACAATTATTGAACAACAATAATATAAAATTTCAACGTAGCAATTATTGAATCAATAAAATAAAATATTGAACAGTAATTACTGTAACAATTATTGAGTAGTGCCTTCTTACGTAAGAATCAATAATTTCAAAAAAACAATGCAATACCGTGTGCTACTGTGCAATAACGCGTATTACTGTATTTTAACCACCAGGTATTCCAACAGTGTTAACGGTAACAACTACGCCGTTATTTGTAAAAACTCAAATTTGTCGTTTTCCTTCACCCGACAGTTATTCGTTATGGGGCCCACAAATAGCTGCGCCGTCGTACGAATATTCCCCGACAGAAAGAATATTCCACGACCAAACGAATATTCCCCGACAACAATGATTATTTTATAACCACTTGCTTATTTTGAAAAAAAAAATCATATTGCACTCATAACTTTAAACTTTTATCAATTTAACCATTTACTGAATTGTAATTATAAGGAAAATTGAATACTTTTATTTCATAAAATTCGGGGTCTTACAATCTCCCCTCCTTATGAAATTTCGTCCCCGAAATTTACGTACCTGGTATTTCAAAGAGTTGAGAATACCTTGCTTTCATTTCAGATTCCATCTTCCTTATCATCATGATTTCTCCATTGCTCATCTCCTGTATTTCAGATATCTTTCTAGAATACAGCTTCAAAACAAGGGTTAATTTAACAAATTAACATATCACATAATATCTCGATATTATGACTGACCAACAAATAAGCTTAGGTAGGACACACTAGCGAAGGATTTACTCATCTCTCCCCTCCTAATTATATTCCCCGATCTCCGCCAAAGATCATATCCCTAAGCTCTGATACCACCTGTGACAACCCCAAAATAGGTCCATTCCACCCAACCCATTTTGAGTCGTCAAATACATGGTACAGAAAACAACTACAACTTTATTACAACAATTGTCGTGCAAAATACAACAACACATATGCTGTGAGTTTGGATACAAATATATACCAAATGTGACTCATGTTCCAACCGTGGACATCACCTCACAATAACACCTTACATAAAGGTATAGTCAAAAACTGTTTTAGAAACTAGAATCTTTGGGAAGTGCTCAAGGAAACCTTCGTACATGGGAGGCCATGCGTCTAGGTTATGATAGATATCATATGGCCACAGAATTATCCTTGGTTGACCCAATAGACCCCAAAGAAAAACAAGAAGATTACTATCATATTCTTCCCAATGGTGAGTCTTCTCTTGACTTATCATTATCTCCACTGTATCTAACTGAGAATTATACTTCAAACAAACACCAAGATTATATAGGTAGTGCTCGTATATATACTCAGCAAGTGGATGAGCACATCCCTGTCTTATGATGACACGAGGTTGTATGTCGTTAGACATCTTGTATGATAGTGGCAAACCACCCTTCCAACGTTGGGTACACCTTACCCTATTGGATTCACCAAATATAACTACTAAATGAACTTTTCTATACTGCTTCGGGAGAACATCCACAGCTAGAGACCACCGTTCTATTTCCCCGTTACCCTCGCTCGACCCAGCTACACTCTTATTACCTGAAAGGAATTGTGAAGCAAAAGGGTGAGCACAACTAGCTCAGTAAAGAATATCATGACTAAAGATAATTAAATTATCAATAGCCTTCATCAATAATAAATCAGAGATTTAGAACATATGGTAAATGATAAAAATTTCAACCATAGTTGCAGCGGAACGAGCAATCCATTAGAAGAGTCAAATAGACTATAAAGTCTATTATTTTCTCCATGTTAAAAATCCACCAACAATGTTTTATCCCTGTAACATCAATCAACAATTCTGGTCCACAATCATATGAATAACTCATAATCATAACTGTAGTTCTAAATTCCTCTTCTCATCTAGAACGAAGATAATTTTCATCACCTGAAACATCAAACATCATGGTTATACCAAATCACAGTTCCTGTTCATAATCATACTAATAACTTCATCTTTGCACTACGGGCAAAAGATATTCATCAACAAGTCATCTTTGCACTACAGGCCAAAGATATTCATCCACAGTTCATCTTTGCATTACTGGCCAAAGATATTCATCTACAATTCATCTTTGCACTACAGGCCAAAGATATTCCTCAACAATTCATATTTGCACTACAGGCCAAATATATTCATATCTCAAAGAAATATATAATCATTTCAGAATTTATATACACCATAATTATAACCATGTTAATCAATTCATCTTTACACTTAAGCTAAAGATATTCAATTGTAAATTCAATGGTCATGATCATACCAGTCACAATTCAACTTTGCACTACAGGCCAAAGAGAACCCTAGTCATGATCATACCAATAATCTACCCATCTTTACACTCCAGTGAAAGAGAAATTCAACATCAGGGTTATAAAAATGTTATATATGATAATAAAATTAATATAATCAACATATAGATTTAATCTCAAGAGTAATATTCATAAATCAACTATAATTTGGTTAGTAAAAGAAACCAATTTTGTCGTGAATAGTAACTCGTGAATAGTAACTCGTGAATAGTAACACCGACTCAAAAAGGTAGAAATTCCACAATAAAATTTATACCAATACTTCGGTATAATGATATTGAAAGAATAACATTTCTTAAGCTTATAAACAATTTATTTAAATTGTTTACACTTTACTAATTAATGCATTTAATCATCATAAAATGCCAACTCTTAAGATTTCATCATCAATAACCAAAACCCTCATCAAAAATCTGCATATACCTCATATATAGGATTCTCAAGCCATAAAATCCTATTTTCCAATTTTCTTACTTCACATAACATATTTAATTCATTTTTTCATAACTAGACTATTTTCATGAAAAATACTAAATCCGTTCCAAAAATATTTCTTTTCTGAAATTTAGAATAATATAGTCCCATAGTGAACATATATTTTTCTCAGAATTTTTAAAAGTCATTTACTATTTTTCATATGGCCAAAATAGCCGAATATTTAGACATTTATCAAAAATTATACTTTTGTCTAAATATTCTGAAATTTACAGTGTATACTTCTATCATATACATGTACTCCCAATAAAAATTTCATCAATTTTAGAGTTAACCACAAGGAATTATAAGCGGTTACTTTTAAAATAGTCTTTTCTCATAAAATTCATAACTCTCAATCTATACATCCAAAAATCACCATTTTTGGACACAATCAATAAAACTCATCAAAATATCATTTCAAATTTTTTCAGAATTTTTGAAGTTCAGAAAAATTACGAAACTGAAAAACATAACAACTCTTAAAATCCCTTACTATCCCTTACTATCCCTTACCTCAAAAGAGCAGTACTTCTGATCGGTATAAGGCTGAAGGAAACTTGCACTGGTGAATAGAAACTCACAGAGTATCTAAATACTCACAAAATACACTCAATAATCTAGAGAGAGAAAGAGAGAAAGCTTATGTTTCTGGTGTGATTTTCAATTCTAACTTAGCCCTCTATTTATAGGAAAATTTTGGTAGGTTTGACCTGCAACCTGATGGCTTTACCTGCTACTATTCCCACCCACCACATTTGAAATATAATTCAGCACATTTCTTCACCAACCACAAGTGGGGCCCACCAATTCTAGATTTTTCTACCAAAATGATAAACTCCGAAAATTCAACAATTTCTGAACCAGTCATCTCGTAAAATTCATAATAAATCATACGTTCATTTTTAACGGTTCAAAATTTGTGGGCATATACTCAACTTATATATGTATAACATATCCAAAAATCACAACGATCCAACGGTCGGATTAAAAATTATAACCCCCGCAATATATCTCAAAAACCCTGATTTTTAATACCACCATTCCGACAAAAATACTGATAAAAACCTCAACATTATCTCCTTCATTTTTAACCACAAAAATATATCCCTCGTTTATATCCACATAAAATAAATATTTCCTTATCATATGAATCAATAATTAATTATTCACAAATAATATTACAGAATCACATTTATGACAACCAGGCCGTTCCCAGGAAAGAGGGGGCTTTCCAATAAGGATTTCTCCTTACTGGCGCGCAATTAGATGACCAAACCTCTCCTTAGACAGAACTTTCTAGACATTGCCAATAATGTTATCTAATAATATTATTCAAATAATATGAATTATTGATCTGATAATGGGAAATACTGTGCAGCAACAATTATTGAACAACAATAATATAAAATTTCAACGTAGCAATTATTGAATCAATAAAATAAAATATTGAACAGTAATTACTGTAACAATTATTGAGTAGTGCCTTCTTACGTAAGAATCAATAATTTCAAAAAAACAATGCAATACCGTGTGCTACTGTGCAATAACGCGTATTACTGTATTTTAACCACCAGGTATTCCAACAGTGTTAACGGTAACAACTACGCCGTTATTTGTAAAAACTCAAATTTGTCGTTTTCCTTCACCCGACAGTTATTCGTTATGGGGCCCACAAATAGCTGCGCCGTCGTACGAATATTCCCCGACAGAAAGAATATTCCACGACCAAACGAATATTCCCCGACAACAATGATTATTTTATAACCACTTGCTTATTTTGAAAAAAAAAATCATATTGCACTCATAACTTTAAACTTTTATCAATTTAACCATTTACTGAATTGTAATTATAAGGAAAATTGAATACTTTTATTTCATAAAATTCGGGGTCTTACAACAGTAACCACATAATTATATGATAGTAATCAGAACAAGTTTTAATGGTAACCAAAACATAAACATCATGTAATGAAACCCAATTTAGACAATTCATGTATACTAAATAATTACATATTAACCAGAATAAAAAATAAAAATAACCAAAATCCCACACTGGGGAAACAATGATAGTAGCCAAACCATAATATAACAGTAACCAAAACATAATAAAGAAGTAACCAAATAGTTATATAAAAGTATCCATAACATGTTTTAATGGTAAACAAAACAGAAACAACCTGTATATCAAACCCAATTTAAGCAACCTATGTATACTCTCACATGTACATTTTAACATTTAATATATGTCATGATACGAGCTTGTAACTATCTGGTTACTACCAAAAAATAAAATAGTTACCCTTTTATGTATGTTTGGTTACCAACTGCAATTTTCAAACAATATATCAGACACAACTTAGAAGTAACAAATACGAACCAACAAACAATGTCAAATAATTGATAATATAATCAAATATGTAATTCCATTTACATAAGCTCCAATATACATTACATATTTACTAACCATAACAAATGGTTATGAATATCCAACAAAAATCAAGGTACGAAACACAATTCAAAAGGACAAGACAACAACAACCGAACTAATCAAAATCTGTTACAAATCTTCTTGAAACTTTAGTTTTTTGGCTGCTGCTACTTTTTCTTCATGACTGCTCTCATTCTCTAGAAAAGACTTCTGCATTATGTATGAACCTATGGGAGGAAGAGAAATACCTTGGTATTAGTGAATAGAGAACCCATTAATCATAGGTATCATATCATAATATAACATTAACCATACCATAATAAAGCAGTGACAAAAAAATTATATTATATAAACTAATTGTAACCAAAATATAAACAACATGTAGTACAAACCATTTTATGTAATAAACAAACAGTTATATATAATATTAACCAAAACATAATTTAAAGGTCACCAAAATAAAAATATGTATACCAAAAAATATACTAAAGAAGTAACCAAACATTTATATGATAGTAACCAAATCATGTTTTAATGGTAACCAACACATAAACAACATGTAGACCAAACCCAGTTTAATCAACCAATGTATACTAAGCAAATACATTGTAACCAAAACAACATATAAAAGTAACCAAAAACTCAATTAAAAGAAAAAGAATGGTATCCAAATCATAAGCTAAAAGTAACAAAAAATATACTCATGAAGTAACCAAACAGTTATATGTTAGTAACCGAAATATATATTAATGGTAACCAATACATAAACAACATATAGACCAAACACAGTTTAGTCAACCCATATATATTAAGTAAATACATGGTAACCAGAACAACAAAAAATAGTAACCAGAATCCCAACTCAAGGAAACAAAAATAGAATCCAAATGAGAAACTAACAGTAACCAAAAATATACTAAAGAAGTAACCAAATATTTATATGATAGTAACCAAAACATGTAAAAATGGTAACCAATACATAAACAACATGTACATCAAAATTAGTTTAGTCAACCATGTATACTAAGCAAATACATGGTAACCATAACAACATAAAAAAGTAACCAAAATATCAAATCAAGGTAACAAAAATGGTATCCGAATCACAATCTAACAGTAACCAAAACATAATACAGAAGTAACCAAACAGTTATATGATAGTATCTATTTTTTATTGCTTGACGTAGCTACAACGTAAGCACTACATCAAGCCCCCAAAAATTGGTCTTGTGTCAGTATATGATGCAGAAGTAAAATGACAAAATGAAGATGAGACAATCATGATCATTCAAAAGCATACTATATATGTTAAGAGCCTAAACAATTTGAAAATAATTATCCACTTTAGCAAATATTATGCTGTTAAATGATGTCTATCACAAATAACCAAGTCATGGAGATAAAAGAAAATTCATTCAATAAAAAAATTAACATAAACAGAATGTGGCCAGAAGTACAGACTCATGGTATGACAACATCACTTCAACCATGTACATACCAAAGCAAGAACTCCATCGTCTGAAAAAATAGATTCAGTCCGCTGACGACGAGTGGCTTCAAGAGGAGAGAGAAGTATTATGGGCGGAGAGAGAAGTAGATTCAGTCCGCTGACGACGAGTTCAAGAGGAGAGAGAGAAATAGTAAGGGCGGAGAGAGAGAAACCGAACGAGAGTTAAGGGCGGAGAGAGAGAGACCGAACGAGAATGGATGTTTGATGAAGATGGAAACTAAATTACCATGTCAACCTATTACTACTAATCCCTTAATTTAAGGACTCCTAATTGTATTAGTATTGTAAATAAATATGATGCAATGTCATATTTTTGTAATTATTTTATGGATGTATGATTATTGTAATTATTTTTAAAAATGTACTATAATATGTAATTAACCCAAATAAATAAATCTTTTTCCTAATTTCATCATCCAATTTCTATTTATTTATTAATCTCTACTTTCCTTTTCCCCCTTTTAATTTTTTCTCTTCAACTAACGCTTTTACCATTATCCCACATACATCAAGTCTCCAGTTTCAATATATATAATTATTATAATTTTTTGGAATTTAATTTTGAATTTTTTTTGATTTTACAAAATAAATTATGAAAATTATAAATTATCTGAAAAATAATACTACTTACATGATTTATTATTTTAAAAATTAAGTGAATTACATTAGTTTTGGATTTAAGAATATTTTAATTTTAACAAGGTCTAAAAGCAATTTTAGATAAACAACAAATATTTGTACTCTTTCACAATCTAATAACGCGTTTCTATGAGCAATTAATAAATGTAGAGAATTATTATTTCTACAAAGAAAAATATATGATATTTTCACAATATCTCACACACATGAAGGTAAAACTTACTACTAGTCTCGTGAAAATATCAATTCCTCAAATGTATTTTGTAAGTTTTCATTTTGAAGAATATACATACTTCAAATTGGAATTAGTTTACACCTAACCTAGCTATACCTATGTTTCTTTGGGATATGATATTCTAGTGTATTTTGAATAATATCATTTTCAAAATTATAATATTGTGCATATAAAAATTTGGTAAAATGCCAATAGAAATGATCTGGAAATTCGGGAGTGATTAATATGAAATTAATTTTGGTCAAATTGATCAATATAATGTCGACACGCATGTCAGGGGTGATCTTTCTCTGCGCGTCAGTACTGTATTGATTAATTGACCAACTTACAAAAAAATTAATTTTATTTTAACGCTTTAATTTTTTATAATAAAATTTTTAAACTCGCCACTCCTCCCGCTTTAATTCCTGTTTGAACCACCACCACTGCCGCAATCTTCTAATCAGTCATCTCGTCGCTCATTGTCATATCCCAATCAGAAAACCTCCAAGAAAAGCATCAATCAAGCAAAACTCAATCAGAAAACCCAAAAAAATCACCAATCAAACAAAATCCAATAAGACCGACTTTTTACCAACTCCAATAAAACAATTCGTTTTGTATATACCTTCAGATGTGATAAAACACCATTAATGAGCTAAGATTGAAGCTCAAGACGAAACAATAAGATTTTAGAATCAATTACTTTGGATTTGATACTCCATTAACTAACTAAAATCGAAATTTCTAGTTAAGAAATTGGACATAAATATGAAGTTATTTTAGAGAAATAGAAGGATCATTTTGTAGATTCAGTTCTGCTACACATAAACCATAAACGAGCTAGATGAAATTTCTTAATTACATAGGAGAGAAAAAATGGAGGGGCCAAATTGAGCTAGCTAAATGGATGGTGCATCGTGATAGACTTGGTTAACTATATTTTATTATAAATAAATATACTATCACATATGACCGTTCACATGTATTTTTTGATAGCTCACAAGATTTGCTTTGTACATAAACGGTATATAAATATATGTGAGTGTATGTAAACGGTACATAAACGGTTATATATGATAGTAGACTTGCTATTTTACTATCACGCAACGTTAGGGACACCTAGAAAAAAAAAATTCAGAACTAAATGAACCGAACCTCAGGAGTAATTATCCACATTTGCCCTCAAAGTGTGAAACATTTTTCAAAATGTATTAGAATTAGCTTTTGTCTGTTTTGTAACGGTCTAAAAAATAACAAATAATATCATTTTTAACGTCGTCAGCGTAGATCGTCAACTATCTGCTAAAGATTCAAACGCTCCGTAACGGCCATAAAATTTGAGTTTCTTATCTCTCCCAACTAGTCCCCACAGCTTCACACACTAAATAACCAGATCCTTCTTTATTTTAACCTAAAAATCATTAATTCATCCAACGATCTATCTCTATTTCCATTACTTTCTCTCTCTAAAAATTCATACTGTTTCTGTACAAGTTGTACAAGTGGTATTTCATTTCATTTGAAGCTCTAAAAGCCGGCCATTTTATATACTGTAAAGTATATATTTCTATTTACATTTGTCTTCGTTTAATTTGTCCTTGATTTATTCGTTATTTCTTGTTTTTACTATCAATTTCGATTTAGTTGAAGCATATACTACAATGTACATCTCTATTTCTGTACAACCTCATCTAATTTTTGAAATCGGTAATTTTAAAGTAATTGTACTAAATAGTGATTTGTGGATGGTGCTTTTTCTGTTTTCTCAGATTTGATTTGGGTTTTGACTCGGTAAGTTGATATTCAATTTCAAGTACACTTCAATTAGGTTGGAAGATTGAAATTTGAAGGAGAAGAAGTTATTAGAAGAAATGGAGTCAAGAAGAGGGGGAGGAAGTTTGGTATCAATTTCGCCGTCTCAAACTCCACGTTCGAGTGAGAAAGCGGTGAGAGATCTGCGATCAGAAGGAAATTTGAGTTTTAAGCATGATAATAAAGATAAAGGTGTGAATGTTCAAGTCATTGTAAGATGCAGGTAAGATTTGAATTTGATCAATGATTGGTTTTTATGGTGTAATTGTGTTAATTGGGTCTTTGTTGTTTAACTGGATTGAACTTATTGAATGATTATTGGATTGTAATGGGTGATTTGTTTAAATGTGTTTCAGGCCATTGAGTGAGGATGAAATAAGAGTGCATACTCCAGTTGTGATTTCTTGTGCTGAGAATAGAAGAGAAGTTTGTGCAATTCAGAACATAGCTAATAAGCAGATTGATAGAACTTTCATGTTTGATAAGGTTTGCCATCTATATGAATTCCATTATTTTTTCATACTTGCGAATAATTTGTGGTACTAATCTTATGGTTTTCCAACAAATAATGTGGTAGTCTCGAAGAAATATCATCCATCGAGAATTTGTATAATGTGATAATTTTTCTAGGTCTTTGGTCCGGCTTCCCAACAAAAGGATTTGTATGATCAGGCCGTATCTCCTATTGTGTTTGAAGTTCTCGAGGGCTATAATTGCACTATTTTTGCCTATGGGCAGACAGGAACTGGGAAAACATATACAATGGAAGGGGGAGCAAGAAAAAAGGTTAAAATTTTTCAGTCCAAATGAAATTAATACTGCAAGTTACTTCCATTGATTTTTTCAACTAATAATTCTCAGTGTTCCTTGTTCAGAATGGGGAATTTCCGAGTGACGCAGGTGTTATTCCCAGAGCAGTTCGACAAATTTTTAATATATTAGAATCTCAAAGTGCTGAGTATAGCATGAAAGTTACATTTCTCGAGCTGTACAATGAGGAGATAACAGATCTTTTGGCTGCAGAGGAATGTTCAAAATTTATTGATGACAAATCCAAGAAACCCATAGCACTAATGGAGGATGGAAAGGGAGGTGTTTTCGTTCGAGGGTTGGAAGAGGAAATAGTATGCACTGCAAATGAAATATACAAAATTTTGGAGAAAGGCTCTGCTAAAAGGCGTACAGCGGAGACCCTTCTTAACAAACAAAGCAGTCGGTCTCACTCGATATTTTCTATCACAATTCACATTAAGGAGTGTACTCCAGAAGGGGAGGAGATGATTAAATGCGGGAAGCTCAATCTTGTTGACCTTGCTGGTTCTGAGAATATTTCGCGTTCTGGTGCAAGAGAGGTACAAACTTATAAACAATGATAAAAATTTACTTTAAAAGTTTGTAACAATGTACAAATGTGAATTTGTTCTTGGCGTCTTGCCCAATGATCTCTGGAATATCATATTCATTATTTTACAATGGAGGATGGTTCATATAATCAAACTATCCATTTTCTTGAAGGGACGAGCAAGGGAAGCAGGTGAGATTAATAAAAGCTTGCTTACACTTGGTCGTGTTATAAATGCGCTAGTGGAGCACTCGGGTCATGTACCATATAGGTATTATACATTCAAGTAGCTTTTTCGAATTTAAATTGGCATCAAGGGTATGTTACATTCAGAGTTGGACAAACAGCTAAAATGGTATAATCTCTTATGTCAGGGATAGTAAATTGACAAGGTTGTTAAGAGATTCCTTGGGAGGGAAGACAAAGACATGCATAATTGCCACAATATCACCCTCAGTCCATAGTTTGGAGGAGACGCTCAGCACTTTAGACTATGCACACCGTGCCAAAAATATCAAAAACAAACCAGAGGTTAGTATTTTGGCGACACATGATGACTTTGAATATCACCCTTTTTCTTTTTTCCTCAAAACTTTTAGTGTTCTCACATTCTAAAAATTTACTGTTCCTCAGGAAAGATCTAGTATAATAGTTTTGTTGAATATAATTTCAGATTAATCAGAAAATGATGAAATCTACAATGATCAAGGACTTGTACTCTGAAATCGACAGGCTTAAACAAGGTTCATATCTGTTTATATAAACTGTACTCCCTCCCTCACACCCCATCTCTCTTTATATCACTTACTGATGTCATATTTACTTTTTCTCTATGTTCTAAAAGAGGTGTATTCTGCAAGAGAAAAGAATGGGATATATATACCAAAAGATCGATATCTTCAAGACGAAGCGGAGAAAAAGGTTAGTTCTATTCATCTAGATTGATAATAGTTTTCACCCACTGAGAGTGTCTAGGTAAATATAAGTGTAAGCTTCTTTTCATTATCCTTTTCTCCAGGCAATGGCTGAAAAGATAGAGCGCATGGAACTTGATTTTGAATCCAGGGACAAGGTAATCTTGATATTATAACTTGCCTAGAACATTTCCTGATTCTCTTTGAGAAATTGGATTGCTTATAATTCATTTTTCTTGTAAACAGCAATTTATGGAGCTCCAGGGACTTCACAATTCTCAGCTGCTACTGACAGCAGAATTAAGCGATAAACTTGAAAAAACAGAGGTAATTGTAGTAGAGTGGCATATTCTAGTAATCTATAGTTATCACCAACTATTGCATTTCCTGTCACGAAATAATTATTTACTTTTTCTTTTCCATTTTTGTTCTTCAGAAAAAGCTCCATGAAACTGAACATGATTTGGTTGATCTTGAAGAGAAACATAGACAAGCAAATGCAACCATCAAAGAAAAAGAATATCTGATATCCAATCTTCTCAAGTCTGGTGAGCCCAATATCATACGTTTGTACTCCACATAAAAAAGTTTTAGCCAGAAAAGTACTTGGCACCTTTGTGTTCTAAAGAAGAATGCCAACTTTACGCATATTCATGCTTTACCATATTTCTTTATCTGGGATTACCAGTTTACCATCTTGTTTACGTAGATTGATAAGTCGATGCTATTTAACAGTTTGAAGTCTCCATTTATAAATTTTTGACATTGATGGTTGTTCTTCATCAGAGCGAGTACTTATTGAGCGGGCATTTGAGCTAAGAGCAGAGCTGGAGACTGCTTCGTCAGATGTGTCTAGCCTGTTCGCCAAGATTGGTCTGTATGCAAAATTATGAAATTGAATCAGGTCAAGGATTTTGCTCATAATGTTATTTTACTAAAAAAATATCATTGTTGATTTTCATAGAGCGCAAGGACAAAATAGAAAATGGAAACAGAATTCTTATTCAGAACTTCCAGTCTCAATTAGCTCAACAGCTTGAAATCTTGCATAAGACTGTGGCAGCTTCTGCCACGCAACAAGAGCAGCAATTGAAAGGCTTGGAGGAAGATATGCAGTCATTCGTATCCACAAAAGCAGAGGTACAATTTTGTAAGATGTAAATAAGATAAGAGATGTCTTCCATTGGGTGGCATTGTTAGTTGATACAGTATATCTTTGTTGCGTATCTAGGCTACTGAAGAACTTCATGAAAACCTAGCGAAGTTGAAAATCATGTATGGTTCTGGTATTAAAGCTTTAGAAGATTTAGCAGGGGAGCTTGATGGAAATTCTCAGTCAACTTTCGGACATTTGAATAATGAAGTCTCTAAACATTCATCTGCTCTTGGTGATGTATGCATCTCTTGTTAATTGCTTTTACAAAACCTCAGCCAAATTTTATTCTATGTCTGTGTTTGACTTTCATTCGTATAATGCAGCTTTTTAAAGAAATAGCTTCAGAGGCTAATAAACTACTTAATGATCTTCAAAATAGTCTCTACAGTCAGGAGGATAAATTGACTGCGTATGCACAACAACAGCGAGAGGTTAGCACTTTTTAAAGTTTGCTTTACCTATTTTTTGAGTGTATAGACCTTAATGATTTGAAGTATGACACTAGGTAAATTGTTATTGACACTAAATACAGGCACATTCCAGATCTGTTGCTACCACACGATCAATTTCTCAAATTACTGTAAACTTCTTCAAGACCTTAGACATGCACGCATACAATTTGAATCAACTTGTAGAAGAAGCACAAACGGTCAACGACCAGAAATTATCTGAGCTTGAAAAGAAATTTGAGGTAATTAAACTTTTTGCTTGAATTTGTATAATATAAACCCTTATGTTTTCCCATTTTAATGTCTCATTTTATGTCTTCAGGAATGCGCCGCCAACGAAGAAAGGCGGCTCCTAGAAAAAGTTGCAGAGCTGCTTGCAAGTTCAAATTCTAGGAAGAATAAACTGGTATGAGCACATTCTTCTTTAGTATAATAAATCTTAACTGAACTTCTGTTATAATTTGCCATGAAAGTTTGCTTAATGGTGGTCATTCTGAATGTATACTGTTTCAAGAATCCTTCCCACTAAATTCTTAAACATACAACAAACTGAAAGTCTCGTAGCTGTTTCCTGGGTTTTTTTCAGCAGTATGAACCTCAACAGTAAACTGTAAACTTACATGTAATTTAGGTGAACAAATTGTTCTATTTCTAAGATATGTGTTAATAATTATATTCTTTCATCTGGATGTTAGCTGTAGACAGTTATTGTCTCAATTCGTGTAAAATCAGTATTAAATGTTTTTGTGATAATCATGTATCTGCTGCTTCTGAAGTTAAAATTGCAGAAAAGTTTTTGTGCAAGCCACAAACCTTGGGAAATTATTATGTATGCGTAATTTTTTTTAGTTCTTATCGATAGCTGAAATATACAGTTTTGTTCATGAACTTTACCAACAGGTCCAACAGTGAATGTTTTCTTTTTTCTTACTACAAATATATTTATTCATCCAGTTTGATGACTATATGAATAATCCTTGATTAAGAGTGAATTCAGGACTGGTACTTAACTTATGATAACACAAGTTAGTTTCACATCTTTGATCCCATGTCAGTAGAATATTTGGTGCATTGATTCAGTGTATTCTTATTTCCTCATAATCATAACATTTTGGTGCACTATTTATTGCTTCAATCATACTTTCTTAAGGGTAGTTGAAAATCTGAGCTTTTGTGCACGCTGTTCAGGTCCAAGCTGCAGTTACAGACCTTCGGGAGAGTGCTGCTAGCAGAACAGGCAGATTACAGCAAGAAATGTCAACTATGCAAGATTCAACATCTTCTGTCAAAGTCGAATGGTCTAGTTACATTGACAAAGCTGAAGCACATTATCTTGAGGATTCTGCTGCAGTCGAAAGTGGAAAGAAAGATCTGGAGGGGGTTCTTCAGAATTGGTATGTATCAGCCACTTGTGATGATGATATTCATTTTTGGATAAAGGATGATGATATATAATTATGAACACATTTTATTCTCATTTTCCCCCTTCTTTAATAAACCTTAAATTTATTAGTCAATTATATGCAAATTGGCAGTTTACAAAAGGCAAAAATGGGACAACAGCAGTGGAGCAGTGCTCAAGAATCCTTGCTGAGTCTAGAGAAGAGCAATGCTGCTTCTGTTGATGAAATAATAAGGTTGGCAACCTCTTGCAATAAATAGTATATGTTCTTTGGGGATCACATATATATGCACATTTTTATTAAATGTTCGTCTTTTAGGGGAGGAATGGATGCCAATCAAATATTGCGTTCTCGGTTTTCTTTTGTTGTGTCATCAACTCTTGAAGATGCAGACATCGCAAGCAAGAATCTCCTTTGCTCCATTGATCGTAAGTATCTATTTTGTGCAAGTGATGAGCCTTATTTGGCATTGAATAATAAAAGGTTTTGTTTTTCAAATTCAAATTTAATTAACTGAATAAACCCTTGCAGATTCCTTACAACTTGACCATGATGCATGTGGTAATCTTGATTCTATGATTATTCCTTGTTGTGGAGACTTGAGGGAACTGAAGAGCGGACACTACCACAAGACTGTGGAGATCACAGAAGACGCAGGAAAATGCCTCCTAACTGAATACGTGGTAAGAATATGTTTCAGTCTTAGAAAGGAACAGAACAAAGATTTCAGCTACTTCATTCATTAGAAATATATTTTTGAAGCCACAAGAAACACAAACTCTTGTTTGCATTCATATTCATCAAGTAAAAGGGTTTGCTTTAGAATAGACTGTAATCTGCAATATAGAACCAATTAACAGATTCAGTTCCTAAGTTTCACTTTTTTTTTCATTTTTTTCATTTATGTTTTATAATTTTTATTTTGGACAGGTTGATCAACCATCATGCTCCACGCCGAGAAAGAGAGCATTCAACCTACCAAGCATCACATCCATTGAAGAACTCAGAACCCCTGCATTTGATGAGTTACTGAAGTCATTCTGGGACTCAAAATCTTCGAAGCAAGCCAATGGAGATGTAAAACAACATATCTTAGGGGATTCCAGAGTTCCCCTCACGGCTATAAACTAAGAAAGCTGAACATAACAGCAGTAAGAATAGGACTGTACAGTATATATCTTTGTTTATTGATGAATTTTATTGTGAAGGAAGGGAATCTATAGTAGTTTTTTTCTTCTTCTGATTGATTCCCTTTGCTATTTTTTCCTTTAAATTCTTGGGTGAATGGTAGTTTCAGTTCATTGAAATTTCCCAACTTATTACTACTAGTACAATGAGCTTTCATTGACAAGGTTTTTCAGGTGAATTTATTATTTTTTAATTCTATTTCTATTTTACTCACTCTCTATTTCTTTGTTTCTTTACATTACATGGGTGATTGGAAGAGTTTCAGTTCATGAAATGAAAATAAATCCTAATTGCTAACAGTTGATACTGATTGGAAGAGTTTCAGTTCATTCAAATTGGTAAAGTCACTTGGGTTTGATTACTAAAAAATGAGATACAAAATGATGTATATATATATATATATATATATATATATATATATATATATATATATATATATATTGAAGATTTTTAATGAGGTGAGATATGGAGCAAGTAAAAGTGTCCATGTTAATAACTCGAAGTCATTAATTAGTACTGATGGCAACGTCACATATATTAATTCTCTAAATATTTAAAATAAATAATAATAATAATAATTCAAAATTATATTATTAAGAGATTATTAATTAGTTTAATATTTATGTAGAGGTGTGCGTATACTGTGTACTTAAAATGATAAAATGAATAATAAGAATTCAATATATTAGTAATACTAATATTATTATAGCAATCCTTATTTCCTAAATTTATAAATAGCCATTAGTATACAAAAAACTGTCTTTGTTGAATGTTTTTACACTACACAATCAATTATTAGTTATCGGTATTGAAATTTAATGTATTAGAACACCCCCCCCCCCCCTTCATTTCCCGACTTTTGCAGAGTATGGGGAACAGAATCCTTGCTTCTTAGCTAGCCAGTAGTATCCGTCTCCAACAGTGCATGGTTTGGTAAAAACATGAATGCTGTATGAAACTACAAGGGAATGAACTTTGTAAAAACTGTACCAACTTATAACAACAATGAATCAATATTTCTTTCACACATATATACAGAAAGATGACAGTTGTATCAATTGCAAACTCTTTTCAATTCAGAGAGTACACTGAACTGTATTTTAATATTGAGATCTATAACTGCTGTAAAGTCAAAACCCAAGGAGACCGGGAGAGTAGAAAGAAACTATACATTGTGCATGAGATGATCACCTTCATTAAAAATTTATTGTCGTCAACAAGTTTCATTGTTCCACAATTTCGTGCTGCAATCAATATACCTGCCACCACATCTTCAAGGTATAACACATCCTGACTGGGAAGAGATGGCTCGAATGGAACTACACGGTGCCTGCAAATATATTAGTGTTATGCTTTGTAAGAAACATGAATAATTCAGGGAAGAACATATGGAGTATTTAGTTTTTAATGCCCTCTCTTTGAGTACATAATCACAATAAAGAAAATAAAGAAGTATTTGCTGAGAAACATAGATGATGGAGATTGGAGAATGCCATTTATCCCTGCACAAGCTTTTTTTTACTGGCCATGGTGAGTTGTAATCTAGCAACTTCAAACCTTAATCTCAACACAATTCCACTTTCAACAAGAAGATTCACACTCTTTCCTACTCAACGTATTGACTTCCAACTCTTTCTTTGTTTTATTCTGATAAGAAAAAATAAAAATCAATTTCGACTTGGTTTAACTTTTTAGTTGAGTCTACACCAATTTTTTTTTGGGAGACTTTGCTTTAGGTAAATTTTGTTGGCTCGTTTGCATATATGGTGGGGTTTTGTACTTTGTTTCTCTTTGGTATAACCTTTAAAATGACCCCAGCACATGTTAAGTGTATAAATTCTGTAAATTCCACGTACCCTGACGTCTAATGTGAGAAACGTCAATTATTATACACTGCACAAAATCTAACAAAGGTGCAAAAACACTCGTATATTAACTCTATCTTACATGTAAAATGAGAGGAAATTAGTGCAGCCACAATCTTCAGACCCTGTCAATATTGTTAGACATTCGTATGTTGTTTGCCTTTCAAGAAAATCCTTACAGGCTCAAATCCATTCTTCCTTGATACCCTTATATAACCATCCATCCATCCATCCATCCATGCCACAGGAGAGGAAGGAAACAGCACAAACTAAAAACTTCCCTCAAATGCAACTACTGAACTACTCCCTCTGTCTCAATTTAAGTGAGCTTGTTTGACCTGCAGTTTTAGGAGTGATTACTTTTTTTCTTCAACCATTGGCTACAGGGATTACAATTATTGAATAGAGAGATGAATGGTTAGGATAGAATGAGGTCACTTAAATTGGGACAGAGGTAAATCAACTTATCTCATATATCATCCATTACTCTTTTTCTGTAAAAGTAGAATCTGCGCTATAAAAATAGGGAAAATTTTTAGTTCCCAGATTCGCTATGTTTCCCTTTCCTCTTTTTTTTCTCTCCATAAGTTCATTTTTCATTTCTTTTCTTCAAAAAACATGAATATTAAGTACTGTGATAAATGTTGGAAAAATATTATTGCAACCAGTGCATCTATATCGCTATTAGAAGCAAAGCTAGATACAAATAAGGAGCCAGAAGTACGATGGAAAGCCTTCCAGTGCTCCAACTGGTCTTTTATATATATGATTTTAATAAGTAAAAGACCCAAAACAACACAATAAATGCTTCACAAGTATAAAAGATAGCACACACCCACAATCAAGTATTCCAGTCATTGATGCACTTTCAAAAAATTAATAAAAAATAGACAGCAATAATTACGGAGTACGGACTACAGAATAGGCACATAGAAGCGAGAAATTACCTGAAACTTTTCTCAGGATAAGCTTGTGTGTAAAAGGTCAGCTGGTTGTTCTGTGCTGAAAGTTTCATCGTCAAAATCTTCGTTAGTGGAATTTTCATGACATAACAATCTGTTCTCTTGAACAGGATTTAATTCAAGAGCCTCCCAAACCATTGGTGGAGCCGGATGCATGGCCCCTTGTTCAGATCCAAGACCTTCAACTTTGTCTTCGTGATGTCTATTATCATAATACAAAAGATCCACTCTCTTATCATCATCTGCGCATGAAGGGTCAACATTGAGATCAGAGCTCATATCAAACCCGGTTTGGTCTCCGTCACCATTCCCATGATAAGCCACAGTCACTGTTCCCTGTTCAGATGGTTCAAGAGCTTCTTTCTTTTGCCTCTTCCATTTTTTAGTAGATGAAGTTCCATCATCTTCAAAATCTTCTTCTTCTCTTTCTCTATGTAAATAAACCCACAATTTCCTCTCCCCGTCAAATTGCACACAAGGATCGCGTTCATAATGCAAACGATCCAAGGCTCCACTAACAACTTGATTGACTTGTGCATCAGAGACATCTTCCACAATATACTGTGAATCTCTAATCAGAGTACAAACATCTGCCCTTGTTCCTATACTTCCAGGCAATCTAGCAGCTGCGTCTCTCACTAGACAAAGAATTGTAACATGCGGCGGACGATCACGTTTCAACATAAAATGGTCTCGTGCTTTTGAAGTTGGCTTACCACCACACCTTCTCAAGGGAGCTACGATAGATTTTCTACCATCAACAGCTGTGTAAGAGAAGGCCCTGTCAGGAATTGAATACCTGAGAACTTCCTCCCTGCGGAAATAATTTCTTACTTCGTCGGAGCTCGTGCTAATGGTGTTGAGACTCTTTTGAGCTCTTAGGTCTCTGAACCTTTCTTTATCATCTAAGTTAAGTTGCATCAGTGTCAAAGGAGGGGCAGGAAGACTACCTATTTGTTGAAGGGTCTCTTGACCACTCTTCAACCAATTAGCAAATGAGTCAACTAACTTCACAAGCATTTTGTGAGGAAGACCCCAAGCATCAGGAGACGTCACCTCCTCAAAAACCTCATTATCTGATGAAGACTGAAGAACTGGACCAACCCAGGACCAACTTTTTGTAATTTTTTCATATAAAGCAAGTGCCTTCCAACCTTTAGCTCCTAAAGGCGCTGTTTTGGATGAAAATATCTTCAGAACACCTCTGACCAAATCCTGAAGCGGCTCTTGAGTCTCAAGGATACAAGGATCTCCAGGATTTGATTTCACACGGTTCACAATATCCTGAACAGTAAGAGATGGGACATTCACCTGCCCAGATTGCTCAGAGTTATTTATGTCCATGATGCCTTCCTGCTTTTCATCCTGATCCTCTCCAAGTATCAGTCCTCCATCATTCTTGCCTATGTCTAAAGAATCCTCAGGAAACACGGTGATCATTGCCATGCGAACAGCTGAAAGAAGATGAATAACTGAGAATGAGAATCCTGTGTGAACCGTAGGAGTAATCAATACAAAAGGCTTTTTCTGCACTTTGCTTTCTAGATCAGCATCTTCTGCTGCTAATTCAGTAACAGATGGCTCAGAAACTCCTTTCTCACACGTACCAGTGGCATCCTCCAATTTTCTTTTCCCACGTTTTTTTGAGGGAGTCTTGTCATCAAATTGCTGTTGACATAGGTAATCATTATCATCTGGCTCATCCATGTATGTCAAATCATCCTTCACTTTCCCCCTTTTTGTCAAGGAGTTGCACTCCAATAACTGGAGATCAAATCTTTCATGATGATCATCCTCATATGCTTCAATATTTTGACCTTTCTTCCACACCTTACCAATAACTTCAGTATCCCTCACCAATTTACGTACTTTAAGTGAATCATCTTCGTTGTCAATGTAATCTTGCATGTAAGTTGACTGAGGGGTAGGGTAGTCGCGAATAGTTTCGGCTTTCTGCCTTTTCCCAGTAGGGTAGGGTTTCAATGATGATGTTGAAAACCTTTCAACTTGTTCCCCTTCCCCTTGAAACTGGCCATTCCTTCCAAACTTGTACTGTTCTCCCCAATCATCATCAAAGTTCACCCTACCAGGTTCAGTGAAAACACTGCCTTCTGGGCCTTTAGATATAGAATTAGTTAACTGACTAATATCATGCATCTTACTTTGTTGCTTTGCTTTCATAGTGTAATTATCTCCTTCCATCATGTGTAATCGTTCACCAAGGTTTCCCATCTTTCTTGAGGATTGGGATGATCCATCAAGAGGCACACCACTCTTTTTATCTTTATTAAGAAATTTTGCCTTCTTAGGAAATGAAACCGATTTCACACCTGAGACACCGCTGGGGAAAGCCAACTTGCTTCTCATCAAAGGATTGTCATCCTCGTCTTCTTCAGATTGCTCAAAGGAATCTGAATCTGTCTCCTCACCTTTAGTGAACATTTTAATGCCTTTTATGGCTGGCACATCTAGCCGTCCATTCTGCATAGATACCGCCTTGTCCTTCTCCAGTGATGTCTTCGATCTGTACTCAGAATTAAATGTTCTATCATTAGCTTTGATATCAGGGGAGTTTTTTCCAAGCTTCCACTTCTTGCTTTTGACATTCCAGTCACCATATTTAGAAGGCGGAACATCGGGGAAAGGCTCTCCTTGTGCTTCGCCATGCCAAAATGGGTCACCTCTATCAGATAACTCATTTTGATTTGCCTTCACTGACAATTTTGAAGCCCTGATTTTCCCAAATTTTATCTGATCTTGCTGCATGTTATCAGGGTACTTTAGCTTTTTGCCATAATCATAGGCATTTCGTGAGTTAGATGGCTTTGCTGTTAACACTTCGATATCTGATAATTGATTTGCAGTCCGATTCCTACCATAGGCAGGAAATTCATCCTTCAAAGACCCAGGTAAGCCCATGAAACAGTCCAAATATTCTTCACCTCTGAAACCTTCATCTTTCTTCACCCCTTTAAAAGGACCAGCCTTATCCATTGAACCAACTCTTGGAAAACTTCGATTTCTCTGGACAGCCACTTCATACATTGCTTCTTCTGCATCATCATCACCTCTGATCTGATCTCTCATTTGTACTGCCACCCGTGAATCATTCCCTGATGCCTTATTCTGTCTTGGAGGAGCTGAGGCTGAAACATAAGAGCCCAAATTCATTTCCATGCCATGTTGAATACCAGCAAAACGACCTGGTACTTCCTTTCTTGTGGACATCTTTGATCCAGCCACCTTCAAGGTCCCTTTTGGATTCTGTTTTCCATAGTGTGTTTGTTCCACAGCCATCTGCCTCCCTTGAGATGAGAAGTCCAAGGTTGGACTCAGTCTGTGTCCACGATACTGACCTGCTTTCTGCCCAACTTTTCGATCCTTCAGCCTTTTGGTCATCAAACCATCAACTGACTCTTCTCTTCCCGAGGAGTCAGTTTCCAACTCTTCCATCTTTTCACGTATTAAGCTCTTTTGACTCTTCATAATATTCAACATTCGGAGCTTCTCTTCAATGCTGTATCCCCTATAATTAATCCAAGCATCCCTTATCTGATAAAGATTAGTGACCATTGAGTTCTGATGCTTCCGCAGAAGATGGTAGTGCTTGCAATTCTGAAAGAAACTCATACCCTGCCTATAAAGAGCAACTCTCGGTTCACATAACCCACCCTTAAACATATCAAACAGCTTATTTATGGGACTCCCAAAATGTAAATTACAACCAGTAAAGAGCTCTTTCAATGTTCTCATAAACATGTCCTGATCCATATCCGGAAGATACTTTGTGAGAGTAAATCTCTCTTCCTCAGTCAAACAATCATTCCACACATCCATGGACAAAATATCACCAAACCCTGTAAGATCATACAACTCAAACGGGATGCTACATGTCTGATCCCCAACTTGAATAAACTCCTCCCCTGTCTCCCCCAATTCCAACAAATCAAAGTCATCTGACCCCGCCCCAGAATCACAGTCATCAAATTCATCATCATCATCATCAGATTCAACAGCTTTTGGGAACTCATCTTCATCACTAGACATACTCCCCCTACTCCGCCAGGACAACTCCGATTCTAATCTCGAAACCTTAAAACAATTCTTTTCAATCGCCATTCAACATAACCACCCACCACTCAAACACATGGACCAATTACAACTCCCGACAAAAAGAATGAGCAAAGCCCAATTAAAACCTAGCAAAAGAAAAAAGAAAAGCGATACCATCAAAACTCAAAACATTATCCAGCAATGCATAGTATAAATCATGTGGACAAATCATCAAATAAAAATCCAACTTTTGAAGAATTAAAAACATACAGACATAAAAAGAAATATAGACAACAGAAAAAGTGAAAATTGAATGTGAAATTACCTCGTAAATATAAAGCAGAAGCTGTGAATTAGAGGAGAGAGATTATAATTGGAATGTGATGGAGAAGACAAAGAATCATTAGGAGTATATATAGAGAAAGTGAGTTGATTGCTAAGTTCTATAGAGGAAACGAGAAAGCTCGTAACTGGGAAACCCTAAAAAGAAAGTGAAGAACAGGAAGAAGATAGAGAGAGAGGTGATATAGTACATGTGTGTGTGGGGGAGCTGGGGGGTGACGAAGAAGACGACTGAGACGTGGAGAGATGTGCACCGTCTGATTGATGGGAGTGATGAAAAGACCAAAAGGGTATACGCAGTGACGCAGAGACGGAGGGACACTAAAAAGGGGTTTGTTGGTATTGGTTTAGAATTTCTTCAATAAGTTAGGGGACATTGTTTTACTGACATTTCTAACGATTTTTTTTTAATTTTTTTTTGTAATATTTTTTAAAGAATATATGATAATTATTTCAACTGAAATTTTTATAAAAAATAATATTTTAGGTATAATTTAAATACATACAAAAAATAAGGTTATACAGACTATAAAGACCAAATATGTATCCAAATTATACCTAAAACACTGTTTTTTACAAAGTTTTCAATTAGAATAAATATTATACATTTTTTGGGAGGTACTACAAAAAAAAAACCCAAAAAAGATAAAAAAATATCACTAAAATAATGTCCCCCTAGAAGGACTCTTAGAATTTAGATGTCTAAGAACATTAATAACAGTTTTCCTAATCAACTCTATATCTCCAATTTTGAAGAATACATCAACAAATCATTATCCAACAGTTTCCTTATCCTTATCTGACTCTCTATTTTATTCCCTATATATGATTTTTCTCTCCAGTGTGAGGTAATCAAAAGAACGTTCTGTATATATACAAAATGACATTTCACATCCTCATTTTAGTGGATAACTCATCAATCATACATATATTGACATTTTTTTAGTACTTCATTTTTAAATTATAAACTTAATATTAACTTTTTAAAAAAATTAATTTCAAATATATTCAAATTTAAAATTGATATAAATTTATTTAATTTATGTCAATATAATTATAAATATTATAAAAGTACTATTAATTATAAAATTTATTATTTTTAAAATTTAAATGAATCATATTAAATTTAAATTTAAAAATATCACAAATTAACATTTTAAAAGTTAATATTGATCATATGTGTGACGCCCCCAAAATTAGGTATACATCACCCATCTTGGGTCGTCAGATACATAGTACAGAATACAAATACAACTGATTAATACAACTGTCGTGTACAATACGACAAAACATAAACTGTGAGTTTGAATACAAATATTATCTTCTAGAGAGTATTCGTACTCAAAAGGAGTCCTCATTACATTTATTAACACACCATTACATAGAATAGTGAGGACTACTAACTAATACTATCATTCGGACCATCACTCCGTTCCCCGACTTGCCCCAGCTACGTTCTCATTTCCTGAAGAGAACAGTGAAAGAAAGGGTGAGCTCAACTAGCCCAGTAAAAAATATTATGACTAAGATAATGCAGAATAAATTATCATTAGCCTTCAATAATGTTAAACTGATAAAATATAATAGACATCAAGTTTAACTGTAGCGGAACAAGCAATCCATTAAGAGAGTCAAGTAGAAAATAAACTCTACTATCTTTTATGATTTAAAAGGTTTTTCAACACTGCGATCGCTGAGACTCAGCTTAATAAAATAATCCACATCATCGAATCACCCCTGCACTACGGCCAAGGATATTCGTGTATTCATTAATGGTCATGATCATGCCAACAACTGTCCATCAATGCACTACGGGCCAATGATGACTTTTACCACATCATTTGTAACATTACGGTCATGATTACACCGAATAATCCCTGGTCATAATCATACCAAGTCCATCTATGCACTACAGGCCACAGATGACTTTCAACAGAATATATAAACATGAGGATGATGACAATGATATAAGAATTCAATAAAACAAGTTCAAGAATTAATTTATCCAAGAATTAACAACGTCCAAATTGTCAACATGATACTGCATTGTGGAGTAAAATTCAAGAATACTTAGAAGAATATTTTCATGAAAAGATACTGGATGAAACGCAATTATCAAGGATATTCCACAAATTTCATGGAGTATAGAAGTCAAAACTTAACCAACTGAGTATAATAAAGAATGGAGTAACAAAAGAAATCACCATGCATGCGATAGACCGCACAGACAGGTTATTCCAACAGAATAATAAATAATGGAACCAGGTCCGGCGTAAACGCACAGACAGGATATTCCGACAGAATAATAAATAATGGAACCAGGTCCGGTGTAAAACACACTGACAGGATATTCCAACAGAATAATAAACGGAACCAGGTCCGGTGTAAAACACACAGACAGGATGTTCCAACAGAATAATAAAAGAATGTCACCAAGTATAGGGTAGACCGCGTATACTGGTTATTCCAACAGAATAATAACAAATGGAATAACAGAAGTTCTCTTCATGAATATAAAAGAAATAATATTCCCTACCTTAAAAGAACTGGATATTGAAAAAGTGATGTAGCAGAATACTTTTATTCTCTCTCTCTTATTCTCTCTATACTTTCTCTCTCTATAGCTTGAATGAATTCGTGAAAAATAATGAAGCCTTAGGCCTCTATTTATAGAAAAACTGAGGGTGGCTCTTGGTCTTAACGAAGGGTCAAATGACTCTTGGTCTTAACGAAGGGTCAAATGACTCTTGGTAATATTGAAGGGACAACTACTATTGACGAAAGTAATTACTATTGACCAAGGTAAATACTATTGACGAAGGTAATTACTATTGACCAAGGTAAATACTATTGACCAAGGTAAATACTATTGACGAAGGTAATTACTATTGACCAAGATAAATACTATTGACGACGGTAATTACTATTGACGACGGTAATTACTATTGACGAAGAGACTCTTAGATGATGACATATGGCCCCCCATAAAATAACCAAACTTACCACAACGTCTCAATTATTGATTTAATAATATAACATATTATACAGACGATACTATGACAATAATTTAAGAGATATGATGCAGCAATTACTATAGCAATAATTGAGTATAGCTGAGTGACTTCTCACGTAAGCATCAATAATCAATACCGTGTGCTACTATGCAACCACGCGTATTACTGTACTTTTACTACCGAGTAGTTCAACAGTTTTAACGGTTTTAACGGTAACACTTCAGCCGTTATTTTTAATAAAATATTTTTGTCGTTTTCTCAATCCGACAATAATTCCGTTGTGGGGTCCACCAATGATTGTGCCGTCGTACGAATATTCCTCGACAAAAAGAATATTCTCCGACCAAACGAATATTTTATAACAACTTGCTTACTTTGCAAAATTTATAAATATTACCCACAACTATAACATTATATCAAATTAACTCCATAATATTCAAAAATGATATTTATAGAAAATTCATCTTTATTTATAAAAGTTGGGGTCTTACAATATGTACATTTGTAACTACAATCCATTCCATACTCTCTCCATAAATTACTTAAAATTTAAAATAAAATAAAAATTATTTTACAGTGGAATATAATTGATAAATTATACTCTCTCTTTTATAAATTATAAGATTATTATTAATTTGATGTTTTGACTGTTGGAACTTTTAAATTTTAATTTTTAAATTTCAAATTTTATTATTTAAAGAATCAATATAAGGAACCTGTTGGGTACATAGTGAAAAAATTGAATTCCTATTTTGCAGAATTACTCAATACCACTGCAGAGTAGAGATAAAGATAAAAAAACTGTTGTGAATGCTCTAATAGTACTAAAGCTAAATGAACAGAGTGAATAGAGTATTGAGTTGTTCAAATTTAGTTTATAAAATTTATTGAATATAAAATAGAGTTTGATTAAAGCTCGTTTAGTTACTGAGCAGAACATGATCTTGAATTGAGCCCGAACTATTTGAACTTTTTAAATATGATCCGAGTATCAATAATAAATTATAATTTGAGTAGATTCGAGTAATTTGTTCATATTTAAATCATTTATATTTTGAGTTGAGCTCGAATCGAATTTTTAGTCAAGCAAGTACATATTGAACTCAAACTGCTTGTTCATTTTTCTGCTTTACTAATAATGTGTTTATAAGTTTTTTTAGGGTAGGGGAAGGGAAGATAATTGAAGTGGAGGGAAGGGAACAAAATCAAATTTTTTATAAATTTTTTGTTTGTGAGATTTTTTAGGAAGGAAGTGAAGAGATTTGGAGATAAAATTAATTTTATTTTTAAATCAAAATTTTATTCCAAAAAATGGGAGGATTTAGAGAGATGAGAAATGATGAGAAAGTTATACATTTTATATTAGCTAAACTAACTTTTTTAAATAAATTATGTCATTTATTACATTAATATGTAAGGGTAATAACTTTACATTAACTTTTTGCTGTTTTCAAAATTTGAACGAACTTATATTATTTTAGGATTTCGTAAAATTGACTTTAAAAAGTCAAAATGCATATCTAATTTTGGAATGGATATTGTATTAATTTTTTTAAAATTCATATCCTATACTACTTTGATCACTATAATAATATTTGTCTCTCCGTTTTGCTTGATCTAATTCTTCCCACTAGTTAGTTCGACTTTAGAGAAAATTCGATATGTTGTATTTTTTTATTTATAATTTTACAAATTTAGCAATTGTTTTGAGTTTTTTGTAATTGCTTGTGAATTTTTGTAACTAATAAAAATGAGATTATCATACAACAATTTTAAGTAATGAAGTCTTGAAAAATGTTACTAAAATTTTTTTTGGGTATTATTTTGTTTTGTAATTTATTTTACTATATTTTTAATTTTTTGCGAGAATTTGTTTATTTCAAATTTGACCCCATTGACATAAGAGGCTAGATCCGCCCCTGACCATATGTGATAGTTACTAACACTACAAGAAAGAGGCCTATCTGCGACAAACTATTTACGATCGGACCCAGTCGCAGATGATTATCAACGACCGACAGCGGTCGCGGATAGACGTCACTGGGATGTACATCAGCTACCAATATTAGCGACCGAAGTATCTGCAACCGATATTAGTGAACGAAGTCGTCGCTAAGCTGAGTCAGCATGGTTCAAGGCAAAGGCTGACGTGGGCCACGTGTCAGCGACCACCATCAGTGACCGCACGCGGTCGCTAATACCCTCATGTGATTAGCAATCACTAATAAGTATCAGCGATCGCATGCGGTCGCTGATGTTAAAAAACTAAAAACCAGATTTTTCCTATTTTGCAGAATTCCCAAAAAATTGTACCTGCTTTATCCCAACACACATGCACAACAATATAAACAATATGCATAACTATATAAACATCCATCGTCCATATACCGACACATACACCAAACTAGTATATAAACTATATAAACCTTTAAAAACCAATATGAATTGAATAAATATAAACAAATCTAATTTTTAAGTAACATACAGACATCCAAAGAATGAATATAAAAGTACAAAATTCTCAAATAACTACAAAACAATACTAAATCGGTCATCATGCATCTTTGTCCAAATTAGTTTCTCCTTGATCACCCTGTAATTAACAAAATAATAAAACAAGTTACATATATAGTATATATGTTGATACTGGTATTACGACAATATACAACAAATTAAATACAACAATATATATATAAGTCACTAATTTGATTGTAATAAATAAGATTGATTACCTCATCGCCATCCCCATGTTGTGATGCTGCTGCTGCCGCCACTGCATCAGCTAACTCATTAGGACTCAGAGTCGCCAGATGCCCGCCCAGTATCTTTAGAAGATCGCGTTCTCGACATATAGCTCTCACACAGCAAGCAGAAGTACGAATAGATGGATGACTCGATGACTATGAAGACTGGGTAGCACAGCTGCTTGAGCCACTGAAGGTTGGGCGTTATCGTTGTCCTTGACCTTTAACGTAGTTCTTGTTCACAACAGAGGCCCTCTCCCATAATTCTTGATCAATTGGCGGATGTGGGTTGCCTTCAGGATAACGTTCATTCAATAAACGCTTATAAGTATCATGTCATAATGTTAACAATTAAATAGTTAAAAATAAATTGTTAAAATTCTAAAGAATGATGTAAAACTTGATAAACAAGATCAAAGTTGTTAAAACTTATTATCGTTATCTGGATAGCATCAGGCAGACCATCACGGGTGGCCACGTACACATCCAGCCAATGGATAGACTGACCTTGAGACTGAGACTCCTATACAAAACTTATTCCAATATTACTAAGTAAAAATGTGATATATATTCTACAATTCATGATTGTAAACATATTAAAACTATTCATACGTACCCTGGAAGCGATATACTGCAACTGTAAAATACTGCCGCCCTTATATTATACCTGGTAAACGGGCGGGCTGGGTCAGGTCTAGTCGGACCGAGAGCGGGCCGGGCAAAACTGACCTGGGTTTTAGTGGGTTAAAATTGTGAGGCCCGTGGCCTGGGTTGGGCCGGCCCGGCCCGCGGGCTTCTTCCTTTATTATTATTTTTTTTAAAATCTTGCTACACCAGAAATAGTAATAATAATAAATATTAAAAATAATAAAATAATTAATAATAAACAATAATACAAACAGACACGATTAATTAATTAACTACATTAACTACATATCTCAATCAATTAAATTTTTAATAGTATTATAAATTAGTATTATTAATTAATTACCTACATTAATTATATATCTTAATTACTCAATACTCATGTTCTTAACAAATCATATTCTTCTTCTCTATAAAAAAACATATTGAAGATTGCATTACAAACAAATAGTTGTAGCTCAGTTGGTTTGAACTCTTATTTACCTACTTATAAGTCTTGTGTTCAAGCATCACAACCCACAAGTAGCAACATTTTATTTTAAAAAGAAAAGAAATTGCGGGCCACGGGCTGGGCTGGGCCAAAAAGGCCCGAATTTTATTGGGCTAAAAAACCGCAGCCCACAGCCCGGCCCGTGGGCTTGGGCCATGTTTGTCAGGTCTACCTTGTATGTTCCTTTAGTCTTTTCGCTATCGGGTGCACCCGAGGATCTGTTAGTGACGACAGTCTTGTGCCTTTTCACCCAGCTCTCAACTCTCCATTGGGCACACATCTCAGTCCATATGAACTGGGTGCACCACCAGGGGCTATGCTCGTGCATGTAATCCTCTCCCTGGCCTAGATGGTCGATCGATGCATTGTGAAAGACTTTTTGTCGTTCTTTGTTCATATTGTCTTTGGTGCAGACGGCGCACTTCTGCCAGAATAATGTCTGTATCACTGAAGCTTGCGCGTCCTCCCATCTATACCTTTTCTTCAAATAAAACAAGAATAATAATATTAAAACGATACTTTTAACATATAATGCAACACTACTAAACAATTATCCTTAGAATATTATATTATCTGTCATAATTAAAAAAAACATACCTGAAATTTAGCCCAAACTGAATCCTTGTGGGCGATAGGTGTGCTTGCCCACGTAATCACAAGGGTGGGCCAATTCTGTAAGCACAGCTGTGAAATGCACTTCACAATCTTATTATCTGAAAAATCACTATAATATACAATAATTTACATTAAAGATAAATAGATATATTAAAATAATTTACATTAGTTATATATCTTGTATAAATAGAATCTAAAATGCTTATATATAAATGACGTGGGACGTACGTACTATTTGGATGAGGACGAATCTGAATAAGAATCCAATCATCCGGATTAGTAGATGTCTTTGACACATGATTAGGCCCCCCTACCCAAGCTGCACTTTTTTTGCGCTGCTTCAGAAGTCATCTATATATTACAAAATTTAAGTTATATTTGATTACATGTATATATGAATATAAAATGACAATAATGACAGGAAATTGCATTTAAATAGTTAAGTACATAAAAATGACAGTGATATAAAGATGTTAGTATGAGTTATATTTGAATACATGTATATATATGAATATAAAATGACAATAATGACAAAAAATTGCATTTAAATAGTTAAGTACATACATTTCATTTGTTCAAGTGTCAATGTCTGATTCAGAATCATCTTATATACGTATTGCAGATTCATAACCATCATCTGCTTCAGATTCAGTGAATAACTTTTCCTCCTCAGTATCAATGTCATCTGACACAAGTATTGACTCATGATCTAATTCAAGTGGTTCATCTCCACCATCTAACTAGATTACTTCATTGTCGTCCTCCATATTTATTATTGTTTGACTATGAAGCATCTGCTCTTGGTAAATCTCCCCATCAACTACTTCTACACGACTGCGCGCGAGAGTATGAATTACAACTTGCCAATCTGTAGGCGGTCTATCCCTTTTCTTAACAGGACTAGGAGTGTAGTATACTTGTACTGTTTGAGTTGGTAAAACAAACGGTTCGTTGGAGTATGCAGACCTATGAAGGTCAATATCGACGATTCCATGTCTTTCAATACGTATCCCTTTTTCTGAATCAAACCAATGACACTTGAACAAGTTAATATGACCCCCGTACGTGTCCTTGTACAACAACTCTACGATGTCCTCCAACTCCCCATAAAAGGCATGACCAAGCTCATTGTAACAATCTCATTGGACACGCACTCCATAGTTCGTTGTTCTTTTACTGCACCCATATGTCTTTGTATGAAATTCACAACCATTTACTTTGTAACCATTGCAGCTGACTTGGTCCCTGTCTGGTCCCATAACTAGGACTTGTACATTAGCCGAAATCGTTGATCCCTCAGTCAAAGCCTACAAAAACTCTATCTTATTAAATGAAATCATAGTTAATATGGAGTGTGTGTGTGTGTGTGTGTGTATATATATATATATATATATGTCGTGCTTAAGAAATTGAACTTACTTTGTCCTTTAGCCAAAGTGCAAATTTTTTACCACGATTGATTTGAATATCTTTATCAGTTATGCCAAGATGCTTCACTTTTAACTCGTCATCGTACAATCTATACAATGTTATAAACATTAACATATTGGAATAAATTTTCAAGTTAAGGGATAAATTTTTAAATTTACATGTGTACCTCACAAATTCGTCAATCTCCTCGCAATTGAGAAGAATGTAAGTATGTGCAGCATGTAATTCTTGCTCAGAGAGGAATATACGCTTCCCTTTTCCATAAGCGCGGCCCGATAGACCAAATACAGATAACCGACCATTTAGTTCAACATTTCTCCCATCATCATGTCTCGAGACTCGATTGGCCTTTGTCAAGACTTTGTCCAGAAAATAGTCTGCGACAAACATAGATATCTCATCAAAACTGTATGTCTCATATATCGACCCCTCGACATAAGCTCTATTCTTCACCTTCCTCTTAAGGTTTCCCATCACCCTATCGAAAGGGTACATCCATCTATATTGAACTGGACCCCCAACACGAGCTTCATAGGGAAGATGGAATTGCAAATGCTCCATAGAGTCAAAAAAACCAGGTGGGGATGTTTTTTTTAGTTTACACGTGATCTCTATGATGTTTTTCTCAAGTACAGACATGTCCTTCTCATTTAATGTTTTTGAATATAAATCTTTGAAGAAACGACTAAGATCCGTCAAAGCATCCCATATTGGTTTATCAAGTAGATCCCGAAATGCTATAGGCATGAGTCTCTCCATGAACACATGACAGTCATGACTCTTCATCCCTTGCAATTTTCTGCCCATAACACACCTTGCAATGTTTGACGCATATCCATCAGGTAGTTTCAGAGACTAAACCCATGTGCACACATCTTCAACTTGCTTTTTAGACAATGTATACCTTGCATGCAGTTTGACAAACTTACTATTAGGAGATTCATAAAGTTCTAATCCAGGACGCTTACAAATATCTTTCATGTCCAAATGTGCCTTATCATTATCTTTTCTCTTCCCCGTAACATTCATCACGGTTTTAAACACATTGTCGAACACATTATTCTCAATATGCATCACATCTAGATTATGACAAATCAAATTTGTAGACCAATAAGGCAGTTCCCAAAAGATACTTCTTCGAACCCAGTTATGAGATTCGCCAAACCCATTGATTATGTCTGTGGCATCAATATTACCAAATGGGATGACCGACAATCTCATTACACGATCTCGCATCTCCGTTCTCGATAATCGCGGTGCAGGCATATCATTATCTACTTTCCCTTTCCTGGAGTGTTCTCTATTTCTTCGAAACGGGTGATCTACCAGCAAGAACCGACGATGACAGTCAAACCAGCAAGGCTTTCGACCTTTTGATAGATTGAAAGACTTTGTATGCTCCATACAATACGGACAAGCCAACTTTCCGTGTGTACTCCATCCAGCTAACATATCATAAGCTGGGAAGTCACTTATAGTCCACATAACCGCTGCCCTAATGTTGAAATTTGTTTTCGTTGCAACATCTCAAGTCTGTACTCCATCCTCCCATAATACCTTCAACTCGTCTATAAGATGTCTCAAGTAAACATCTAAGTTTTTTCCAGGACTCTTAGGATCAGGAACCACGAGTGAAAGAAACAAGTATGACTGTTTCATACACATCCAATAAGGCAAGTTGTACGGAGTAATAATCACAGGCCAACATGAGTACGGAACAGCTGAGTGACCAAACGGGTTAAAACCATCGGTGGACAATCCAAGCCTCACATTTCTAGGTTCTAATGCAAATACAGGATGTGCTAAATTGAAATCTTTCTAAGCCTGTCCATCTGCGGGATGATTTAGTTCTCCATCTTTAGCTGGAGATTTCGCATGCCAACTCATATGTTCAGCTGTTCATGAAAACATGTACAATCTTTTTAGCCGATGTGTTATTGGAAAATACCTTAGAATCTTAAACGGTATATTTGATTTTTTTGTAGTCACACCCTCTTTATTAGGCCTAAACCGATCATGACTGCAAAATGTGCACCTTGTCATCTGTTCATTTTCCTTATAAAATAACATGCAATCGTTGGGACATGCATCGATCTTTTGGTATCCAAGACCCAACTTCTTCACCATTTTCTTACAAAAGTAATAGTTATCAGGTAATTTCTCACCGTCAGATAACATACTCTTAATGGCCTTCAAGAGCGACTCAAAACACTCATGTTGTGATCAGCCTTGATGTTAAGTAATGTCGCCACTGCAGACAATGTAGTGTGTTTGGTGCAACCATGCCACAATGGATCGCTACCTTCGTACGATGAGTACTACTGCCCGAATTGTGTACTTCTGTGATGCCACCATCTCTTCTCTGTCCATATGCCCACCAACATTCTTCGTAATTTTTCATGAACCCAGAAATAAGTAAATGATAGTTTACCACGTCTCTATCCATATAATTTATATTCTTACACTTCAAACATGGACATCGTATCTTGTTCTGACCATTCACACATGCCGGGTGACTATACGCATACTCTAAAAATACTTGGCAACCAGCTCTAAATTCTGCTATAGCACCTATCTGGGCACTTGACTTTCGTCGTCTCATCTAACTACGGTCTGAATAGAGGTCCATGATACCACGGGGTACCTATGTTGACATAAATTATTGTATTACCTTATTAGAGATTTATAATTCAGCTCAATCCCATTTATGATGCTTATAAATACATATAGATGTATATGTATATATATAACATGAGTGTGCATCATATATGATTATTCGGGAATTGAACAAGGATACATGCCAAAACAAATTTACATAGCTTGAGATCAACTACCCAAAGGCATGGTATATTGTTGTCATCCTACATATTTTAACTGACACCAACCTAAAGACAATAGATTCCTAGGGGTAGAATATGAATCATTGCATCATGCATGGTCTGCATATGCATTGGGACAAGTCTAAATTATTATTTTTTTGCATATATATATGTATAATATAAATATACACCTTTGTTCAGTTACCCGACCAACGAAAAAATTTCGGCAGAGTCCCCCCTATAATATGGACTATCCACATGCACAAGGGCATGCATATATGGCCATTTGTAGGCATATAAGAGCAACAAGAATGTATAAGCAATTAACATAACATCACATATATTAAACACCAAGGAAGTATAACACATGTGATTGAAGTATATGAACATTAATTTCGTGTGATTGAAGTTAGGTGTTTGTGTTTGTGAGTTTTGACATAATTATATACAAATTTTATAATTTAGAGTTTGTTTGATAGGTATGTAGGGAAATTTTATAAATTTACTTGTATAAGTGGCCAACTAGATTACTGAAACATGTTCATGTGTACTTTATTAATGTTATGATATCCTAGATATCATATTCTTAGTTTTAAATTCTTGTTGCTATTGGCTTCAAACAAGGACATTAGGTTTACCAAATATTTTGATGGTAAAGTTTGAAGAATAACCAATGGACTTTCAACTCAATGGTGATGAAGAGGTTTCCTTTCACCACCGAGCAAGTCAGAGATCGTTTTGTCTCATCACTTGGTTCCAATAATGCTGCAGCAGCACATGCACATGTTTTCAAGATGGCTAAGGAGGGTCGACTAAAGCTCATAATCTAGTTGATATCCAAGCCCTTTGGTTATGTTCAGTTTGATTTTATTTGGTAGTGTATGTTTTACTTTTAGATTGAATTTATGTTTTAACAGTTAGTTGTTATGTTACAGCATATTATGATGGATACTCTTAGTTATTAATAATTTAAGTATTATTTTTAGTTATTCAATTACGCCAAGTTACTTCAAGAGAGAGAGGTTTTGCAGTAAATATCAACAGAACAATGTATGCAAGCAGCATTTCAATCAAGTAAAAAGGCACAGAGCTAATCAGCCTGTGATTTCAAAAGTCCAGCAAATCTAAGAAATTGATACATAAACTTTACACTGAGCATTGAACCCATAACAGACATGCTAGCAGTTAAGTACGCTGTGCTGTACGCATAAAAAGCACAGGCTATGTTCATGTAAAATCGTCAAAACAAAGATCATCACACAAAACATGGAGATGTGTTTTGCCTGCCATCTTAAAAAAATGACAGTCGGCTTTCACTATAGCTGGTTAAAATTTACTACTAGTAAATACTATGTTCTTTAAACAGTTGGGAATTGGGATAAGCCTGTTAGATTGTCATAACGTTCAAGCTGGCATTTGATTCTAAATAATTCTAGCAGTGCCATTTTAGGATTAAATTATTATTATTATTATTGTAGATCTTCTGATAAAATTAAGAGAAGCCAACATAAATATTAAATTTAACAAACTCCATGAGGAGATTTTAGTATTTCTACTGCATGTGAAAGTGAAGTGTATCAGTAAAGAAAATATAAAGCTAATGCAAGAAGCAAGGGAAGAAGGAATTACAGGTGTGATAGAGAGAAGACTAGAATACTACAGCTCAGTAAATACTGAAACACAACAGCTTTTGTTTCGGTTCGGTTGCTGGTGGTCAGATGGCAGTAGTTTTCCACCAACTACTATGGTTTACACCAACTGGAAATGCAAATCAAACCCAAATAATGGGTTAATGTCCATTTAAAATCCAGTATTTTGTTCAATTACCGAAGTTAAAGTACGACACCCCAAGAATTTTACAGCAATTAACCTAATAAAAAATAGGAGAGAATACTTCAGACAGCGAGATTGACAGTCAAGAGGAATGGCGGTGGCGGAGTGGGCGAGGCGGTGGCGGTGGGTGGTGTCTCTTCTCCTTCTTCTCTTCTCCCTCTTTCTCATTCTTCTCTTTATTCTGCTCCCTCCATTTTTTTCCTTCTTCGCCTCTGTCGAGCGAATAACTGAAACTGGTAACATTAAATTTGATCAGCGACCGCATGCGGTCGCTAATTTTTAATGACGTGGACGCATCAGCGACCGCCTAGCAGTCGCTGATAGAGATTGGTCGCACAAAACAAATGCGCTAACATTTGGCACCAATTTTTGGGAGGGAAATTCATGCCAGCGACCGCATGCGGTCACTGATACAAACTAGCGACTAGAAGTAATACCAGTCGCAGATGGCAGTCGCTATTATTGATATCAGCGACCGGAAAGGACGGTCGCTGATGGAGATTTTTCCTTTAGTGTAATTAAATTATAAATATATTTAGGTTGATAAACTTAATAAAAAGAAACACCCAATCACTTGTTAATTGAGGTAAGAGATATCATTTTCTTTCATACTCCTAAATCTAAACTTATTATGGTAAGTATTATTTCTATAATTCCCAAAATGATTAGAAGTTCCTTTGAGGTTTGCGTTTCATCTAAGATTATTTTACTTAAACTTTTTATTTACCTTAACCTTCGTATTAAATTTTAAATTATTATCTTTGAAATATAAATATTGAATATCATTCTTGAATTTGACTCCACATTTTTGTCACCGTGTTGACAATTTATACATTATTAGACTATTGAAAAATTAAATGTCCAATTTCGAATATTTATTCTTTTATCTTATTATTTTTACAACTTTCATTCATCCTTTATATCAATTTGTACTAATAATCAAAGAATCAAGTTATTGTGAATGTCTTTGGCCTGGGTGCAAAGACGATATGATTGTTAAGTGTGTCTTTGGTCTATATGATAAGGACACGTGATGAAAAATTTCTTTGACCTGGGTGCAAAAGAAGAACTGTTTACTGATATGATCATGATTATTAATATCTTTGGTCTGAGTGCAAATATGAGTTGATTGTCGTGATTATGATCAAGAATTGTTTATTGGTGTTACAACGATAAAACATGCATTTGATGGTGAATTTTTCAAATGAGAGAAGATTGTGGACATTATGATCTATTTTACTCCCCTAATTGTTTCACTTCTGTTACAGTTATTTTTCTAAAACTTGTTGTCTTTTATATTCTATTATATTTATCATTGTTGAAGACTAAAAGATATATTTCTTTTTATCGATATCTTAGTCATGATATTCTTTACTGGCTATTTGAGCTCACCTTTTTCTTTTTGTTCCATTGTTCTTCTTAGAAAATGAGAGTATAACTGGTACTAGCCGAGGAGTGGAGTGATGATACAAGATAATTACTATAGTAGTTTTCACCATGTTGTAAAATAATGTTGCAATAATTGTAGTGAAGACTTAATTTGGGTGTTAACACTGTCGTACTATATACGACATAAAAATTGTACTGAGAACTTAAAAGTATATGTGTTGTCGTATTTTGAACGACATTATAATAGTTGTAAATAGGAAAATTTGTATTGGTAGTATGTTTGGTGACTCAAAATTGAGTTGTGTGGACCCTATTTTCGGGGAGTCACATACCAAATATTTCCCGACATACTTTTTGTTTCTTATAATTTGCACATATCATCTTTAACTATAATTTTTTTTTATCATTTTAGCACCTTAATGTTCACAATAAAATTTATAAAAAAAATAAAATTTTATTTATTAACAGTTGTGTCTTATAAGGTGTAGGTTATGAACTACAAGTTTGACAGCTCGTGTGATGCATGAGTTATTTATTTTGAGATAATAGTTTTATTTTTTTATTATGTTATTTTTGTTTTTATAATTTTTTTATTTTGATAGATAATAATTTTATTTTTTTGGCAATTTTTATATGAAATATGGATAGAGATGACAATGGTGCGGTGCGGTTCGATTTTTTAATTATTTGGAACCATTCCGGTCTTAAAAAATTTTAAACCAAAACCACACTGCACCGCTAACAGTTCAAGATTATTCTATATCAAAATCGCACCAACCGATTTATATTGTCAACCACACCGTTTCAATTTATACCTGTCAAAATTACTAAAATTTTTGATTTATTAAATTAATTTAATATTTTTACAACACATTATACTAACAATCATTAAAATAAGTCAAGAATTCAATTAAAATTTCGAGAACATTATTTTAATTTTAACATTATTACATTTTTAATACATATCAACTATATATATATATATATATATATATATATATATATATATATATATATATTAAAATATTCATAAATTAACTTCTGACATGCATAAAAATAATTAAAATATATGTTTGAGTAACTCTATGATTATATATAAAAATAATATTAGTATGAAATATAGAGATATAATTAAAAAAAAGTATATATAGAGCAGTTCAAGTATCGGTGCACCAGCGGTTCACGAAGCGGTGCGGTGCATTGGCGGTTTAGAGACAAATATCAAAATCGCACCGTACTGGTTTAAAATTTTAATTTTGTATCAAAACTTCATCGGCGAGGTCAATGATTCGGATAAAATCGGTCGATTTGATGTAGTTCGGCCGATTTTGGATCGATTTCGGTTCAAATTATCATCTCTACATATAGATACTTATTTTAAGGTTATTTGTTATAATGTTCACGACTTAAACAATTAGTGGAGCTTTTCATATTATATTTAAACTGAGTTGCAAGCTCATGAATTAATCTTTTAATTTTAAAATATTTTACCTTCTTTAATTTAGTATCAAATAATTTATATTGGTTAATTTGGGAGAAGAAAAGTCTATAAGGAAGAAGGAAAATCATATTAAAATATTTATGTGAGAAAGAAACAAAAAGGTGATATGTAATTTGGGGAAACGAATAGTTGCGATGGCCTTATCACTCGGTCTCCGATTGGCCAACAGAGGATTCGGTATAACAACTCGTGTTCGTTTATAAAAGACGAAGAACTGAAAATTTTCACAAAACAAACCTCTATAACTCATCGCTAACTTTTCTCAAACTCAGTTTAATGAGTAACATAATCAATTGTCAACTCATTTGAGTTAACTCGACCAATCAAATTAACTCACTCAATCAAACGTTAATTAATTATTATCATATATTATATATATATATATATATATATATATAAGGATTGTGATCCCATCTCCATTATGTTTTTTTATTAATTTTCTTAATACATACTATAATTATTACTTTTAACGAGGTACCAAAGATAAGTATTATTGTGTTGTTAAATATATAGTATAATATTTTTTTATATTAAATATGTATTGACAAAATTAAATGAAAGGTGCCCGAAAATAGGGCTGAATACAATTTACTACATGAAATACCATCATATTCATGATTAGGCCCCCAAAGAATTTGGGCTTACACTTTACTACGTCAAGTAGACCTGGCAAACGGCCGGGCCGGGCCGGGCCAAAAAGGCCCGGGTTTTGGCGGGCTGGAAATGGCCAGCCCATGGCCCGTGGCGGGCGGGCCTGCCCGGCCCGCGGGCTTCGGCCATTAATTTTTTTTTTGCAAACTCTTTGTTACACCAATAATAATAATAAATATTAAAAATAATAAAATAATTAATAATAAACAATTATACAAACAAACACGATTAATTAATTACATACATTAACTACATATCTCAATTATAGTTAAAATATATTAAAGATTACATTAAAAATAAATAGTTGTTGTAGCTCAGTTGGTTTGAACTCTTATTTATTTACTTACAAGTCATGTGTTCAAGCCTCACAACCTAAAACTTTATTTTAAAAAAAAATAAAAAAATTAAAAGTTGGCGGGCGGGTCGGGCCTCCACGGGCCGGGCCAAAAAGGCCCGAGTTTTCATGGGCTTAAAAACAGCGGCCCAAAGCCTGGGTTTTGGCGGCCGGGCCGGCCCGCGGGCTTTGGGCCCGTTTGCCAGGTCTAACGTCAAGTGTTTAATTTGATACAATTTAGCCCCTAATTTTAGAATCCGGTCAAAATTGGACGGAATACCTAATTTTTCGATCAGATACTGTATACAATACGAGCTAATAATAGTTATGTTACATCAAGTACCACCAAATTCACAATTTACTTCATCAAGTACCGAATTCGTATAAATACTTATTTTGACGTATTAAATCTGTATAAATCTTTATAAATAATTATTAAATATTAAATTATTAAAATTAAATATTAATACAAAGATTACCAAATATAGTTTTTTTTATTTTAAAATTTTAAAAAAGACTTAATTATCAAAAAAATCAATAAACTTTTAAACATACAAATTATATTTTTAACACGAATAACATTAAACTTTTAAACAATTAACAAAAGTGTCCAAAATTTAATTAATTAAATAATACCCTTTTTATATTGGAAGAACATACAAAAGGAGGAGAAAAAAATTAAAAAAGAAAAAAATGACTCATGCTCTCTCTTCTCTGTCCCTCTTCCCTAAAAGTATTCACAATAGTTTCCTTATCTCTATCCATATTCTGCAGTGTCATTGAGTCATTATACAAGATAAGGATTCAATTTTTTCACTATGTATCAAACATGTTTCTTATATTAATTCTTTAAATAATGAACTTTAAAATTTTATTTAACAATTTAAAGTTTTAACAGTCAAAGCATGTTTTGACCGTTGTAACTATTTAACCTTTGTATTAGTTTTATGCGTTAAAGCTTATGATGGATGTAATATACTATATACTGTGACGCCCCTAAAACAAGTATACATCACCCATCTTGGATCGCCAGATATATGGTACATAAATCAAATACAAACTTAATTATATAACTGTCGTGTACAATACGACAAAATATAGCTGAGAATTTAAACAAGAATATTGTCATCTAGACAATATCCACACTCAATGGTGTCCTCATTATAATTATTATCACACTATTTCACAGAATAGTGAGGACTACTAAAACAACCATCTGGACCGTCAATCCGTTCCCTGACTCGTCCCAGCTATATTCTCATTTCCTGAAGAGAATAGTGAAAGAAAGGGCGAGCTCAACTAGCTCAGTAAGAAATATTATGACTAAGATAATGCAGAATAAATTATCCTTAGCCTTCAACAGTATAACAACTGATAGAATATAATAGATAACAAGTTTTAGATCAACAACTGCAGCGAAAATAAGCAATCCATTAAAAGAGTCAAGTAGAGCATAGATCTTCTATCTTCTATGATTTAAAAAGTTTTTCATCAACTTTATTGCTGAGACTCAGCTTAATAAATAAACCACATCATCGAATCATTCCTGTACCACGGCCAAGGATATTCATGTAATCATCAATGGTCATGATTATACCAAATAATCCCTGGTCATAATCATACCAACAACTGTCCATCAATGAACTACAGGCCAATGAGGATTTTCTCCACATCATTCGTCACATTACGGTCATAATTATATCGAATAATCCCTGGTCATAATCATACCAAGTCCATCTATGCACGTAAGCCAAAGATGACTTTCATCACAATATAAGCATGAGAATGATGACAATGACATAATAATTCAATAAAACAAGTTCAAGGATAAATTTTAAAGATTTATAGTTTAATTTATCCATAAATCAATAACGTCCAAATTGGCGACATGATACTGCTTTGTGGAGTAAAATTCAAGAATAATATTCATGTACCAAAAATAATTTGAATAGAAAAGAAATATATTTTTCGGGTAAATAGTATCCCGTGAATAGTACCCTGTGAATAGTACTTCGGGAATAGTACCTCGTGAATAGTATCCCGACATAAAAAGTACCCCAAATACCTGAATGAATAGTAATCGGGTGAATAATAACCCGTGAATAGTAACTCGTGAATAGTACTCTGACACGAAAAGTGCCCCGAATATTCGAGTGAATAATATTAGAGTAAATAGTAACCGTGTGAATAGTAACATGTGAATAGTAACTCGTAAAAGAAAAATATCAAAGAAAATGATATTTCATGACGAGTACAAAAGAAATGATATCTCATACGAGTATAATAGAATATGTGAAACTTCAAATGGATTTTCATCCGCCATGCAGTAATCCACGTAGACAGATCATTTCCAACATAATAATAAATAATGGAATAACAAAAGAATTCACCAGGCATGCGATAGACCGCACAGACAAGTTATTCCCAACAGAATAATAAATAATGGAACCAGGTCATGCGTAATACACACAGACAGGATATTTTAATAGAATAATAAAGAATGGAATCAGGTCATGCGTAATCCACACAGACAGGATATTCCAACAGAATAATAAAGAATGGAATAACAGAAGAATTTCTTCATGTATGCGGTACGCATAGACAAGTTATTTCAACATAATAATAAAAAATGGAATAACAGAAGCTCTCTTCATAAATACGAAAGAAATAATACCCCTTACCTCAGAAGAAAACTGGATACTGGAATAGTGAGGTAGCAGACTTCTCTTCTTCTTCCTCTCTATAATTTCTCTCTATAATAATTGCTCTATAGCTTTAGTGAATTGGTGACAAATGAAGGAAGAATGAGCTTCTATTTATAAGAAAATATAGTTTCAATAATTGCACATTTTGGGGCTCAAAATATTATAGTATAATACCTTCCTCTTTTTCTTCAATTTTAATTTAGTCCTGCAAGTATTATCAAACTTGCACCACCTCCCCTAATAGTAAATCATGTGAATCAATAGTAAATCATGTGACTCAATAGTTCTAAACATGTGAAAAAATTAATTATAGTATAGTACCTCCATCTATACCTCCATTTTTAACTTAGTCATACAAGTATTATCAATCTTGCACCAACTCCCCTAACATTACAAGAATGTGAATCAATAGTACACACATGTGAATAAATACTTATAAGCATGTGAATTAATAGCAATTAATTATTCATTTATCCGATTAATTACCCGATTGATCAATATAACCTCCAGACATCAATTACTTTCGAAATAAATATCGATTTTCACTAACACTAATAATTCTCACACAATGGGACTATCAATTTCATCTTTAATCAACACGAACTTATTCATCATTAATATTATAACTCATAATATTTAACAACCAGGCCGTTCCCAGGAAAGATGAGGCTTTTCGATAAGGATTTCTCCTTATTGGTGCGCAATTAGGTGACCAAACCTCTCCTTGACAGAACTTTCTAGACATTATTAATATTGTAAATAATAATATGAATAACTTTATATTCTCAATTATTGATTTAATAATATAACATATTAAACAGATGATACTGTGACAATAATTGAATCAATAATATAAGAGATATGATGCAGTAATTACTGTAGCAATAATTGAGTATAACTGAGTGACTTCTTACGTAAGCATCAATAACCAATACCGTGTGTTACTATGCAACCACGCGTATTACTGTACTTTTACTATCGGGTAGTTCAACAATTTTAACGGTAATACTTCCGCCTTTATTTTTTTAAAATGATAAGTCTGTCATTTTCTAACTACAACAATACTTTCGTTGTGGGGTTCACCAATGATTTTGCCGTCGTACGAATATTCTCCGACAAAAAGAATATTCTCCGACCACACGAATATTTTATAACAACTTGTATACTTTGCAAAAAATTTTACATATCACTCTTAACTTTAACCTTTTATCAATTTAACCATTTACGAAATAAAATAATAATTATAAAAAAATTGAATACTTTCATTTCATAAAATTCGGGGCCTTACACATACAACCTCTTATTTTTAATTATAAAATCGCTATTAATTTATTAATCTTTTTTGAAGTAAGTATGTGTTATTTTTAAATTTAAATTTAATATAAATTTAATCAATAAATATTGTAACTTATTTAGAAAAAAATACTATTACTTATAAAATTTATTATTTTTTCAATTCTTAGCAACATTATTAAGTTTGAGAATGCATCAAATTGACTTATAAAAATTAATAATAATCTCATAATTTATAAAAGAGAGTATAATTTATCAATTGTATTCTACAGTAAAATAACTTTTATTTTATTTTAAATTTTAAGTAATTTATGAAGTGAGTATTGGATGGTTTGTAGCTGTAAATGTACATAAAATTAATATTAATTAACTTTTAAAAAGTTAATTTGTGATATTTTTAAATTTAAAATTAATACGATTCATTTAATTCAAAATTTGAAAATAATAAATTTTATAATTAATAGTTCTTTTATAATATTTATAATTATATGGACATAAATTAAATAAATTTATATCAATTTTAAATTTGAATACGTTTGAAATTAATTTTTAAAAAATAAGTCAATATTAATTTTATAATTTGAAAATGAAGTAGTAAAAAAGTCATGTGACAATAATGTCAAGATGTGTATGATTGATGAGTTGTCCACTTAAATGACAGTATGAAAGGTCATTTTGCATATATAAAGAACTGTCTTTTGACTCCCTTTCTACGGGGAGTAAAATTCTATATACAGATTAAAATAGAGAGTTAAATAAGGATAAGAAAAATGTTTGATAATGATTTATTGATATATTCTTCAAAGTTAGGGATAAAGAGTTTATTAGGAAAACTGTTGTGAATGCTCTAATCCTTCAAATTGTTTTGTTTCTTCAAATTTGGAAATTTTAACAAATTGTATGTATAAATTTTACAAATTTTAGCTTAAATTTTACAAATTTTATTTATAATTTTGCAAATTTTATTTATAAATATTTATAATTTTAATTTTATAAATTAAAAAATAAAAAATGACCCATTTGCTCTTTCTCCTCTCTCTCTCTTTTCTCTAATCGTTTAAATTGTTTTGTTCCTTCAAATTTGGAAATTTTAACAAAAATGTATGTATAAATTTTACAACTTAAATATTGCAAATTATAAATTTTACATCCTAAATTTTACAAATTATATGTATAAATTTTACAACTTAAATCTTGCAAATTATAAATTATAAATTTTACATCTTAAATTTAACAAATTGTATGTATAAGTTTTACAACTTAAATCTTGCAAATTATAAATTATATCATAAATTAAATTTTACGTCATAAATTTTACAAATCATATCATAATTTAAATTTTACAAATTGTATTTATAATTTTAAATTGTATTTATAGTTTTATACCTTATTTCTATGGTATTAGTTACTTTTTTTAAAGAGCTAAAAATTAGTATATTTATAATTTTAAATTTTTAATAATTTATTTTTTTTTCTTTGAGGCCCGAATAATGAATATGATAGTACTTGATGTAACGAAACTATAAATAACCCTTTTTTAAATTAAGTCAAACTGTATATTTATAAGGTCAACTGGTATTAAATACACAAAACCCGATCGGATTATTTGACGGGTCGTGTATTAACTATTTATATATATATATATATATATATATATATATATATATATATATATATATTTTTGATAAAACAATAGAAATTAAACTTCATTAGCAAATCTAAACATACATCCAACAGTTAAGGTTAACTATGTTACAAACACAACAGTCACGGCTAATTATAACCTAAACTAGGAATTAACACTCCAACCAAACAACTAAAGCTAGAAGCCCCAAATAACAAATTAAACAACTGACCTATTATACTAAACCAAGCAACCGGTCAGTTACAAAAACTTGAAGGAGCCAACTCAAGGAGGCTTCCATGCAAGAAGTATTAATCCTTCCTTCTTATTGCAGCATAAACAGCTAGTTCTCGACCCTTCTTCAAGTATATGTATCTTGACCTATATTACAAAAATCATCTAACATGCATGGGCGCAATTTATTTTCACTATATATAATCAACTATTATTATTTACAAATTTGTACGTTGCGATATCATTATCAATAATCTCTCAATTACAATATCAAGGCTACTAGCTATAATCATTATCAATATTGTCCATTTTTTTTGGAAAAATACAGTCGGAACGATTTCTATTTTGGGACAACAAACTAAACCCAACGTTACCTTGAATTATTATCCTCGTAATTCTTCCCCCCTCCCTCTTGACTAACTAGCTTTTTGAGCGATTTTTCCTCCCTCTCATTAGTTCTCTCTTTCACTCCCACCATGCATCCTACCTTCTACCTCCTGAAACAATTTCCTATCATCTTTCTCTCTCTCACCAAAGTCCTGCAAACTTCAAGCCAATTATTATGGACAAAACCACAATTTAAGAAGAACATTTATTTATATATATATATATATTTGTTTGGCATCAAACAATGGAAGACAATTCAGAGTCGCATAATTGGGAATCACTGAGACAATGGACACTAGAGAGCGTTGCCATCGACACAGTAGAGGAGCCAAATGCAATCAATAATCATAATAATATTAATGACAATAATACCCCACCACCGCCGCAAAAACAACCGTTGCCGCCATTGCCTATAAGTGGGAGTAAAAACACTTTCAATAGAATTGCAAGCAATTTTAAAGGGTCTAAGCGGGATAATGGGGCGGCTACTGAGGTGGTTGGCGGCGGTCCTAGGTTCGGACGACAACAATCCGGTGCACTTAGAGGCCTTAATAGCTTACGCTTTCTTGATAAAAAGAAAATCGGGAAAGAAGGGGATGGATGGAAAGATGTGGAAAAACGTTTCAATCAAATGGCTGTGGATGGGAGGCTCTCTAGGGATAAATTCGGAATTTGTGTTGGTATATAATTTTATACATATATTTCAAGACAATTTTTTTTGTTTCTTAGTTTTATCAATACGATGGCACAATTAATTACTTTCTAATTTTTTTGTTGTGATATATGCGTGTATATATACTCAAAGCATGCAGAAGCTGATCATGAGGTGTATATATATATATTTGTTATTTATTTTGTTGTGAAAAAGGTATGGGAGACAGCAGAGAATTTGCAGGGGAGTTGTTTGATGCATTGGCAAGGCGTAGGCAGATTGATGCGGAAAATGGGTTAGACATGGAACAACTGAAAGTGTTCTGGGAAGACATTGCACTTCAAGACAGTGATACCAGGCTTCATATTTTCTTTGATATGTAAGGAACTATGAAATTAAACTCAAAAGAGAAAAACAAAACAAAATAGAATAGCAAAATTTGAATGTAAAAAGGATAAAATCATCTTGATTTACAAAACTCTAATAATGGTACTTACATGTACACCCTTTTAGTTGATAAGAGCATAAATAATGTTGTCAAAATAATAATTATAAAGTGTTATTAAATGTATATTTGCTCGGACAATATTAACCGGCTTGTAGGTATTTAGAATCAAATGTAATTTTAGAAATATAATCCACTTACTTTGAGAAAGCTCTTATGATGACTTAAGATTTCATTTCATTTTTCTTTCCTTCCCTCACTCTTTCCAAGTTACAAGTATATATAGCCTAAATGTGTTACTTACTATATATGGTAATTTTCCAGGTGCGACAAGAATGGAGATGGGAAACTATCAGAGAAAGAGGTTAAAGAGGTGAGGAAGTAATTCTTGTACTCTTTCTTAGTATTCTAATTCCTTCCTTATATCTGTTTGTGAGTTTTAATTTGGGTGAAGGTAAGGGAAAAATGATCTTAATTTCCCCTCCCCTTTATTAAAACTCACAAACAGACCATTAATTAATTATCATAGAAGAAATTTCTGATCATAGTCATGGAAAAGGTTTTAGTAATGAGTGCTTCGGCAAACAAGCTAGGAAATTTTAAGGACCATGCTGGTACTTATGCAGCTGCAATCATGGAAGAACTCGACCCTGACCATAAGAGATATATAGAGGTAAGAATATATGTAAAATTATTGTTCACATGCATAACATTTGGGATATATATAGATCGGTCAAAACGTACGTATAATTTTATTTTTTTATTATATTATGTTCGAAACAATGCATTTTCTTAGTCAAAAAATTATTCATAACTTTACAGTATAATAGTTCTGACTCTGAGAAAAAAAATTGTATATTTTGAAACAGATGTGGCAACTTGAAGCTCTACTAAAAGGGATGGTGACCTCCAAAGAAGGCCCTAGAACCAAAAAAACAGAATCACTGGCAAGAACCATGATCCCTAAACAATATAGAAGCACATTTGGCAAATACCTAACTTTAACCGCAGAAAAAATGAATGAAAATTGGAAAAAAATATGGGTTCTCACATGGTGGTTATTCATGAACTACATACTCTTCATTTGGAAGTTCAAAGAATACAGGGCGAAACCAACCTTCCAAATCTGCGGTTATTGTGTCTGCATTGCCAAAGGCGCGGCCGAGACTCTCAAGTTCAATATGGCTCTCATTCTCTTTCCTGTCTGCAGAAGAACTCTAACAAAACTCCGAGAAACTTACCTCGGATCCTTCATTCCTTTCGATGACAACATTAATTTTCACAAAATTATCGCGCTAGCAATTGCAATCGGGGCTTTTACTCATACAGCGTTTCATTTAAGTTGCAATTTTGTTAGAATATCAACTTGTCCTGAACAAAAATTCATGAGCATTCTTGGAAGTTCCTTTAATTACCAACAACCATCATATTTGGACATTATATTGACAATTCCGGGAAGATCCGGCATTTTGATGATATTAATGATGGCTTTCTCCTTCACATTAGCCACACATTCGTTTAGGAGGAATGTAGTTAAATTGCCATGGATATTTCACAATCTGGCCGGGTTTAATGCCTTTTGGTATGCTCATCATTTGTTGGCTGTTGTTTATGTCCTCTTCTTCATCCATGGCACCTTCCTAATCATCGGCAAAGAAAAGACGGTATGAAATTCATTTATGCATTTAGATAATAAGTTTATAGTGACGATTTATAGCTAGCGTAGACTTCATTTGTATAACACGGTTGCATTTTTTGGCATTGTTGAGTATCAAAGCCCATAAAAGATTAAAGAAATGCAACTCTTTTGCTATACAAATGTAACTCCTTTCCCCCCTAAACGTCACAATGAAATGATGACCACATCCTACCACATTAAACGACACAAAATTGTTTTTAGTGACGGTACCAGTGACACAATTATTTGCGACAAATTTTATTATGTCGCTAATTATTTGTGAGGATTTTTATTTAGACGCTAAATACAATGATTGTGTCATGTTGAATATGTATTGAAAAAAGTTGGAGAATAACTGTAATGGAGGAGATCTTAATCCATGTGCCAACTTTATTAAATTCAAATTCATTTAACTATGTTTAACAACTCAATTCAAGCATGGAAATTTGAATCGAGTGTTAAATTATTTAACTGAACTTCGATCCTAATAAATTATTACTTTCTGTTTCAATTCCGAAACTTGATATTAAGTTGTCAAACATATCGTTTTATTATAGACTTCTATACCTAATTCCAAAGTCCCAATCATTTGTTGAACCTAATTATTTTTCATTCATGAAGTTTCAATCAAGAACTTGACCACTAAATAAAATGTGATACTGAAATGATAAATATTCTACGCAGACGTGGATGTATATCTCGATCCCTATATTATGCTATGCCGGCGAAAGAATTCTTGTTCTTCATGATCTCAATTATGAAGTCGACATAATTAAGGTTCTTATTAGAAACATCTCCTTAACTCTCTCTAATTAATCCACAGGAATAAGACCAACTTAGATTATTTTTTGGGCAATGCAGGCCATTATATACACAGGAAACGTGTTAGCCCTATACATGAGCAAACCTCCTCCATTCAAGTACAAGAGTGGGATGTACATTTTCGTCAAGTGTCCAGATATATCAAATTTTGAATGGTAACACAGCTAGCATAATTACAAAATAATATTAATTGTCATTCAAGTACGTGGATTGGGGATGCTCCATTACACTTTTTACCCATTTTTTTTCCAATAGATTGACAATATTAGTTTTAGCTTCAACACCGACTATACAACTATTAGCAACGAAAATAGTGTATTGTCACTTATTGTTGTGTTAAATAAATTGTGTTAAAAGTGTAATAGAGAGGACCTGCATCTTGGATCTGTTACACTTGTCAACATAATTTTTCTAAATACACATTTAGCGACGACACCAGAATATAACTATTATTTGGGACTAATAGTATTATATCGCTAAAAGTAATATTATTGCTACTAAGAAATATGCGGAAGGTGTAATGGAGGGAAGCTTAGTCCAACCGGATCTCTTTCAAGTAATATGATTTTTGATTAGTAACTCAATTGATGACCAAAACAGGCATCCTTTCTCTATCACTTCAGCACCAGACGATGACTACGTAAGTGTCCACATTCGTACTTTGGGAGACTGGACAACTGAACTTAGACAAAGATTTGAGAAGGTAATTGACTATACTCATTATATTACTAGAATATGCTTGAACCAGTTGCCTTGATTATTTGTAGTTCCATGGCATCCATGCCATGGGTTAAGGGGGCAACTTCTATCTACAGATTGAAAAGTCATCAGTAAATTCGATGAGCTATAATTATTTTATATTTTCAAGTTATTATACAAATTAATTATTTGAAATTTTTATCTTGTCTTATTACTCTGCAGATCCATTATACAAATTTTCCTTTTGAATATTTAATTACTTCTTTTTCTGCATTCTAAACCAAGAAAGTTTCAGGTCTGCGAGGTCCAAGATGCAAAACCAAGAAGAGGAAATCTAGTTAGATTGGAAACTAGGTCAAATTTACGCTCATCAAGCAAAAATTCAGTCTCATCATATGCAAATTCAGTATCAAATTTAAAGTCGAGATCAATTCATGATCAGCCAGAAGTCCCAGAACCAAGGTATGTATAAAGTTGTACCCTGAGTTTATTACTTTGTAGATATATGGTACATGACTTTACACTATAACAAACGCTATCTCATGGTACAATTAGTTGTACAAATTAATTTATATCTTTGAAGTCAGATTTGCACTACTAATTAGAGTTTAAAAGGTACGGTTTTACACTATTACGTAATTGTATTTTGAGCGAGAAATTTGCTAATTAGTCGAACTCAAAAACGAAACTTCGCATGTACTGACATAAACACAGGAAAGAGTTTTGCATTTTAGTCTAAATTTTCTCGAGCATCGTATCCAATGTTCTTCTCTTTTGGGGCAGTTTCCCAAGAATTCTCATCAAAGGACCTTATGGAGCACCGGCTCAGGATTACAAAAAGTACGACATTCTTCTACTGATCGGACTAGGCATAGGAGCAACTCCATTCATTAGCATCTTAAAAGATCTTTTGAACAACATTATGCCATCTTACGATGTTCTGGTAAGTGAAAAATACGATAACTCTTACGATTTATTCTTTTCACATTTTGTATTCAGCATTCAACACTTCTGCTACATTTTGATTGAGAAAAATGAAATTAATGTATGAATAAAATAGAGAAGAAGATAGAATGAATAAGTAAATGGAACGAGTTGTTCCACAATCCCCTAAGGAATTAATGAAAATCCTCAATTTGGCAGGAATAGAAATGGTTTATTCCATTCTAATAAACCAAATGAAACACATTCTTTTTCATTAATTACATGAGAATAAGTTAGTTATTTTATTTTCCCTTTGATTCCTGCGATCCAAACGCAATATTAATGTTTACACCAGCAAATGGGGGCTTAGGAGTATTCTTACTATTGCAGCAAAAGGTTGACGACCAGGATCTGAAAGTTCCAGAACGAGCGTACTTCTATTGGGTGACAAGGGAACAAGGCTCATTCGAATGGTTCAAAGGTGTAATGGATGACATCGCAGAACATGACATCACTGTAGGTTTCGAGGGATCTGGCTTCCATGAAGTTTTTAAATTGGTGAAGGATCTGTCAATCTTCATAGGAAAAAAAATTAAATGTTATATCCGTATAACACATAAATGGCATTGGTGAATAATTAATAAAGGATATACAAATTAATCGTTTGAAACTTTTGTGCTATATATAACAATTAATACAACATTTTCTTAGTTATAATTAAGTCCAGACAGATCCTTTGCCAATTTTGATCTAGCAAAATACAACATTAAGCCTTAGAGATTCTCGATCTCTCAAGTTAAATTAAAGTTTCTCTAATTATTGGTCGTTGTTTTGCGAATATTTCAGAATGTAATAGAAATGCATAACTACTTGACTAGTGTATATGAAGAAGGAGATGCAAGATCTGCACTTATAGCCATGGTGCAGTCTTTGCAACACGCTAAGAATGGTGTTGATGTTGTTTCAGACAGTAAGGTATTAATTTACGTACTATGGACACATAATCTGCAATCTGCATGCTTTACTTTTCAATTACATTGATTTTTTACCTTCTTTTTTCTAACATATAATTAATTAAGCACAACAGATAAGAACACACTTTGCAAGACCTAACTGGAGGAAGGTTTTCTCAGATTTGGCACGTGCCCATAACGCTTCTCGGATAGGTATAAATATTGTATTAATTGAAGTATGAACCTATAACATTAACTACTGTACAGTACTTATAATATATTTTTCATTTGTAAGTGGTTTATTTATTTAACGTAAGGTGATTTTACATGCAGGTGTTTTCTACTGTGGAAGTGCTACACTTACCAAACCACTCCAAGAGCTTTGCCAAGAATTTAGCTTAGAATCCACAACTCGCTTTGAATTCCACAAGGAAAATTTCTAAACTAGAATTAAGCCTGACATATACTTTTGTAAATCACATAGAATTTCCATTTTTTTTCTTTTTTGTGTAACATATGTAATTAATTAAAATATATACCCACACACATACACAGAATTAAAGGGCAGTTTTGATTTAGTTTTTTTTAAGCTTTAGGTATTGGTTTGATTGGCTTAACCGTAGATGGATATTTCTCTTTCTTTCTTTTTTTTATGCGTTAATCCAGTTCACTTATGCCAATGGCCTTTATATTAATTGTCCATGCATTACGCTTTTTTTTATGGGCGAAAAGAAATTTTTATTAAAACCAAAAGTCTTGCAACTGTGGTAAATCCAAACGATATGGATAGGACCGCAATGAAACACAATATTCCCTCCGTTCTTTAATATAGGTCGTTTTAGAGTTGTGCATAAGTATTAAGGAAATGACTGTAAAACATTAAATATACTATCAATTGTTTATATTGCCTTTGTATTGGAAAAAGAGTGTTATTTATTGGGCAAAAAATAGTGAGAGAATCAAAGTTATATTTATTACTTTGGGTAATATTAGAAACTAAGCAATTAATGCTTACTTGAAATTCTGAAACGACTTATATTTAGGAACAAAAATATTTCTCTAAAACAACTTATATTAAGGAACGGAGGGAGTACATCATTATTCACTGTCGAATTAATTTCTAGCCGTTAGGATACTTAGATCTGATTCTGATCTTCACGCTTGAAGTTTTGTACTCTGTAGACACACCTTAAACACACAAGGAAAAAGTTTATAATTTCATGAAGTTTAATTCTCCATGCATTTTCATGTCAGTCCTTGCACACAAGGATGTCAGGAGACTCAAATAATGAATTAATTAATTTGAGAACGATTAGAGATACATGTGCTTTCACAAACATGTCAATTTTATACAAAAAATAAAATAAAAAAATTAGAAATTCCTTTTATTAATTGGTTACCCCTTATCATCAGAATACAGGAGGTTGGCCAGAGTCCTCAACTTTGATTAATGAAACAGAACTAATTCCTCCAATTAATATCCTAAACAATATCACAATATCAACACAAATATTGATAATCAGATAGTATTGTTGTATATATATGTCGATTGTCAAGTAGAAATATTAATACGTTATAAACATTAATTCACCAGTGGCTAATAAACATGCAAAAGGGCACACCCAGTTGACTCTTTAGTTGGGATATTCCTTTCAAAATAATGATTTTTTTTATTACTTATATGTAACTTGAATCAAAATTGAAGGAGGGGAGATGCAAGAGGAAATTAATTAATTAATTTCTGCTTGATAAGTCGCTCTCCATAGTCTAGCTTAGCTCTATCCAATACAACCGATCCAAGGCAACCATTTATATACCCTTTGTTCTAAGAAGTATATATATATATATATATATATATATATATATATATATATATATATATATATATATATATATATATACGGTCTGGATCTTAAGCTCACCCCTTATTTAACTCACCCGAGCTTACCCCCATTTAACGACGGACCCGGCGACGGTTCGGTCATACAACCGTTGTCTATATTTTTAACGACGTTATATGTTGTCCGTCGCTAAAAGTATAGGCGACGGTTGTATGACCGAACCGTCGCCGGATCCGTCGCTAAAGAGGGGTGAGCTCGAGTGAGTTGGATAAGAGGTGAGTTTAAGATTCGAACTATATATATATATATATATATATATATATATATATATATATATATATATATATATATACCTCTTAAATATTGTTTGACTTTTTTTTTGCCCCATACTATCAAATAATGGCTTAGAATTGATGCTGATTGATCTATTTTGTTGTGTACCAATTGTGCATGAAGTGACTTGTCTGAAAGTACGTACGTACAGTAGCATGTAGCTAGCTAAAAGGCTGAACATCTCTCTCTCATTAGTCTATATATGCAATGTACCGATCATCTGATTTCACAGTTTAATGGGCAGCTTTACGGGACATGCTGATCAATATATGGACAAAGCACAAAATCAACCGCAAACAAAAACCTTGTCAACCCCAATGCACATTTTTATTGGGAAATAATTAAACATTGTCACATTATATCCCATGAAGTACAACTGCTGAATGCATGCTACTTAATTAGACAATTTAAATATTTCTATCTCTCCCTCTCTGTAAACACAAATACATAACAGAAAAGCATAATACTTGAATGAAATCTAGCTATCTAATGCTTAATCTTAGCTCTACCTAACTAGCTAGAGATAGAGAGAGAGAGAGAAAGAGAAAGAGACATGCAGGTTAATTTGCTAGCTATGGTTGGCGGATGTGGTGGTGGTAGGAAACAGTTGTAGGGTTTTGGGGGGGCCTCTGCTGCAACAAGATGGAGAAGAGGTAGGGCCCACATCCATCATCATCATCTTCGTCATCCAGTGATCGTGACCGTACATTCTCTTGATGGACTTATCTATGCATGTTTCCACTTGAAGATCCGGTTTCAAGGTGCATTGCTTCAATTGTGAAGAACAATATGCATCCTCAACTCTTCCACCCAGCTATACATATAGGGTAATGTAAATGTAAAAATTAGAAATAAAAGTCTATTTCATAGCTAAGAACTTTAACTGAATTTTTATATAGTAAATATACGTACGGAGATAAATTAAGAGTGAATTGAACATTCTTTTCAACAAGGTTAATTTGATTTTGCTCATGTCATGTAAATTTAGTGTGGCCTTTAATTACTGGCCATAACTTTTGGACTTTCCACACGATGTAATATTATTAAGATTACAAGGTGTAATTAAAAAAATTGCAATAAAATGGGTGAATTAATGGAACATGGGTCAATTTCAATAACAAAATGTTGCATTTGTGCAACATGAAATTGCATCAACTCAGCCATTTTTAAATTCATAGAGTAGACTAGCTAAATGCAACTGTTTGTTATTGAGTTAACTGGCCAGTAGCCAGTTCACCCTTAACTTCATTGAATCCGCATCCTGAATATCAACATAAAATTATGTTTTTTTTCTTACAAGAATAGAAGTTGGAATGTATTTATCGGGTGATGAAAATAAATCCATTGGCTGATTGGCGTATTCGAAAGATTAAATTATATAAGAAAGCTACCTGATGAAGAAAAGCTGGTGACTTATATTGCAAGTTGAGTGGATGATGAAGAGCAGGAGCAGGAGCAGGAGTAGGAGTAGGAGTAGAGTGAAGTAAATGGTCATGACGATGATAGTCTTGCTGCTGCTGCTGCACTTGTTTAGCTAGAAAGAGTTGTTTCCTTCTAAGCTTCTGCCTGTCTCTGGCTTTGTGGTTCTGAAACCAATAGAACACGTTCTTTCCTTCAATTTTTCCATATAGAGAGAGATGGGCTGTGATCTGCTGTATCTGAGATGCATTTGGAGTTCTTATTCCACCTTTGTAAATCTCCTCCAAGATCATCAGCTGCTCTGGGGTTGGACACCACCTAGATGAACCCGGTAAAGGCATTTTTATGTCCCTTTGAATTATCTCCTTTTCTTTCTCTTCAGGCCTCTAGACTTTTGTACATGTTATGTGGTTTTTAGGTGTTTGGTTTGTTGTTCAAGTATAAATAGATATAAGGGCAATAAAAGGATTTAAAGATAGGGGACCACTATATATTTTTTACATATATTTTTGATAATTTCAGATCATTCATGAAAGTGAAATCCACTTTATTCTTTATGTAAGAGAAAAATAATCACATGAAAACAGAATTATCGATTCCCTTGAAGGTAATAAAAAAGAGACAAAAGGGATGGAGAGAGAGAGAGAGAAAGGAAGATAGGAGGGGACAGAGAGCAAAAGGAGATGAGGCTTAATAGTATTACAGTAATAGACAAATAGTAGAGATTAAAGGGAGTGGTCATGGTCATGTTTCCCTCCAAAGAGGCATTCATTCAGTGAAGGTTTCAGAGCAAAAGAGAGAAGAAGACTTTGCTTTGAATGATTCTGTCATCATTAGCCTATTATTTATTTACTACTACTACTCACTGCACAGCAGAATGAATGAATGAATGAAGAGACAAAAGTAAGTTAGATGCAACAGCTCAAATCGACAATTTTAAATTTACCAACATTTTCTCACTTTCTTTCTTTGAACTGCTTCCAATTAATTTGGGCTCATCTGTCTTCAACCAAACATTGTATTCCTCTTAGATTGACTGTCAATATTATTCATGAACTTTTTAGTAGATGTATATTAAATAAGTTGAATACTTACTTCACAAATGCATCCTTTTAAAAAGCTAAGGTAGAGTATACCACATCAGCAGTTTATAAAATGTTTGAAGAATAATTTATGTCTGTAGTATTATTCTTTATTTAATAAGTGGAGTTTGTGCGTTAGATACGATTGAAGTTGTTAAGGAGAGCAATGAAAAGAATTAATGTCGTTGAAGTGAAAAATGTCACTTAAACACGTTAAAGTGTCGCTAAATGAGCTATCACTCATTACGCTTTATACTTATTCTTTTTCAATACATATATATTTAGCAACACAAATTAATATTATTTGGTGACAACACCAAGGACATGACAATTTTATCGTTGATCAATATTTTTTAAATTTTTTTATTAATGTATATTAGAAAGAATTGCATGGAAGCTAGGTGTAATGGAATAGATCGAGTCTAATCCCTCTAAAAGCATAAATATTATTCAGGATTATCAGCAAATTTAAATTTTAATTAAAATGAAATTATAAAAAATACTATGCCTTGGTGCATGTATTTTGTGCAAACTTTAATATTTTAAAACAACAAAATCATCAATAGAACAGGACTGTTTTTTGTTTAGAAAGAGTAGTACAACACTCCTTAAAAAATCATCAAGAAAGAGTTAAAGTTATAATTAGTGTATTCATTTCAAGAAATTAATTGTAGATGATTAACTAAATTGTACTAATATGAAACAAGAGATGGGACATGTAACAAACAACCACACAAATGTAACAAAAAACAAGGTACTCCTAGTAAATTCAGTTTTCAAAATTTTAAGAAACTGCATGAGGTACCTTTATATTCAGAGCCAGCTGCATGCATGTTCTATATATATATATATATATATATATATATATATATATATATATATATATATATACGGTCCGGATCAAGTGCATACTCCTTATTTTACTCACCCGTGCTCACCCCCATTTAGGCGACGGTTTTGGTCATACAACCGTCGTCTATACTTTTAGCGACGCTATATGTTGTCCGTCGCAAAAGTATAGACGACGGTTGTATAATCAAAATCGTCGCCTAAAAGGGGGTGAGCACGGGTGAGTAAGATAAAAGGTATGCACTTGATCCTTGCTATATATATATATATATATATATATATATATATATATATATATATATAAAGGAAAGAAAGAAAGAAATAATGCATCATAATATATTATGAATTTATGAAAATGATCAATCAATTTTAGGGTTTCTAAGTTCGGGCCTCGCCCATTTTTTTCACGTCCCAGATTTGACCGATCATCCAGTCCCCGTTTAAGAACCGCTAGGTTTTTGTGGTTTTGGAATCGCAAATGGCAAATCTCTCTCTCTATTCATGCTCTTCATTCACCCAAATAAACCGTATATTTTAGACTGTAAAAAATCAGGATCTAATATATTCCATGCGTGCAATAGTAAATTTGGTTTTTAACTCGTATATTATAAACAAACTAAAAATCATTTTACTCGTATATTTTTTGATCTAATCATCCATGATAACTCGGTAAGTTTGTTGCTCTTTATACAATTTATACCCATATGAGAGAGAGACAAATTTGAAGTAATATTTCTATTGTTATATAGCAGTACGTACTATATATAGACTTTTGGCAAGAGCTTGGATTCCTCGTGAATAGCATCTTCACCTCATTTGCTTCTGAAGAGTATCTTGACTTTTGTATAAAAGTTGAGAAGGGTGCCTGATAATATGCAGTTATATACTAATACTCCCCCATAAACTTGAAAGAAGTATGTCCTTCGGTCCCAAATAAGAGCCCATCATTTTCTTTCTAGTGTGTGTCTAACTAATTAAAGGGAGTTCAGTTCGTTTTCCAAAATAGAGTAGAAACTGACATTGTAATTAATCACTCTACTCTCAATTCTCATGGTCTACCCTTCATGGAAAAGGGTTACTCATTTACCTGCTTGCATTTTATCTCTCAATATCTTGTATATGTCAGCATCTTTGGGGAAAAGGAATGATCTTCGCTAAACTAATCAAGTACCCCCTCCTTTATAAAATTTAAAATTAAAATCCCATTTGCATAATTTGTAAATACTAATTAAGAATGTAATTTTAATCCATATTTATCCTAAAAATAATTAGTTGTTAGCTTAGTAATGATAATATAATAATGAAATTATAAACTCGAGAATATTTTGTCATTAATAAATTAAAAAAAGAAGATGACTCTTTACATAACAAAAAGAATTAACAAATGATCATACATTTTCTTGTAAAATAGGAAAAATTATCTATTTTAAAATATAAGATCATTATTAATCTTTTAAAATTAATTATAAGTATTTTAAACTCAAAATTGACATTAATTTATTTAATATTATTCAATACAATGATGATTGTATATCTTAAAAGATAAAAAAATATTATTAATTTTAAAAATTATTGTTTGATTAATTTTAATGAATAATAAATAGTCAACATTACCGAATGTCTTTGACCCGAGTAATATTATTCAACCCATGATAATCATAAAATTGAGAGATTGAGCATTCACATGCTTGTAATTCTATAAATAAGCACACCTGGGATGAATAAATGTAAATATCAAAAGTGATCTACAGTGATTAATTTTTAAGTTTTTCTGTTACAAGTTATAATCGGACATGTTAATCCTGTCTGTTTTAGTATATGTTATTCGTCAGTTATAATCGGACAGGTAATCCATGTTTGTTTTAGTATATATTTTTCGTCAGCTATAATCGGACATGTTAACAGTCTATTTTAGTGTGTATCTTCAAGCACGAACTGAAACTAGAATACAAATGCATATTAAAAACGAAAGCAAAATAGAAATCACATCAAAAAATTTACGTGGTTAAACCCCTATCGTTCAACCCCTATCTTTTAATCTAGTAGTCTAATCCATGCCCAATACCAAAGTATTGGAGACATTTTTTATCAAACTTAATATTCAATTAAATATAAAAAATAACTTCATGTTCAAATAAGCTTTAAGTTAATGTTGGACACCACTGCCCCCTTACACCACTTCCCCATTTGCACCTCTGCAACCTTTGCACTTCTACAACTTTTTCACAAATGAGACTTTTAAAACTTCATTTGAACAACCTTTATCCACTACTGGATCATCCAAGCCAAACAAGGCTTGAAAGCATATTTCAATTACAATATATCTATGATCTTTCAGCTAAAAGAGATTAATAACAAGGCACAAATGATTGTTGAAAATTTTCTTTGAGAACTTTTTAAAATCAGAATGTTTATAGCTTGTAAAGTTCTACTTTTTCTTTTAGCCTAGCAAAATGAAAATATATAATATATGGACTAACGGCTATATTATGTTGTTAACATAAAATGCTTAGACCTTAGTTGGAATATAACAAGATTTCAGCAAAGATATTATCCAACAGATATGATAGGATCGCTTTCCAAATTAGTTTTCAAAGATTTTGAATTTCAAAATAAATCAGTTTGAAAAACTTAAAATTCATTGGAAAGATATCAGCAAAAGGATATGATAGGAAAGGAACGATTAAACTGATAGTCTCAATCAAATCATATCTCTTTGACATATTTAGTTTCCTAAATAATAGAGATTTAGCTCAAGTCAATTTCTTTTAAAATAAGTTTTCCAACAATTAAATAATGCCTTGAAAATAATTCGTTTAAGCTATAAAATCTTACATATTTTCCTAAATGAGTCCTAATGGACCTAGTCCAGTAGCACCAACATAACACTTGAACTAATGTTGGTCATCCACGAAATCTCTTCACCATATATGAATAGATCTTCTTTTAAGTCTAAACCTGCTAAAAAAATCATGCAAAATATAATTTTTCCATACAAATTAAAGCATATTATTTTCATGCACATAATATTATTCTCATGCAAAATATATTATTTCCATACAAAATATATTTATTATTTCCATGCAACATATTAATTCCATACAAAATTTATTATCATTATTAAAACATAAACATATAAACTAATATTATCCCTTTTTTGATGATGATGATATATTATTATGTTCAAACCAATTCCTTACTCAATTCTATTTAAAACTAATTCCATACATAATATATTATCATTATTAAAACAATAGGCATAAAAATTAATAATGCTAAAATTGAGTGTATGAGTTTGAATTTCAGTCTAATTTAGTTTACAAAAAAAAAGTCAAGATTTGAGACCATAGGGTAGAATTGCATGCAGAATAATGCTAGAGACACAAATTATTTTATAAGTATTTTATAAATGACTGATGTGGTATACTCTATTTCAGCATATTGTGTGGGACCGAAGACTATATTGAAACAATTTATTAATCAATATACTGAGGTAGAGTATGCTGTATCAATTATTTATAAAATATTTATAAAATAATTTGTATATGTAGCACTACTCGTTGCATGCATGCATGACGCAAGTATTGGAATTGGAATGTGATTGTTAATAAAAATATGATATCATTTTATATGTACGCAGTTTTTCCATGAAAGAAAGAGACAGAGTAAAGTGGTGAGGTCATGAATCCGTGTAGTGAAAATTAACATCTGCTGATTAATTAATAAGCATACGTATTAATCACAACTGTGATTCTTTCCCCTGCAAACTTAACTGTGTTGTCACTTTTCACTACCCCTCTCCCTCTTATTAGAGAGAACAGGGAGACAGAGCTACGTACTACTAAAATCTTCGTATATATATATATATATATATATGTATAGCATGTTGTTATTTAAGATCAGGATTGAGAGAAAAAGTTTATTAAGAGTTATTTATCAGAATTAATCTAGGGGATATTTTTTGTTGACATTGTTAGTGATATTTTTTAAAAAAAAAATTTTGATTTTTTTTATAGTATTTCTCAAAAAATATATAGTATTTATTTCAACTGAAATTTTTATAAAAAACAGTGTTTTAGGTATAATTTGGATACATACAAGAAACAGGGTATGTACAGTCTGTACATCCCTGTTTCTTTCTTGTATCCAAATTACATCTAAAACACAGTTTTTTATAAAAATTTCAGTTGGAATAAATACTATATATTTTTTGAGAGGTACTATTAAAAAAAAAAAAAAATATCGCTACTCAGTGTCAAAAAAAAAATATCGCCGTAGGAGTACTCTATTTATCATGGTCTTGTCTATAGTTGAAAATTTTGGAATTGAAACCTAGTTCAAATTTTAAGGAACTTTTATTTTTATTTGAATAAATTTGAAAATGAACTTTCAATTTTTATTACAAAATTTATAATTGAGTTGTCAAATACTATCATTAGAGTTTTAGTTATTTTGAATTTGACCTTTTAGGTTAGGGTCTTAGATTTTATTTAAGATAGTATATATCCTTAGATATTTAAATAAAAGCTAAAAACAATAATAATAACTTTTATTTATTGATTAAAATAATTTATTCTACTCAAATCTGACTGTTACATTTTTGCGGTTGGTTGACAAATACAAATGTTGAAATATATCATTATCCAATCAAATAAACTATGATCAATTGTCGGTTCTCATGGTCGAAGTGTATTTTTTTATAGGGTTTTTTTTTATATTTATTTCTTCTTATTATTATTACATCAATAAGTCTTGACAGACAAATTTTTTTAGACCGGTCCAAGTTTCTTTTTTTTTAAACTTTTATTATATTTTCCAAAAAATGTATAGTAGATAAATTAAACCTAAAAATATTGTATTTTATAAAAAATTCAGTTAAAATAAATATTATATATTTTTATAAAAGTCAGAAAAAAAATCAAATATTGAACCGGTCCAAAAAAAAATGTATGTCTAGAACTACTCTTATTACATTCTTGTTTTTTATAATAAAGTTAAAATGGTCCTCCTATCAATTAACTTCGACAGGGTATTAAAATGGAAAATTTTAACAGCTCCCGGCCACATGCAAGAATGGGGACTGTGTTGAATGGGGGTGGTGATTAGACCCTTCAACTGCTCGCTTTCTAGTGTGCTTTCTCTCTGCTTTGGGCGCAGAAAATTTTGCAGCACATTGACTCTTCTATTTCACACATGACAACCTCACCCTCTCTCTTTTTCTTCTTTACACGCCACCTCTATTGTTAATCATATATTATATTCAACCACTGACCCGTACTCTTTTTTATGGTGGGGGCTGGTTGTGGGACAGGGTTGAGCAAGTAATTAAATTGAAATCGAAATCGCACGAACCGCATTAATTAAAATTGTACCAACGATTCCGACGTATGTGACAGTTTTAGGTGGGTTGAATAACTAAATTTACTATTTCGATTTGGTTACTAGCCAAAACCAAACCGCATAAAATCGAAACCGCACCATGTGTGTGTATGTATGTATTATCTCTAGTAAATTCTAAAGTTACTTTTCACTTGAACACGCTAAGAGAAAATTTCAGTCTTGTATTGTCATTTTTTCACCAATTGAAAGAAGATATTAGAGGTTATAGAGTCAAAAATTAAGCAATTGAGTTTTGGAATTTTGAATTTGTTTGATGCGTTATTGGAGGGGTTTATAGTTGAGGGGCTCGAGCACTTGATACATTGGTTAATGTCAATGCTATAATTGTAATAGTCTAATAGATTATTTTTAGTCCTCCCTGTAATATATTTTATTCTATCTTCAGTATATACTTTTAATTTTTGAGAAACTAGATAAACATTCTTGTTTATTATCGAATAGTCTCCGTTGTTTTATATAGCGCATATTTTAGTTTTAAAGCATGCCTGATATAATTCTCATTGTCGACTTTGTCACTAAGTTAATTGCTCGATATAAGTTTTATGTTAAATTTTATTGAAAGCTTAAACTTTTTTGTTGTTTCAATTAGTTTTGGAACCGAAACCGCACCAATTAAAACCGCACCGCACACTTTAAAACCGAACCGCACCAATCACAAGCGGTTTCGAGTGCGATTTTAAATTTTTCAAACCGCACCAAACCGGTTTTGGATGTGATTTGGAGTCCAAACCGCACCATGCTCACCCCTAGTGGGGGAGGTGTTTTAATTAATTTTTCATAACCGACTTAGGTATTGTATCTTATATTATTACAATTTGAAACTATAATGTAATATTATTTATAGAATAAAATATAATGACACTCTCTCTAAATAATTATAATAATATTTATTTTTTTTCTAAATTTTTAAATAACAGTTAGTATTCTAAGTTTTGAGGGTTGACTAAATCATATTTATCCTTATATATTATTAAATTTTAATTTCTAAATAATATATACATATATATATATATGTGTGTGTGTGTGTGTGTGTTTAGTTATCCTTTTTATAATACAATATATTTTAATTATAATTTTATTTTTAATTAAGATTATCTCATTTTAATTGTTGGTAACTTATAAAAAAAACTAATTTAATTAACACATTTTTGGATAAGTGATCAAATATTAAAAATTTCAAACTAAATTATTAATGTAACTATTCTAATTAGAATGATTAAGTATGTTGATAGTTTAGTTTTTAGTGTTTAACAAAAAAAATTATTATTTTAATTATTAGTTTTATATTATGATTTTTATATGTTAAATTTTCTTAATTGTATGTCAAAATTTTGGATGCTTATGATTTTTATTACAATTTTTTTAGTATACAGTTGGCGTTCTTTTTGTACAATGTTGAATAAAAAAAATATAATAATATTTATTACTATTTCTATCTTGTAAAACAAATATTTTAATATATATTTTTTTTCTTTTTTTGAGTAACAACATTTGTTATTTTTATTATAAATAATTATATTTAACTGTGACTTATGTTTAATTTAATATAAAAAAATAATAATTAATATAATGAGCGACTTAGAAATTTGTATGATATACAGGAAAAATAGATTCATACCTATACAAAGACATATTTTGTCATGGAAATGACAATCATCGAAATAAGCGAGGACATTTACCAGTTTTTAATGAGTACGTGAATGTTACAACAAACATGAAAAAAATTTTAGTGGAGTCAAAAAGCTATAAAGAAACAAAGTATTCATCATAGAGTAAGGTTGACTACATAAGAAACTATCGAAAACGAAATTTGGTATACGAATCATCTTTTGGAAATGCATACTGCAGATGTGTACACAAAAGAGATATATGTTTAGACGATTCTAACGTCAACTTGTCGATTTTCTAAAATAAAATGTGAATAAAATTAGTGAGATGTGTGTTATTGATACCAAAGTCTATGCAGTGTATATGTTAGATGCATCTGAAGGTAGTCGGAGATATAAAGAAGTCATCAACAATCATCGCGATAACATGTAATTGCCAAATGTTTTCTCATTCTGGTGAAATCTGTAAGCACGTCTTGAGATATTTCATATTTATGAGTATTTCACAAATACCTGATAACATGATTCTTTTTTGGTGGACAAGATATGCGAACAAGAGTAATAGTGAAGAATTATTCGTTAATCCAATGACCGTTGACTTTGAACAAAATCAATCAATACGCTATAATCATTTGATGAGTGATTATCAAGAATTAGCGACCAAAGCTACTTGCTCAGTCCGAGATTACAAAATTGTCCTTAAATTGAATGCACGAGGAAAAATTCTAGTTGATCAATATGACCCGTGTAAGAATATTAATGAACTAACAAACGATAACATTAAACGTGCAGTCGGAGATACATCTCAAGGTCCTTTTCAAATTTAAGCTTGAATTTGAATTTTCACATAATAATTAACTTTATAATACATATAATTACTAATTGGACTTATTATTTTACTTATAAATAAAAAAATATAATTACAATTACACTTTATAAAAATAAAATTACAAACAAAATAAAAATAATAATTACTAATTATTCTAAGTTTGTTTAATTATTTATATATCATAAGAGAATATAACGAGTATCTATTTGAATATATATCAATCGAGTATGTATCGAATTATGATTGAGAATTAGAATATAAACTCAGGTTCTATTTGAATTTTTCTTCAAATTATTTTTTATACTCAAATTTAAATCATATTATTAACGAATTCGAGTATCGATCACGTGCCTTCATTAACCATTTTCCCAACTACATTAATGTTCATTTGCCCAAACAAAAACAGTACAGTCCACCTTTGTTATGTCTAGAAAATTAGGCAACTGACAATATTATTACACCTACTTATTTAAATGTATCCCGGCTGGCTAGCTTAGCTTAGCTAGCTAGTTTAGATAAATATTCAATTATTTTGTTTGGATATTGAGGTGGCAGTGATCGATCCTAGTCAATGCAATACCGTTCATGTTTCAATTACTATTAACCACTCAGATTTATCAAGTCCTCCAAAGTTGTGCTCAATTATATTTGGGCTACTGTTACTAATAAATACTACACATACTTAAAACTCAACACAAGTACTACTACTACTGCTACTATTTTTCGTAGAAATGTTCGTGTCGTACCTAACAAAGTTTGCCCTTACATTCTTACTAGTATTGAAGAAATTAATGTGGAATCATGTGAAATAAAAGGCAAAATTTATTACTTACGGAAGTTCAAATAATAAATGGAGAGAAAAATAGATAAGTGGACAAATAATGGGCAATTTTTTTTTTAAATAAAAGATGTAAGTAAGTTTTATCCAAAAGACAGACATTTATAAAAGAGTCTTAAATTATGTTAATAACTATGAAATTAAAAAAATTTAAGTTAAAAAATGATAATATAATTGAGATTATAAAATGAGGACACCAAGAGAGACCAAAAACCCCTCTCTCCCTTAATAATGTAAATAAATATCATCTTTATTTTGTTCCCTTTACTTTTAATTCTTCAAGTTCAATTACGATCAAATTATGTTTTTAGTGCGAACATATGGATATCATATACTTTATCTATTCCAAAGTATAAGGTTATTATTAATTTTGTGAAATCAACTTACGGAATTTTTTAAATTTAAAATTAATACGGATTTCTTTAATTTTAATTAATACAGTGATGAGTATTATAAATTAGGTGATAGTTTTTTTAAATATATGTATAATAAGTGAGATTCTCTTATAATTCTATCCAATATCATGTATTGATAAGTTTTGCAATTATAATTCGGTACAAATTTATCGCAACACATACCAAGACTCTTATAAACTATCCAAAAAAACATTACTTACTGTAAAATTTAGTATTTTAATTTTTTTAATAAATCATCTCAATTTTGAGTTTGAATACGTCTCGAATTGATTTTCAAAAATAAATAATATTGATTTTGTAATTTATAACGGATGTAGTATTTATTTAGCAAAAGACAAATTTTGTTTCTATTAACAAATAACATGATACCCATAATATAAAATATTTGGATCATTGTTATCAATTTATAGTCTCACGTGGACTTTGATAGAAATTGCAGGGGATGAAGACCGAGAAAGATAGATTTTAGGACAAGTTTTTAATTCATTTCATATTCATCTCAATACAATTCTTTGCCTTTATATATATAGTAGTTGATAGCTCGTGTATTTGTTTTTCGATTATATAATTTTTTAAAATTAAAATGAGAAAGATTTTTCATAATAATAATATTTTTTTTCATATAAATTTTTCGATTTTTTTTTGCATGGCATAGCAATTACATGTATAAATATGTTACTATTGCTATTTTATTACTTCCACAGTTCCACTTTTATTGCGATAACCCATTTTATTTAAGATAACCCAGTTGTTGCTCAATTTTCTCAATGTTCTCTTTCATGGCTTTGATCTTTGGTTGTAGCGTAACAATAGTTCTTCGATCCTTGCATTCTTGGCATATCCATAACCACCATTGTCATTACTGCTATCATCGCTTATTTCAATAATTTGGCGTTTGTTCTGCCCCTTTATTTTTTGTTGGTATAGATCTGCAAATAAATGAAAACACATAAAATTTTAAAAATAACATGCAAAATAGGAAGAATATATTAGTTAAAAAAACAAACTAATAGTTGTTGCTCAATTTTCTGAATCTTCTCTTTCATGACTTTGATCTTTGTTTGTAGCGTAACAATAGTTTCTTCGATCCTTGCATTCTTGGCATATCCATAACCACCATTGTCACTACTGCTATCATCGCTTATTTCAATAATTTGGCATGTGTTCTGTCCCTTTATTTTTTGTTGGTATAAATCTGCAAATAAATGAAAACACACAAAATTTTAAAAATAACATGCAAAATAGGAAGAATATATTAGTTAAAAAAACAAACTAATTACTTGACCTGATATCCATTATTTAATATTTTGTATGATATTGTTTGTGTATTGAATTTTTTGTTTATGTGATAGTAGTATTTATAGGTGTTTTATATTTAATGAGTATTTTTTTTTTGTCATCAATTCTTATCCGTTATATGTTACCAATTTTAATATTTATGCCTATAGTGAGTGTTATCTTTTGGATTGTCTATTATCCGTTATATGCTACCAATTTTAATATTTATGGCTATAGTGAGTGTTGTCTTTTGAATTGTCTATTGATTTAACTCTGTATCTTAATTGTAATGCAATGTTGTATAGCATGAATCCGTGTGGCAGTTTTGAAGATGAAAGAAAAAGAAAAACTATTGAATTGGAAGAGACAACTGAATTAATGATTTTCTGTTATGTATTAATGGTTAATATTATGTATTAATGGCTAATATCAATTGATTAAAATTGATTGAGTTGGAGGATAGGCTGTGAAATTAATTGAGTTTCTGTTGGAAATTAAAAATAACATGTAAAATAGGAAGAATATATTAGTTAAAATAACAAACTAATTACTTGACCTGATATCCATTATTTAGTATTTTGTATGATATTGTTTGTGTATTGATTTTTGGGTCCTTAACACTAATATACAACAATTAAAAAATAATTACAAAAATAAAACACACATAACATAATTACAAAAATAAAACAATACAATATTACCTTTGCACGTCATTAAGTCCCTACACGTCAGTTACCGAGTTTCATATTTTCAACTGACCGATCCTATATTCACGCTAATGAAGAAAAGGCAACTTGAAGATCAGAAAAAACAGAGCAACAACAAATCGATCGGAGAAGATGACATATAACACCTCAGTAACAGATCAACGCCAAATCAATCGGAGAAGAGAAAATCTTCTGTCGCGACACAAAAGAAGACGAAGCATCTTGTCGCGACGCAACTCGCAATCAGAGAAGAAGTGTAAGACCCCAACTTATTAATGAATAAAATCAAATTTTCTCTAAATATTATTGTGAATAATAAGGGGTTAATTTGATATAATACTTTGGTTATGGGTGAAATGTGCAAATTTTGTAAAATAAGCAAGTGGTTATAAAATATTTATTTTTGGTCGGTGAATATTCGGTTGGTCGTGGAATATTCTTGCTGTCGGGGAATATTCGTACGACGACGCAGCCTTGTGTGGGCCCCATAACGGAAAGCGATTGGATGAAGAAAACGACAAGTATAAGTTGTTGTTACCGTTAATACTGTTGGAATACCGGTGGTTAAAAATACAGTAATAACGCGTGGTTGCATAGTAGCACACGGATTGCACAGTATAGTTGAATTATTGATTCGTACGTAAGAAGGCACTACTCAATAATTGTTACAGTAGTTATTATTCAATATTTTATTTTATTGATTCAATAATTGCTGCGTTGATATTTTATATTATTGTTGTTTCAATAATTGTTGCTGCACAGTATTTTCATTTATCAGATCAATAATTCATATTATTTGAATAATATTATTAGATAACATTATTGGCAATGTCTAGAAAGTTCTGTCTAAGGAGAGGTTTGGTCATCTAATTGCGCGCCAGTAAGGAGAAATCCTTATTGGAAAGCCCCCTCTTTCCTGGGAACGGCCTGGTTGTCATAAATGTGATTCTGTAATATTATTTGTGAATAATTAATTATTGATTCATATGATAAGGAAATATTTATTTTATGTGGATATAAATGAGGGATATATTTTTGTGGTTAAAAATGAAGGAGTTAATGTTGAGGTTTTTGTCAGTATTTTTGTCGGAATGGAGGTATTAAAAATCAGGGTTTTTGAGATAGTTTGCGGGGGTTATAATTTTTAATCCGACCGTTGGATCGTGGTAATTTTTGGATATGTTATACATATATAAGTTGAGTATATGTCCACAAATTTTGAACCGTTAAAAATGAACGTATGATTTATTACGAATTTTACAGATGACTGGTTCAGAAATTGTTGAATTTTCGGAGTTTATCATTTTGGTGGAAAATTCTAGAATTGGTGGGCCCCACTTGTGGTTGGTGAAGAAATGTGCTGAATTATATTTCAAATGTGGTAGGTGGGAATAGTAGCAGGTAAAGCCATCAGGTTGCAGGTCAAACCTACCAAAATTTTCCTATAAATAGAGGGCTAAGTTAGAATTGAAAATCACACCAGAAACAAGTTTTCTCTCTTTCTCTCTCTAGATTATTGAGTGTATTTTGTGAGTATTTAGATACTTTGAGAGTTTCTATTCATCAGAGCAAGTTTCTTTCAGCCTTATACCGGTATTCCGACCAGAAGTACTGATATTTTGAGGTAAGGGATATTATTTTCTTCTTAAATGATATTATTTTCTTCAATATCATTATGCTGAAATATTGATATGAGTTTTTATCAAATTTGGAACTTTTTGTGTCGGGGTTACTATTCATGTATACGGCACTATTCACGTATACGGCACTATTCACGAATACGGCACTATTCACCGAAAAATAAAATTTTCCCTTTTTGTCCAAGATGTCTATTATGGTTACTATCTTTGATTGTATCCATGTTTTGATCTTTATTTTTGAATTCTGCTTCACAATTGATTATTATGAAGTATTATTGATCTTGGATAAACTGTTATACGAATCCCTACTATTTGTCCTTCTGTCTCATTGGATTCGTTCTCTTTAAGATATTTTTCATCATCCTCAGTCCTAAATGATGATATTACTGAATATCTTTGGCCTGTAGTGCAAAGATGTATAATTACTTGATAAATATCTTTGGCCTGTAGTGCAAAGATGTATAATTACTTGATGAATATCTTTGGCCTGTAGAGCAAAGATGAACAGGTGTTGAGATGAACATGACCGACTGATGATACAAATGAATATCTTTGGCCTGTAGTGCAAAGATGAATATTTGGTTAAAGATGATTATTAATTGATGTTACAGGGATAAAATATTGATGATGGACTTTTAAATCTTAGAAGATAGTAGAATTCTTTCTCTACTTGACTCTTCTAATGGTTTGCTGTTTCCGCTGCAGTTGTTGATCTAAAACTTGTTGTCGATTATATTTTATCAGATTTTTCCCTGTTGAAGACTAACGATAATTTGTTGTATATTATCTTAGTCATAATATTCTTTACTGGGCTAGTTGAGCTCACCCTTTTCCTTTTTGTTCCATTTTTCTTCTCAGGAGGTGAGAACATAGCAGGATCTAGTCGGGGTATGGAGTGATGGTTCTAGAAAGATGTATTAGCAGTCCTCACTATTTCTGTAAAATAGTGTTTGAATAATTGTAATGAGGATTTATTTGAGTGTGGATATTGTCTAGAAGACAATATTTGTATTTAAACTCACAGTATGTGTTGTCGTATTTTGCACGACATTTGTATTATTGAAGTTGTAGTTTGCTTTCTGTACCATGTATTTGGCGACTCAGAATGGGTGTTGTATACCTATTTTGGGGGCGTCACAGTTGGTATCAAAGCTTAGGGATATGATCCCTGGCTGAGATGTGAGACAAGAACTAGGAGGGGAGAGACGGGGAATTCCTTCGCTAGTATGACCTGACTAAGTTTATTTGGTGTTTATTTGGTCGGTCAGAGTATAGGGATAATATATGACATGACTATTAACCCTTGTTTTATGGCAGTATTTAAGAATGGCAGCTGAGAACGTTAATAATGGAGTAAATCAGACCGTGGAGACACCTTTGATCACTACCCAGGGGAACGTGCAACAGGAAGGCAATATTCCTCCTGTAAACAACGTTACCGAGCAAACGATGAATGATGGAATGTTTAGGAGCTTTTTGCAGTTCATGCAAAATCAGACGAGGGAGACTCGTGTGCAGAATACGGGTGGAAATGATAACAACGCGCGGTTTGTCACAGCTAAGCAGTTCAAAGAATTGGGACCACCAGAATTTAAGGGAAAGCCGGATCCGATCATGGCGGAAACGTGGGTCAAGCAAATTACCAAGATATTTGATGTCTTGGGATGCACGGAGGAACAGAAGGTTCCATTCGCCACATTTATGTTCCGCGGTGAGGCAGACTACTGGTGGGAGTCTGTGAAGCGTACCCAGCCTGACGCACTCAACATGTCCTGGGAAACATTTCAAAAACTGTTCAATGACAAGTACTTTCCTGAAAGTATTCGTCATATGAAGGAGGTTGAGTTTATTAGACTGGAACAAAACAACATGACGGTGTCCCAGTACGAGGCGAAGTTTGCAGAGTTATCCAGGTTTGCATCTCATTTGGTCGAAAATGAGGAACGAATGACAAGGATGTTTCTGAGAGGTCTAAAACCCGAGATTCGACAATATCTTATCTCTCATAAATTTTCTTTATATTCAGATGTTGTAAACAGGGCTCAATTATTAGAGTGAGATAATGAGTATGTTCAACCGAGGGACCACAACCAGGGTCATACCGGTGGCGGCAGTCATCGAAGCAATGACAACCAGAGGGAAGGAAAGCATTCGGACAAAAGCGGTAACCACTCGGGTGGTCATCGTGGCCATGATAATAGGAGAGGTGAGTCAAGTGAAAATTTCAAGAAGAGAAGATTTAACGATGACAGGAAGATGTCGATAGCAGCACCAGCACCAGGAACAAATTCTAGGGGAGGAGAACGACCGCCAGTTAGATGTTACAGATGCGGAGAGGAGGGACATATAAGCCCAAACTGCCCACAACAATTCAAGGTATGTTATAACTGTGGAAAGGAGGGTCATATAGCTCGAGAGTGTTCTGTAGTAAAACCAAGTTCAGCGGGGATGGTGACTCCAAAAGTTGTCCCGGATAAGTCAAATCAACGGTTCCTGGAAGAGCGTTTTTCGTGACTGGTCAAAATGCGAGGAACCCGAACGAAATTAGCACGGGTTAGTTAATTATAAATTTTTGCGAATTTTATACCTTATTAGATACCGGTTCTACCCATTCTTTTATCTCTCCTGCTTGTGCTCAACGTTTAAACTTGATTCCGGAGAAGTTAAACTTTGACCTATCTGTGGAAACTCCGTTAGGAGAAACTTTCATCACATCCACTATTTATAAATCTTGTTTGATCCAAGTTGGCACCATCACATTACCTGTTGACCTTATCTCTTTAAAGATACTTGCTTTTGATGTGATTTTAGGAATCGATTGGTTAACTACTCATCATGCCAAATTGATTGCTTTTGTAAGGTTGTTAGTTTTCATATTCCTAAGCAACCTGTTATTCAAATTCAAGCAACCAAACCATTGAAGTCAAACTCTTTCATATCAAGCCGTAAAGTCATTCGTTTATTGAAAAACGGATGTCAAGCTTTCTTAGCTATGTTATGAACTTGAACAAAAATACGTCAGATGTGAATGATATTTCTATTGTTAGTAAAATTTTTGACGTATTTCCTGAAGAATTTCCTGGCTTAACCCAGAGCGTGATATTGAATTTTTGTATTGATCTTCAACCCGATACAAAACTCATTTCTAAAATCTTATATCGAATGACTCCTATTGAACTTCGGGAGTTAAAAACCTAACTATAGAAGTTGATAACCGAGCCTTTATCTGGTGACTTCCTTTATGGAATGCACTGAATCCAGACTCTCCGTAGGGGACGCCATATTCGTGCGGTAGTAAACTGATAGGTGTCATTGTGACGTGCTATCGAAGGTTGGGATATGAGTCACAGTTGAGAGCAATCTAAGTAGGTAATCGAAGTACGTAGCTTTCTAGGCTTAGCTGGTTATTATCGGAGATTTGTGGAAGGATTTTCTCGAATCGCTACTCCGTTAACTCAGCTGACTCGGAAAGATACAAAATTCGTATGGAGTGAGGAATGCGAGAAGAGTTTCCAAGAACTCAAGAGGAGACTCATTTCGGCACCTGTTCTGACAATACCATCTGGTTCGGATGGATTTGTTATCTACAGCGATGCTTCAGGCAAAGGGTTAGGATGTGTTCTCATGCAACATGGGAAAGTCATAGCCTATGCCTCACGACAACTCAAAGAATATGAGAGGAATTATCCTACTCATGATTTGGAGTTGGCAGCAGTCGTTTTTGCGTTGAAGATCTGGAGACACTACCTGTATGGGGAGAAAGTGGAGATCTATACAGATCATAAAAGCCTCAAATATTTCTTCACCCAAAAGGAACTCAACATGCGGCAACGACGTTGGCTTGAGCTGTTGAAAGATTACGATCATACCATCCAATACCATCCTGGAAAAGCAAACGTAGTAGCTGACGCATTGAGTAGAAGATCATATGCGGGTACGAGTGCAATGTTTTTAACACAAAGGCCCATTTTGTATGACTTGCAAAGGATGGAGATAGAGATGAAGGCTCCAAGTACCCACATGATGATATCAAATATACGAGTAGAACCGACTTTAATCGATAAAGTTAAAGCTGCTCAAGCTACGGACATAGAGCTGATGCGTATGAAGAAGAAAGTGCAAGAAGGTGCTATTCCAGAAGCAAGAATCGATGAAGAAGGAATACTTCGAGTCAACTCCAGACTTTGTGTTCCTAACGATTTTGACTTGAAGCATAGAATAATGATGGAGGCACACAACACACCGTTTGCAATCCATCCTGGGAGTACCAAAATGTATCACGATCTTCGACATACATTTTGGTGGAGCAATATGAAAAGAGAGATCGCGGAGTTTATCTCGAGATGTTTAACTTGTCAACGTGTAAAAGCGGAGCATCAAGTACCAAAGGGTCCATTGCAACCACTTGAGATTCCGAAATGGAAGTGGGAACACATTACTATGGATTTTGTTACAGGTCTTCCCAAGGTTTCTCAAGGCATAGATGCGATTTGGGTTATTGTTGATAGATTAACCAAGTCCGCTCATTTCTTGCCGATACGTGAGACTTATTCCCTTGAACGTCTTGCTAGTATGTACGTGAACGAGATTGTGAGATTGCATGGCATGCCAGTATCCATAGTTTCGGATCGTGACCCAAGATTCACTTCACGATTTTGGGTTAGCTTGCAGAAAGCTATGGGCACGGATTTACGATTCAGTTCAGCATACCATCCTCAAACGGACGGACAATCAGAGAGGACTATTCAAACTCTTGAAGATCTATTAAGACTTTGTGTCTTAGATCTCAAAGGGAGTTGGGATAAGTACCTACCATTGGTGGAATTCTCCTACAACAACAGTTATCAGGCGAGCATAGGTATGGCTCCATTTGAGGCGTTGTATGGAAGAAAATGTCGTTCTCCAGTATGCTGGGACGAGGTGGGTGAAGCAACATTGTTGGGACCAGAATTGGTACGCATTACTACAGAGAAGATCCAAACGATTCGACAACGTATACAAACGGCACAGGATCGACAAAAGAGTTATGCGGATCTTCATCGGAAGGACGTGGAATTTAATATTGGGGATCATGTATTGTTACGTGTTGCACCATGGAAGGGAGTTACAAGATTTGGGAAGAGAGGAAAGCTCAATCCAAGATTTGTTGGTCCATTTGAGATTCTTGAGCGAATAGGAAATGTGGCATATAGACTCGCATTACCTCCAAGCATGTCTCGTGTTCATAATGTTTTTCACATATCTATGCTTCGTAAATATGTTAAAGACCCGAACCACATTATTGAGTTAGAACCAGACGAGATAGCTGAAGATTTAACGTACGAGGAGGTACCTGTTAAGATCTTGGATAGGAAAGAGCATGTCCTACGCACGAAGGTTATACCACAAGTTAAGGTTTTGTGGAGAAACCATGCTATTGAAGAAATGACCTGGGAGTTGGAATCAGAAATGAAAGCGAGGTATCCTCACCTTTTTGAAACATCAGGTACGTACGTCAATTTCGAGGACGAAATTTCATAAGGAGGGGAGGTTGTAAGACCCCAACTTATTAATGAATAAAATCAAATTTTCTCTAAATATTATTGTGAATAATAAGGGGTTAATTTGATATAATACTTTGGTTATGGGTGAAATGTGCAAATTTTGCAAAATAAGCAAGTGGTTATAAAATATTTATTTTGGTCGGTGAATATTCGGTTGGTCGTGGAATATTCTTGCTGTCGGGGAATATTCGTACGACGACGCAGCCTTGTGTGGGCCCCATAACGGAAAGCGATTGGATGAAGAAAACGACAAGTATAAGTTGTTGTTACCGTTAATACTGTTGGAATACCGGTGGTTAAAAATACAGTAATAACGCGTGGTTGCATAGTAGCACACGGATTGCACAGTATAGTTGAATTATTGATTCGTACGTAAGAAGGCACTACTCAATAATTGTTACAGTAGTTATTATTCAATATTTTATTTTATTGATTCAATAATTGCTGCGTTGATATTTTATATTATTGTTGTTTCAATAATTGTTGCTGCACAGTATTTTCATTTATCAGATCAATAATTCATATTATTTGAATAATATTATTAGATAACATTATTGGCAATGTCTAGAAAGTTCTGTCTAAGGAGAGGTTTGGTCATCTAATTGCGCGCCAGTAAGGAGAAATCCTTATTGGAAAGCCCCCTCTTTCCTGGGAACGGCCTGGTTGTCATAAATGTGATTCTGTAATATTATTTGTGAATAATTAATTATTGATTCATATGATAAGGAAATATTTATTTTATGTGGATATAAATGAGGGATATATTTTTGTGGTTAAAAATGAAGGAGTTAATGTTGAGGTTTTTGTCAGTATTTTTGTCGGAATGGAGGTATTAAAAATCAGGGTTTTTGAGATAGTTTGCGGGGGTTATAATTTTTAATCCGACCGTTGGATCGTGGTAATTTTTGGATATGTTATACATATATAAGTTGAGTATATGTCCACAAATTTTGAACCGTTAAAAATGAACGTATGATTTATTACGAATTTTACAAGATGACTGGTTCAGAAATTGTTGAATTTTCGGAGTTTATCATTTTGGTGGAAAATTCTAGAATTGGTGGGCCCCACTTGTGGTTGGTGAAGAAATGTGCTGAATTATATTTCAAATGTGGTAGGTGGGAATAGTAGCAGGTAAAGCCATCAGGTTGCAGGTCAAACCTACCAAAATTTTCCTATAAATAGAGGGCTAAGTTAGAATTGAAAATCACACCAGAAACAAGTTTTCTCTCTTTCTCTCTCTAGATTATTGAGTGTATTTTGTGAGTATTTAGATACTTTGAGAGTTTCTATTCATCAGAGCAAGTTTCTTTCAGCCTTATACCGGTATTCCGACCAGAAGTACTGATATTTTGAGGTAAGGGATATTATTTTCTTCTTAAATGATATTATTTTCTTCAATATCATTATGCTGAAATATTGATATGAGTTTTTATCAAATTTGGAACTTTTTGTGTCGGGGTTACTATTCACGTATACGGCACTATTCACGTATACGGCACTATTCACGAATACGGCACTATTCACCGAAAAATAAAATTTTCCCTTTTTGTCCAAGATGTCTATTATGGTTACTATCTTTGATTGTATCCATGTTTTGATCTTTATTTTTGAATTCTGCTTCACAATTGATTATTATGAAGTATTATTGATCTTGGATAAACTGTTATACGAATCCCTACTATTTGTCCTTCTGTCTCATTGGATTCGTTCTCTTTAAGATATTTTTCATCATCCTCAGTCCTAAATGATGATATTACTGAATATCTTTGGCCTGTAGTGCAAAGATGTATAATTACTTGATAAATATCTTTGGCCTGTAGTGCAAAGATGTATAATTACTTGATGAATATCTTTGGCCTGTAGTGCAAAGATGAACAGGTGTTGAGATGAACATGACCGACTGATGATACAAATGAATATCTTTGGCCTGTAGTGCAAAGATGAATATTTGGTTAAAGATGATTATTAATTGATGTTACAGGGATAAAATATTGATGATGGACTTTTAAATCTTAGAAGATAGTAGAATTCTTTCTCTACTTGACTCTTCTAATGGTTTGCTGTTTCCACTGCAGTTGTTGATCTAAAACTTGTTGTCGATTATATTTTATCAGATTTTTCCCTGTTGAAGACTAACGATAATTTGTTGTATATTATCTTAGTCATAATATTCTTTACTGGGCTAGTTGAGCTCACCCTTTTCCTTTTTGTTCCATTTTTCTTCTCAGGAGGTGAGAACATAGCAGGATCTAGTCGGGGTATGGAGTGATGGTTCTAGAAAGATGTATTAGTAGTCCTCACTATTTCTGTAAAATAGTGTTTGAATAATTGTAATGAGAATTTATTTGAGTGTGGATATTGTCTAGAAGACAATATTTGTATTTAAACTCACAGTATGTGTTGTCGTATTTTGCACGACATTTGTATTATTGAAGTTGTAGTTTGCTTTCTGTACCATGTATTTGGCGACTCAGAATGGGTGTTGTATACCTATTTTGGGGGCGTCACAAGAAGAAACTTGTTGTCGCGATGAATCTGTAAGATCGAAAATAGCATACAAAATCAACAACACCTTCAAGTTAAGTAACCAAAAATATTACTGCAGTGATTGTTGAATACAAAATCAACATCAGTTTCGATACAAATATTGTGGTATGTGAGTTTAAAATTTATAAGCATATAGATACCTATGGTTATTACGAATTACTAAATTAATTACCTTTCTTAAGTTTTTCGAACTTAAAATTGTCACAAAGTTTGAATGCTGAATGTTGTGCTTGCAAAATGTATTTAAAAACATGTTTTATATTATGGTTACTAAGGTTATATAAATTGGTTACTGTCTAATGTTGGCTTGGTTACTGATTATTTTGTGTTGGTTACTGTGTAACATTATATTGTCTAATGTTGTCTTGGTTACTGCATAATATTGCTAATTAATGATGACTTGGTTACTGACTAATGCTGAATTGGTTACTACATAATATTACTAATTAATGCTGACTTGGTTACTAACTATTGCTGAATTGGTTACTATGTAATATTATATTGGTTACTGACTAATGTTGACTTGCTTACTGTGTAACACTATAATGGTTATTGACTAATTCTGATTTGGTTACTGTATAAAATTATAATGCTGACTTGGTTATTGTGTAAAAATATTATTTAATAACTCATGCTGACTTGGTTACTGACTAATACAAACTTAATTACTGCATTGATTAATTTGGTTAATGTATTATTGGTTGTTGAAGCATATTAATGTACACTTCTACTTATATTTTTTGTATTAATGGTTACTTGTTAGTCAAATTGGTTACATTCTTACAAAAGTCTGCCTTTAGTTGGTAACGAATAAATTATACTGGTTGTTTTTTACTATAAAATGTAATGAAAATGTGTTTATGTTCTGGTTACTAAATAAACAAATGTTAGTTACTGTCTAATCTAAATTTGGTTACTGTATAAAGTTGTTATGATTATTGTATAATATTAATGTGTTTTATACTGGTTTGTTTTATATTGATGATTACTTATTGACTACATTGCTTAACGTCGTACAACTGTTAGTCTTTAGGTGGTAACAAACTGATGCGGTTGAAGAGCAGGCGTGTCAGTTTATGTAAAGATTTGATCCAGTGAGAATTTGATAATTTTTGTCAAGTTTGGAGTGTCAGATTTTGACGTTTTCGGAGCCTAATTTCATTGAAAACGGGTCAACGATCAAAAATCACCAGCTTTGCTGGTGAATTGCATGGTTTTTTGGTCAAATTCCATCATTTAGGCCTTCAAATTTGCATGTAAAAATTTGGTTTATTTTCTGGTTACTAAGATTATGTAATTTGGTTACTGTCTAATATTGATTTGGTTACTTTACAATGTTTATTCAGTTGTTAGACAATAGAGACTGACAGTAACCAATACAACAAATTTAATTGTTTGCAGGAATATATAATTGTTTACTGTTAGTAACCATTAACCACATGGTTGGTAACATTTTTGATGGTGTACAGTAACCAAAATTGATGTTGATTAATATTTTAATTTTTGACTCCATCATGACTTATCAATATAAAGTAAACATATACAAGCTTTATAACAGTCTTGTTACAAGCTTATAACAGTCTTGATACAAGCTTACAATTATCTGGTTACTCACAAGCTTGTAACTATTTATGATAATTATCTGGTTACTAACAAGTTTGTAGATAAATAGGACACTCACACATGTACATTTAACAATTGATGTTTGTCCTGATACAAGTTTGTAATTATCTGGTTACTAATAACAGTAACCATAATGTAACATAATAAAACAGTAAACATATAATTATATGATAGTAACCAAAACAGGTTTTAATGGTAACCAAAACAGAAACATCATGTAATGAAACCCAGTTTAGGCAATCCATGTATACTAAACAATTACATATTAATCATAATAAAAAAAATAAAAGTATCTGAAATCCCACATTGAGGACACAATAATATGTAATTGTTTAGTATACATATAATTATCTGGTTGCTAATAACAGTAACCATACTGTAACATAATAAAACAGTAAACATATAATTATATGATAGTAACCAAAACAGGTTTTAATGGTAACCAAAAGAGAAACATCATGTAATGAAACCCAATTTAGGCAATCCATGTATACTAAACAATTACATATTAACCAGAATAAAAAAAATAAAAGTATCTGAAATTCCATATTGAGGACACAATAATAGTAGCCAAACCATAAGGTAACAGTAACCAAATAGTTATATGAAAGTAACCAGAACATGTAAGATGTGTTTGTGGAAATGGAAGTAGAAATAGAATAACATAAACCTTGTAGAATATATTTGAAAGAATTTACAAAAATAATACATCAATGTATACTAAGCAAATACATGGTTTATTATGACTTGGATTTACTATTTATAAAAATAATACATCCACAAACTAATGATGTCTTAAACTTATTCAACTGTCTTGGGTTCAATTTCTTGGTAATAATATCGGGGACTTTCATGTCACACCAATATATAACTTTTCCAATAAATTTTCTATTGTATTCCTCATAGTAAAGATTTCATAACTGCAAATAAAAAAAATCAGATTTACACAGTCATTAGTAACAAGATATAAATAATATTTATATCATAAACAGTTTACCAAATAAATACATTGTAACCAAAACAACATATAAAAGTAACCAAAATCTCAATTGAGGAAAAAAGAATGGTATCCAAATCATAAGTTAACAGTAACAAAAAATATACTAATGAAGTAACCAAACAGTTATATGTTACTAACCAAAACATAAATATCATATAATGAAACTCAGTTTAGGCAATTCATGAATACTAAACAATTACATATTAATCAGAATAAAAAATAAAAGTATCTGAAATTCCACATTGAGGACACAATAATAGTAGCCAAACCATAAACCAACAATAACAAAAAATATACTAATGAAGTAACCAAATAGTTATATGAAAGTAACCAGAACATGTTTTAATGGTAACCGAAACAGAAACAACTTGTATATCCAACCAAGTTTAGGCAACCCATGTATACTCTCACATGTACATTTAACCATAACCTTTCCAATGAATTTTTTAGAAGAGCATAATAGTAACCAATGAATTATATGATAGTAACCAAACAGTTATATAATAGTAACCAAATCATGTTTTAATGGTAACTAACACATAAACAACATGTATACCAAACCCAGTTTAGTCAACCAATGTATACTAAGCAAATACATTGGAACCAAAACAACATATAAAAATAACCAAAATTCCAATTGAGAAAAAAAGAATGGTATCCAGATCATAAGCCAACAGTAACAAAAAATATACTAATGAAGTAACCAAACAGTTATATGTTAGTAACCAAAATATATATTAATGGTAACCAATACATTAACAACATATAGACCAAACACGGTTTAGTCAACCCATATACTAAGCAAATACATGGTAACCAAAACAACAAAAAATAGTAATCAAAATTCCAACTCAAGGAAACAAAAATAGAATCCAAATCAGAAACTAACAGTAACCAAAAACATACTAAAGAAGTAACCAAATATTTATATGATAGTAACCAAAATATGTTTTAATGGTAACCAATACATAAACAACATGTACACCAAAACCAGTTTAGTTAGGAGCGACAAAAGTGGAGAAAAATTCCAACTTCACATGAAGGTACAACCTTTGCATGTTCCTTTGGGCAGACAATTTAATAGCAAAAGACTGGAGACGTACGTGACAAGATCACGTGCTGTTATTTTGTTCAAATCCAGTACTTCATGAGATTTGGGATCATCTTCCTTATAGTCCTGGACATAGATAATGAACTTTCTGGCAAGACGCTTTTCAAATAGTCCCACCAATGGAGATTTCAGAGCTTCAACATCAATTGCAGAAACTTTGTAGATCTACCATATAACAAAATAAAAATTGCTCAATTATTGGTGAAAAAGAATAACGGCTTTCTAAGGATCCGTTGCAACAATCATATGTCACCACTCTTTATCGATGCTCTGTGGTGTTGCGGTGGCGGCAAAAGAGAAAGACGACGAGTGGTTTTGAGCGGAGAGAGAGAAGTAGTTAGGGCGAAAGAGTCCTGCACAGATAATAGATGGCGGTTATCACGCGTTTTAAAAAACAGACATTTGCCCCATTAATATTAATCCCTTAAATTAAGGACTTTTAATTGTATTAGTATTGTAAATATATACGATGAAATGTCATATTTTTTGTAACGTCCCCAAAATAGGTCCATTCCACCCAACCCATTCTGAGTCGTCAAATACATGGTACAGAAAATAACTACAACTTTATTACAACAATTGTCGTGCAAAATACAACAACACATATGCTGTGAGTTTGGATACAAATATATATCAAATGTGACTCATGTTCCAACCGTGGACATCACCTCACAATAACACCTTACATAAAGGTATAGTCAAAAACTGTTTTAGAAATTAGAATCTTTGGGAAGTGCTCAAGGAAACCTTCGTACATGGGAGGCCACGCGTCTAGGTTATGATAGATATCATATGGCCACAGAATTATCCTTGGTTGACCCAATAGACCCCAAAGAAAAACGAGAAGATTACTATCATATTCTTCCCAATGGTGAGTCTTCTCTTGACTTATCATTATCTCCACTGTCTCTAATTGAGAATTATACTTCAAACAAACACCAATATTATATAAGTAGTGCTCATAGATATACTCAGCAAGTGGATGAGCACATCCCTGTCTTATGATGACACGAGGTTGTATGTCGTTAGACATCTTGTATGATAGTGACAAACCACCCTTCCAACGTTGGGTACACCTTACCCTATTGGATTCACCAAATAAAACTACTAAATGATGACCACCGTTCTATTTCCTTGTTACCCCCGCTCGACCCAGCTACACTCTTATTACCTGAAAAGAATTGTGAAGCAAAAGGGTGAGCACAACTAGCTCAGTAAAAAATATCATGACTAAAGATAATTAAATTATCAATAGCCTTCATCAATAATAAATCAGAGATTTAGAACATATGGTAAATGATAAAAATTTTAACCATAGTTGCAGCGGAACGAGCAATCCATTAGAAGAGTCAAATAGACCATAAAGTCTATTATCTTCTCCACATTAAAAGTCCACCAATAATGTTTTATCCCTGTAACATTAATCAACAGTTCCTTTTCACAATTATATGAATAACTCATAATCATAATTGTGACTCTAAATTTTTCTTCGCACCCAGGACGAAGAATATTTTCATCACCTGTCTTTACCTGAAACGTCAAAGATCACGGTTATACCAAATCACAGTTCCTGTTCATAATCATGCTAATAAATCCATCTTCGCACTACGGCCAAAGATATTCATCAATAAACCATCTTTGCACTACGGGCCAAAGATATTCAACAACAGTTCATCTTCGCACTACATGCCAAAGATATTCATCAATAATTCATCTTTGCACTACAGGCCAAAGATATTCATTTGCAATTCATCTTTGCACTACAGGCCAAAGATATTCATCAACAGTTCATATTTGCACTACAGGCCAAATATATTCATATCTCAAAGAAATATATAATCATTTCAGAATTTATATAAACAATAATTATAACCATGTTGATCAATTCACCTTTGCACTTAAGCTTAAGATATTCAATTATAAATTCAATGGTCATGATCATACCAGTCACAATTCAACTTTGCACTACAGGCCAAAGAGAACCCTAGTCATGATCATACCAATAATCTACCCATCTTTACACTCCAGTGAAAGAGAATTTCAACATCAGGGTTATAAAAATGTTATATATGATGATAAAAATAATATGATCAACATATAGTTTTAATCTCAAGAGTAATATTCGTAACTCATGAATAGTAACCCCGACACAAAAGATAGAAATTCTACAATAAAATTCATACCAATATTTCGGTATAATGATATTGAAAGAATAACATTACTTAAATTTATAAATAATTTATTTTAATTGTTTACACTTTACTAATTAATGCATTTAATCATCTTAAAATGCCAAACTCATAATATTTCATCACCAATAACCAAAAACCCTCATCAAAAATCTGCATATACCTCATATAGGATTCTCAAGCCATAAAATCCTATTTTCCAATTTTCTTTTCTCACAAAACATATTTAATTCATTTACTCATAACTAGACTATTTTCATGAAAAATACAAAATCAGTTCCAAAAATATTTCTTTTCTGAGATTTAGCATAATATAGTCCCATAGTGAACATATATTTTTCTCAGAATTTTTAAAATTCATTTACTATTTTTCATATGGCCAAAACAGCCGAATATTTAGACATTTATCAAAAATTGTACTTTTGTCTAAAAATTCTGAAATTTACAGAGTATACTTCTATCATATACATGTACTCCCAATAAAAATTTCATCAATTTTGGAGTTAACCACAAGGAATTATAAGCTGTTACTTCTAAAATAGTCTTTTCTCATAAACTTCATAACTCTCAATCTATACATCCAAAAATCACCATTTTTGGACACAATCAAGAAAACTCATCAAAATATCATTTCAAATTTTTTCAGAATTTTTAAAGATCAGAAAAATTACGAAACTGAAAATCATAACAACCCTTAAAATCCCTTAATATCCCTTACAATCCCTTACAATCCCTTACCTCAAAACAGCAGTACTTCTGACCGGAATGTAAAGCCGAAGGAAACTTGCACTGAATAGTAACTCTCAAAGTAACTAAATACTCACAAAATATGCTTCATAATATAGAGAGAGAAAGAGAGAAAGCTTATGTTTTTGGTGTGATTTTCAATTCTAACTTAGCCCTCTATTTATAGGAAAATTTTGGTAGGTTTGACCTGCAACCTGATGGCTTTACCTGCTACTATTCCCACCCACCACATTTGAAATATAATTCAGCACATTTCTTCACCAACCACAAGTGGGGCCCACCAATTCTAGAATTTTCTACCAAAATGATAAACTCCGAAAATTCAACAATTTCTGAACCAGTCATCTCGTAAAATTCATAATAAATTATACGTTCATTTTTAACGGTTCAAAATTTGTGGGCATATACTCAACTTATATATGTATAACATATCCAAAAATTACCACGATCCAACGGTCGGATTAAAAATTATAACTCCCGCAAAATATCTCAAAAACCCTGATTTTTAATACCTCCATTCCGACAAAAATACGGATAAAAACCTCAACATTAACTCCTTCATTTTTAACCACAAAAATATATCCCTTGTTTATATCCACATAAAATAAATATTTCCTTATCATATGAATCAATAATTAATTATTCACAAATAATATTACAGAATCACATTTATGACAACCAGGCCGTTCCCAGGAAAGAGGGGGCTTTCCAATAAGGATTTCTCCTTACTAGCGCGCAATTAGATGACCAAACCTCTCCTTAGACAGAACTTTTTAGACATTGCCAATAATGCTATCTAATAATACTATTCAAATAATATGAATTATTGATCTGATAATGGAAAATACTGTGCAGCAACAATTATTAAAACAAAAATAATATAAAATATCAACGCAGCAATTATTGAATCAATAAAGTAAAATATTGAACAGTAATTACTGTAACAATTATTGAGTAGTGCCTTCTTACGTAAGAATCAATAATTTTAAAAATACTGTGCAATACCGTGTGCTACTGTGCAATAACGCGTATTACTGTATTTTAACCACCGGGTATTCCAACAGTGTTAACGGTAACAACTACACCGTTATTTGTAAAAACTCAAATTTGTCGTTTTCTTCACCCGACAATTATTCATTATGGGCCCACAAATAGCTGCGCCGTCGTACGAATATTCCCCGACAGAAAGAATATTCCACGACCAAACGAATATTCCCCGACAACAATGATTATTTTATAACCACTTGTTTATTTTGAAAAATTTTCACATTTCACCCATAACTTTAACTTTTTATCAATTTAACCATTTACTGAATTGTAATTATAAGAAAAATTGAATACTTTTATTTCATAAAATTCGGGGTCTTACAATCTCCCCTCCTTATGAAATTTCGTCCTCGAAATTTACGTACCTGGTATTTCAAAGAATTGAGAATACATTCCTTTCATTTCAGATTCCATCTTCCCTGTCATCATAATTTCTCCATTGCTCATCTCCTGTATTTCATATATCATTCTAGAATACAGCTTCAAAACAAGGGTTAATTTAACAAATTAACATATCACATAATATCCCGATATTATGACTGACCAACAAATAAGCTTAGGTAGGACAAACTAGCGAATGATTTACTCATCTCTCCCCTCCTAGTTATATTCCCCGATCTCCGCCAGGGATCATATCCCTAAGCTCTGATACCAAATGTGACTCATGTCCCATCAGTGGACAGCACCTCACATTGGTACCTATCAGGTTGCCACCGCAGAACGGCGTCCCCTACGGAGAGTCTGGCTTCGGTGCATCCCCCATCAACAGGAAGTCACCAGCGAGAGGCTCGGGGCTCTTTACTTATGGCTCTGATACCAAATGTAACGTCCCCAAAATAGGTCCATTCCACCCAACCCATTCTGAGTCGTCAAATACATGGTACAGAAAATAACTACAACTTTATTACAACAATTGTCGTGCAAAATACAACAACACATATGCTGTGAGTTTGGATACAAATATATACCAAATGTGACTCATGTTCCAACCGTGGACATCACTTCACAATAACACCTTACATAAAGGTATAGTCAAAAACTGTTTTAGAAATTAGAATCTTTGGGAAGTGCTCAAGGAAACCTTCGTACATGGGAGGCCACGCGTCTAGGTTATGATAGATATCATATGGCCACAGAATTATCCTTGGTTGACCCAATAGACCCCAAAGAAAAACGAGAAGATTACTATCATATTCTTCCCAATGGTGAGTCTTCTCTTGACTTATCATTATCTCCACTGTCTCTAATTGAGAATTATACTTCAAACAAACACCAAGATTATATAAGTAGTGCTCATAGATATACTCAGCAAGTGATTGAGCACATCCCTGTCTTATGATGACACGAGGTTGTATGTCGTTAGACATCTTGTATGATAGTGGTAAACCACCCTTCCAACGTTGGGTACACCTTACCCTATTGGATTCACCAAATAAAACTACTAAATGATGACCACCGTTCTATTCCCTTGTTACCCTCGCTCGACCCAGCTACACTCTTATTACCTGAAAGGAATTGTGAAGCAAAATGGTGAGCACAACTAGCTCAGTAAAAAATATCATGACTAAAGATAATTAAATTATCAATAGCCTTCATCAATAATAAATCAGAGATTTAGAACATATGGTAAATGATAAAAATGTTAACCATAGTTGCAGCGGAACGAGCAATCCATTAGAAGAGTCAAATAGACCATAAAGTCTATTATCTTCTCCACATTAAAAGTCCACCAATAATGTTTTATCCCTGTAACATTAATCAACAGTTCCTTTTCACAATTATATGAATAACTCATAATCATAATTGTGACTCTAAATTTTTCTTCGCACCCAGGACGAAGAATATTATCATCACCTGTCTTTACCTGAAACGTCAAAGATCACGGTTATACCAAATCACAGTTCCTGTTCATAATCATGCTAATAAATCCATCTTCGCACTACGGCCAAAGATATTCATCAATAAACCATCTTTGCACTACGGGCCAAAGATATTCAACAACAGTTCATCTTCGCACTACATGCCAAAGATATTCATCAATAATTCATCTTTGCACTACAGGCCAAAGATATTCATTTGCAATTCATCTTTGCACTACAGGCCAAAGATATTCATCAACAGTTCATATTTGCACTACAGGCCAAATATATTCATATCTCAAAGAAATATATAATCATTTCAGAATTTATATAAACAATAATTATAACCATGTTGATCAATTCACCTTTGCACTTAAGCTTAAGATATTCAATTATAAATTCAATGGTCATGATCATACCAGTCACAATTCAACTTTGCACTACAGGCCAAAGAGAACCCTAGTCATGATCATACCAATAATCTACCCATCTTTACACTCCAGTGAAAGAGAATTTCAACATCAGGGTTATAAAAATGTTATATATGATGATAAAAATAATATGATCAACATATAGTTTTAATCTCAAGAGTAATATTCGTAACTCATGAATAGTAACTCCGACACAAAAGATAGAAATTCTACAATAAAATTCATACCAATATTTCGGTATAATGATATTGAAAGAATAACATTACTTAAATTTATAAATAATTTATTTTAATTGTTTACACTTTACTAATTAATGCATTTAATCATCATAAAATGCCAAACTCATAATATTTCATCACCAATAACCAAAAACCCTCATCAAAAATCTGCATATACCTCATATAGGATTCTCAAGCCATAAAATCCTATTTTCCAATTTTCTTTCCTCACAAAACATATTTAATTCATTTACTCATAACTAGACCATTTTCATGAAAAATACCAAATCAGTTCCAAAAATATTTCTTTTTTGGGATTTAGCATAATATAGTCCCATAGTGAACATATATTTTTCTCAAAATTTTTAAAATTCATTTACTATTTTTCATATGGCCAAAACAGCCGAATATTTAGACATTTATCAAAAATTATACTTTTGTCTAAAAATTCTGAAATTTACAGAGTATACTTCTATCATATACATGTACTCCCAATAAAAATTTCATCAATTTTGGAGTTAACCACAAGGAATTATAAGCTGTTACTTCTAAAATAGTCTTTTCTCATAAAATTCATAACTCTCAATCTATACATCCAAAAATCACCATTTTTGGACACAATCAAGAAAACTCATCAAAATATCATTTCAAATTTTTCCAGAATTTTTGAAGATCAGAAAAATTACGAAACTGAAAATCATAACAACCCTTAAAATCCCTTAATATCCCTTACAATCCCTTACCTCAAAACAGCAGTACTTCTGACCGGAATGTAAAGCCGAAGGAAACCTGCACTGAATAGTAACTCTCAAAGTATTTAAATACTCACAAAATATGCTTCATAATATAGAGAGAGAAAGAGAGAAAGCTTATGTTTTTGGTGTGATTTTCAATTCTAACTTAGCCCTCTATTTATAGGAAAATTTTGGTAGGTTTGACCTGCAACCTGATGGCTTTACCTGCTACTATTCCCACCCACCACATTTGAAATATAATTCAGCACATTTCTTCACCAACCACAAGTGGGGCCCACCAATTCTAGAATTTTCCACCAAAATTATAAACTCCGAAAATTCAATAATTTCTGAACCAGTCATCTCGTAAAATTCATAATAAATTATACGTTCATTTTTAACGGTTCAAAATTTGTGGGCATATACTCAACTTATATATGTATAACATATCCAAAAATTACCACGATCCAACGGTCGGATTAAAAATTATAACCCCCGCAAAATATCTCAAAAACCCTGATTTTTAATACCTCCATTCCGACAAAAATACGGATAAAAACCTCAACATTAACTCCTTCATTTTTAACCACAAAAATATATCCCTTGTTTATATCCACATAAAATAAATATTTCCTTATCATATGAATTAATAATTAATTATTCACAAATAATATTACAGAATCACATTTATGACAACCAGGTCGTTCCCAGGAAAGAGGGGGCTTTTCAATAAGAATTTCTCCTTACTAGCGCGCAATTAGATGACCAAACCTCTCCTTAGACAGAACTTTCTAGACATTGCCAATAATGCTATCTAATAATACTATTCAAATAATATGAATTATTGATCTGATAATGGGAAATACTGTGCAGCAACAATTATTGAAACAAAAATAATATAAAATATCAACGCAGCAATTATTGAATCAATAAAGTAAAATATTGAACAGTAATTACTGTAACAATTATTGAGTAGTGCCTTCTTACGTAAGAATCAATAATTTTAAAAATACTGTGCAATACCGTGTGCTACTGTGCAATAACGCGTATTACTGTATTTTAACCACCGGGTATTCCAACAGTGTTAACGGTAACAACTACACCGTTATTTGTAAAAACTCAAATTTGTCGTTTTCTTCACCCGACAGTTATTCGTTATGGGCCCACAAATAGCTGCGCCGTCGTACGAATATTCCCCGACAGAAAGAATATTTCACGACCAAACGAATATTCCCCGACAACAATGATTATTTTATAACCACTTGTTTATTTTGAAAAATTTTCACATTTCACCCATAACTTTAATTTTTTTATCAATTTAACCATTTACTGAATTGTAATTATAAGAAAAATTGAATACTTTTATTTCATAAAATTCGGGGTCTTACATTTTTGTAATTATTTTATGAATGTATGATTTTTGTAATTACTTTTAAAAATGTACTATAATATGTAATTGTTTTGTTTATGTGATAGTAGTATTTATAGGTGTTTTATATTTAATGAGTATTTTTTTTTGTCATCAAATTTTATCCGTTATATGTTACCAATTTTAATAGTTATGCCTATAGTGAGTGTTGTCTTTTGGATTATCTATTATCCGTTATATGTTACCAATTTTAATATTTATGGCTATAGTGAGTGTTGTCTTTTGGATTGTCTATTGATTTAACTCTGTATCTTAATTGTAATGCAATGTTGTATAGCATGAATCCGTATGGCAGTTTTGAAGATGAAAGAAAAAGAAAAACTATTAGATTAGAAAAGACAACTGAATTAATGGTTTTCTACTATGTATTAATGGTTAATATTATGTATTAATGGCTAATATCAATTGATTAAAATTGATTGAGTTGAAGGATAAGCTTTGAAATTAATTGAGTTTCTGTTGAAAATCAAATTGGAAGACAAATTGATTTGAAATTGATTGAGTTGGGAAGATATCAATTGATTAAAATTGATTGAGTTGGAGGATAGGCTGTGAAATTAATTGAATTTCTGTTGAAAATCAAATTGGAAAATAAATTGATTTGAAATTGATTGAGTTAGAAGATAGTCTGTGATGTATTTATATATAAGGATTGATATATAAAAAAATGATCCATATCATTTATTTATTATGAATTAAAAAATGACATATAACATGGATGCATGCGATTTGAATCGGGGAAACCCCGTCTACTAGTATGAATTATTTTGCGGGTAATTCAAGATAACAGCTAGCATCCGCTAGTCTTACTGGCAGACGGATAAAATATTAATCCTGCAACAAGTTGATTTCAAGTTAAATACAACACTTCCTATTAAACTTTCTATTACAACGAGATTCCTATTACAACACGAATTGACTTGACCAGCCCCAATACAATTCAATTAAAATACATCATATTCAAAATCACAGCCCCAGTACAACAACAGTTGGTTCCTGTACAGCAGTTAAGCAACATCATAACCCCAGTACATCAAAATTTCCAAATCATATTCGAAACATTATTAAAAACAACACAACATTATTAAGCTGAATGACAACATATCTACCAAAAAAAGGATCTACTTCAACTTAAGAAGCATCAATACCTCTAAAGCAGACATAGCAGCGAAAAGATTATAATTTCCCTCCATCAACAGAAACTATCGATTGCGAACACAAAATGAGGGTACATGAGAATTCATGGAATATAGAAATCATGGGAAATAGATTTGCGAACTAGGGTTTTAGAGAATTCATGGAAAATCACAACAGATTCAAATTTGTGAGATTACTTGCTGATTAAATGCTGATTAATTTGCTGTAGTCGCAAAATTTTGGACGAACAACGAACAATTTCTAGCCGATTTACAGAGCAGACAATTAAATTCTGTAGATGCTATATGCTACCGATCTGCACTAAATTGCAAACTAGGGTTCATGAGAAATTAGAGAAAATTGTAGCAGTGCTAGATTTGGGAGATTAAATAACAAACTTACCAATTATATTACAACTTGTTGCCGATCTAAAGTAAATTGCAATTAGAGATGATGAGAAGAGCAGGCGAAACTTTGGTTCTGCTGTGTTTCACTAACTGGGCTGCGTTTTTCCCCAATTGTTTTTCAATGGATATGCATCCGCTAAAAGTACTAACGGATTTGGGAACATTTTTGTCTGCGAATTTTATTAATCCAGTCCGCTAGGACTTCTAACGGACGAAGTATGTTAATATTAAATTCTAGGCCTTCATGTTTTCTAATGGAGGGTTAAGATGTTATATACCATTTTTTAATTTATAACAAATAGATGTTATAGATCATTCCTCATATATATATATATTCATGCCGTTGATTATAACAAGCCCAAGTTCTTGTTTAAGACATTAAAAAGAGTGATCGAGTAAATTTGCATATTACGAACTAAATATTCTTAAACCCTGTTGGGCCTGGGAGTTGGGTTATTGAAACTTATTTTTCAAGACTCCATTAAGAAATGTGTTGTTTACATCAACTTGGAGAATTAATGGGCCTTGAATGTGACGTTGCCACTAAAACGAACGGATAATGGTGCTTAATGGGCAATGAAAGTGTTATTGACATTGTCCATGAGAAATTTGCGACCCATTAGTCAATAAGTCTTGTTATATATTGTGAAAGTTTTCGGCTGAATTATGATCGTAACGTATGAACATGTACATGTGATATGTATAAATTATGTAAGAATGATTCCACGTTAATTTATTTTATCTTATCGCATACAATTTCATGTTGGTAACAATTCAATTTCGTCATATATTTGTCGACATGTATATTATTTTCCTTAGTCAAAAGACAATTTATTACACAACACGCTACATAGCATTTTATTTTATTTTTTTCTTGCAAACAAAACACTTGATTACTGAAAATTACTCCTTTTGTTCCATAATAAACTCTCTAGTCTATTTTAATAGTCAAATTAATTATTTTTAAAATTAACAATTAAAATTTTTTATATGAAAAAAATTTGGCATTGATAATAATTTTTTCATAATTTTTTATTAATCATAATCTCTTAACATATATCTTGAATATTTTTTTAATTTTTTTAATTTTAAAAATAATTAATTTGATCATGAGCGAAAAGTCTGAGAAACAAAAAGGGGAGAGGCATAAAAAAAAGTACATGCATACTGCGGGGGATCATAGTATGTATGTGTGTATATATATGAGTATTATGTGACCCTTTTTTATGTGATAGTAATATTGTTGTAAAAAAAAGTACATCCATATTATCAGTCTGAGTAATTAATTACACAAGATAACATTTTATTAATCAAGTATATAGCTAATTTTATAAGAAAGAATTGAATCAGCGAAATTTTCCCAATTTTTCCGTACATGTATTTTACAAACTGTTGATATGGCATACTCCACATTAGCATATTGTGTGGGACCGAAGACTACATTGAAACAATTTGATGATCAATACGCTGAGGTGGAGTATGCCACATCAGCAGTTTATAAAATATTTATAAAATAGTTTGTATATGTAGTACTACTCTTTTTTGTATTCCGATACTACTCCATATAGCAAATTAGCAAGCAACACATTTTTAACCAACGAGCTAAATGAAAGAGGCTCTCGTCCCTTAAATAAAAGTTCTCGATTTTAAAATTTACATAACCGATATTCTAAGATGATCTATTCGTTTTATAAAAATATAACATTAATATTAACTTTTTAAAAATAATTTGAGATATTTTTTTTTCAAAATTAAATTTAAAATTTATTTATTAATATTTTAGTTAATTAATATAAGGATAAATATTGTAAATTATTTTTTTAAAAAAAATACTATTAATTATATAATTTATTATTTCGTAATTTTTAAAGAATTTTACTAATTTTGAGTTGAAAAAAATAACTTTTAAAAGTTAATAATAATTTTATAATTTAATTTAAGGAGGAGGGATTTATTTACTTAATTAACGTTAACTCAGCACAATATCAATTTTGTTTACATTCCATTCAGATAATGAGTACGTAGGCAGGGACTTAATTAATTGTCTGAACGTGCGTACTCATGATCATCTGATTTCGATCACAATTAATTGTAATTATGGGAAAATGGAAATGGTCTGATCAATAATTAATCAATAATGTTATTATCACATAAAAAAGAATACATAATACTCACATACACACACATACATATTGTGAGTCCCTGCCTAACATGTGGGTCCCGCGATATGCATGTGTGTGTATGTGAACATTATGTGACTTTTTTTATGTGATCGCAACATTATTTATAATTAATGTACTCCACAAACATGAGTATATGGCAGCAGTACAAAACAAAAGCATTGCTAATCCCAATGAGCATATTTAGATTAGAAGAAAAAACAGTACCACGTACACTATGCTAGCTCCACAAGTAACGCTTCCTAAATGCATGCATGCCATCTACCTTAATTGCCACTTTAATTGATTAGCTAGTCTCTCGCTGTAACTCTCTCCACAAACACAACGGAAAACAACACCGTACCTCTTGTCTGAATTATTCTAGCTTTACGTACCTAATTAAGTAGTTAATTAAAGAGAGAAAGTGGAGAAAGAAAGAGACATGCAATATTTAACATATTAGGGTTTGTGCATGGACGTCGTGGTGGTGGTGGTGGTAGGAAAGAGTTGTAGGGTTTTGAGGGGTCCTCTGTTGGAACAAGAATTTGGGCCCACATCCATGATCATCCAGAGATGATCATGGCCGTACATTCTCTTGATAGACTTCTCTTCGCATCTCTCCGCAGAATTAGGATCATCCGCTTTCAAGATGTTTGGCTTCAATTGTATGGAAGATGCATCCTCAGCTCCTCCGGTACCCTATATATATATATATATATATATATATTAGAAAGAAAATTAAGTCCGCTGAGAATACATAAATGCATGATTAAATCAATTACACCGTCAAAATTAAACAATAATAATTATATTATCAGAGTTATAAATAATTTTAAGTGTAAAAGTATCACTATTTACATATATGCTCTCTGGCAACATATATAAATGTAGTTTAGGCATTATCAACCACTAAGGTAATTTTACCTGATGAAGAAAAGGTGATAAGTTATAGTGAGAATTTAGTGGATGATAGTTTTGTTGCTTAGCTAGAAAAAGTGGTTGATAGTAAAGTAAAGGTGCAGGTGAGTTATGGTGATAGTTTTGTTGTTCCTGCTGCCGCACTTGTTTAGCTAGAAAGAGTTGTTTCCTTCTAAGCTTCTGTCTGTCTCTGGCTTTGTGGTTCTGAAACCAGTAGAAAACGTTTTTTCCTTCGATCCTTCCATATTGGGAGAGATGGGCTGTGATCTTATGTATGTGAGATGCCTTGGGTGTTCTTATTCCACCTTTATAAATCTCCTCCAAGATCATCAGCTGCTCTGGGGTTGGACACCACCTTTGTAAAGGCATTTTTCTGACTCTTTGTCTTGCTTTTTTGGGGTGTGGTGTTGCTCCACTATAAATAGAGGGTTGACAGGACTAGAAGGTAGTGAGATAAAAGGGATGGACAAAGAAAGGGACAGGAAAAATGGGAGAGAGAATTTGGCCGCGCAGGGTTGAAATTTATGAAGTTGTCACTCTTAGACCTCAGTACAAGTTTAAAAATTTTATTTACATTTTTTTTTAGAGTAAAATGCACTTGCACCCCCTCTAGATAACCATAATAATACTCACCTCGTTTTTTGTTTTTTAAGTAATAGTTAGTATATTGGTAAGTTTTTAGGGTCGAATAAATAGATAAAGTTACTTGTTTACCCCTGTTTGTTATCAAATTGTAATTTCTAAATAATATATATATATATATATATATATATATATATATATATATAATTTGTTTAATTATCTTTTTTTAATACAATACATTTTAATTATAATTTTATTTGTAATTAAGACTCTCATTTAAATTGTTGGTAACTTATAAAAAAATTAGTTTAATTAACACATATTTTTGGATAAGTGATACAAATATTAAAATTTTTAAATTAAATTATTAATGGAGCTATTCTAATTAGAGTGATTGAGTATGTTGATAGTTTAGTTTTTGACGTTTAACAACAAAGATTATTATTTGAATTCTTAGTTTTATATTATGATTTTTGTATGTTAAATTTTCTTGAGTACTATATGTGAAAATTTGGGATGTTTATGAATTTGATTACATTTTTTTAGTATACAGTTGGCATTGTTTTTGTGTAATGTTGAATAAAAAAATATAATAATATTTACTACTACCTCTATTATGTAAAAAGATGTTTCTTTTAATATATTTTTTTGAGTATATAACAACATTTGTCATTTTTACAGTAAATAATTATGCTTCAGTGTGATTTATATTTAGTTTAATATATGAGAAAAATAATTAATATAATTTTTAATACTTTTTCATATATATGAATAATAAGATTTGTTCTGCAATAATAAGTTTGTTTTACGTAAATTTTAATATTTGGAAAAAATAATTATCATTTTATTGCATTAATTTGTACTTTTTATGGGTATTAAAATTTTAATTTATAATTTCAACAAAATGTATTTGAATATATATCATGTAAATTTTAATTTTTGAAAATTTTAATTAGCAAAAATTGTATGACTTTATTTTCTTGATAAAATGAATATTTATTATTTTTTGACATTTATGCTATTTATTGCACAAGTTCATAATTTAATTAATTAGATCAAGTTAAGTATAAATTATAATATACAAATTTATATTTAGCTGATAAATTAAGCATTATAACTTGAAGGGTGTATTAGACATTATATTAAAATATTTTTGGATATTAGTTGGTCAACCACATGCACTAGGGATAGTGAATGTTACATATTGTAGACTAGAAGTGTACTAATTGTTATTTGAAAACTAGAGGGGCGATGAGTGTAAGACCCCAATTTTTATAAATAAAGATGAATTTTCTATAAATATCATTTTTGAATATTATGGAGTTAATTTGATATAATGTTATAGTTGTGGGTAATATTTATAAATTTTGCAAAGTAAGCAAGTTGTTATAAAATATTCGTTTGGTCGGAGAATATTTTTTTTGTCGGGGAATATTCGTACGACGGCATAATTATTGGTGGACCCCACAACGAAATTATTGTCGGATTGAGAAAACGACAGAATTATCTTTCTATAAAAATAACGGCTGAGGTGTTACCGTTAAAACCGTTAAAACTGTTGAACTACTCGGTAGTAAAAGTACAGTAATACGCGTGGTTGCATAGTAGCACACGGTATTGATTATTGATGCTTACGTGAGAAGTCACTCAGCTATACTCAATTATTGCTATAGTAATTGCTGCATCATATCTCTTAAATTATTGTCATAGTATCGTCTGTATAATATGTTATATTATTAAATCAATAATTGAGACGTTGTGGTAAGTTTGGTTATTTTATGGGGGGGCCATATGTCATCATCTAAGAGTCTCTTCGTCAATAGTAATTACCATCGTCAATAGTAATTACCTTCGTCAATAGTATTTACCTTGGTCAATAGTATTTACCTTGGTCAATAGTAATTACCTTCGTCAATAGTATTTACCTTGGTCAATAGTAATTACTTTTGTCAATAGTAGTTGTCCCTTCAATATTACCAAGAGTCATTTGACCCTTCGTTAAGACCAAGAGTCATTTGACCCTTCGTTAAGACCAAGAGCCACCCTCAGTTTTTCTATAAATAGAGGCCTAGGGCTTCATTATTTTTCACGAATTCATTCAAGCTATAGAGAGAGAAAGTATAGAGAGAATAAGAGAGAGAGAATAAAAGTATTCTGCTACATCACTTTTCCAATATCCAGTTCTTTTAAGGTAGGGAATATTATTTCTTTTATATTCATGAAGAGAACTTCTGTTATTCCATTCGTTATTATTCTGTTGGAATAACCAGTATACGCGGTCTACCCTATACTTGGTGACATTCTTCTATTATTCTGTTGGAACATCCTGTCTGTGTGTTTTACACCGGACCTGGTTCCGTTTATTATTCTGTTGGAACATCCTGTCTGTGTGTTTTACACCGGACCTGGTTCCGTTTTATTATTATTCTGTTGGAATATCCTGTCTGTGTGTTTTACACCGGACCTGGTTCCATTATTTATTATTCTGTCGGAATATCCTGTCTGTGCGTTTACGCCGGACCTGGTTCCATTATTTATTATTCTATTGGAATAACCTGTCTGTGCGGTCTATCGCATGCATGGTGATTTCTTTTGTTATTCCATTCTTTATTGTACTCAGTTGGTTAAGTTTTGACTTCTATACTCCATGAAATTTGTGGAATATCCTTGATAGTTGCGTTTCATCCAGTATCTTTTCAAGAAAATATTCTTCTAAGCATTCTTGAATTTTACTCCACAATGCAGTATCATGTTGACAATTTGGACGTTGTTAATTCTTGGATAAATTAATTCTTGAACTTGTTTTATTGAATTCTTATATCATTGTCATCATCCTCATGTTTATAAAATGTTGAAAGTCATCTGTGGCCTGTAGTGCATAGATGGACTTGGTATGATTATGACCAGGGATTATTCGGTGTAATCATGACCGTAATGTTACAAATGATGTGGTAAAAGTCCTCATTGGCCCGTAGTGCATTGATGGACAGTTGTTGGCATGATCATGACCATTAATGAATATACGAATATCCTTGGCCGTAGTGCAGGGGTGATTCGATGATGTGGATTATTTTATTAAGCTGAGTCTCAGCGATCGCAGTGTTGAAAAACCTTTTAAATCATAAAAGATAGTAGAGTTTATTTTCTACTTGACTCTTTTAATGGATTGCTTGTTCCGCTACAGTTAAACTTGATGTCTATTATATTTTATCAGTTTAACATTGTTGAAGGCTAATGATAATTTATTCTGCATTATCTTAGTCATAATATTTCTTACTGGGCTAGTTGAGCTCACCCTTTCTTTCACTGTTCTCTTCAGGAAATGAGAACGTAGCTGGGGCAAGTCGGGGAACGGAGTGATGGTCCGAATGATAGTATTAGTTAGTAGTCCTCACTATTCTATGTAATGGTGTGTTAATAAATGTAATGAGGACTCCTTTTGAGTATGAATACTCTCTAGAAGATAATATTTGTATTCAAACTCACAGTTTATGTTTTGTCGTATTGTACACGACAGTTGTATTAATCAGTTGTATTTGTATTCTGTACTATGTATCTGACGACCCAAGATGGGTGATGTATACCTAATTTTGGGGGCGTCACAGTTGGTATCAGAGCTTAGGGATATGATCCCTGGCTAAGATGTGAGAATAGAACTAGGAGGGGAGAGACGGGGAATTCCTTCGCTAGTATGACATACCTAAGTTTATTTGCATGGTATTTAATTGGTCGGTCATAATATAAGGATAATATATGACATATCAATTAATTTTTATTTTGTGGCAGTATCTGAAAATGGCATCTGAGAATGTTGAGAATAGCAATGGAGCACAGACGACTGTTGATTCACCACATATCAATAATCAGGATAATGTGCATCAGGAAGGTGTCAATCCTCATGCAAACAACAACACTGACCAAATGATGAATGATCAAATGTTCAGAGGCTTTATGCAATTCATGCAACAACAGGTGAAAGCGGCTCCTGTCCACAACGTAGGTGGAAATACTGGAAACTCTCTGGCGGTCACCGCTAAACAGTTTAAGGAGCTGGGACCACCGGAGTTTAAGGGAGAACCCAAACCACTTGTAGCTGAAACATGGATAAAGCAGATCACCAAGATATTTGATGTCTTGGGTTGCTCCGAGGAGCAAAAGGTTCCCTTTGCCGCCTTTATGTTGCGAGGAGAGGCAGATTACTGGTGGGAATCGATAAAGCGTACTCAACCTGCCGCACTGAAGATGTCTTGGGAGAAGTTTCAAGATCTGTTTAACGACAAATACTTTCCCGAGAGTATTCGTCACATGAAGGAGGTGGAGTTCATCAAATTGGAGCAGAATAATATGACCGTGTCGCAGTACGAGGCAAAATTTGCGGAGTTATCCCGGTTTGCGTCCCACCTGGTGGATAATGAAGAAAGAATGACGCGGATGTTTTTAAGAGGTTTGAAGCCGGAGATACGTCAACATCTTGTTTCTCATAAACTGTGTTTGTATTCAGATGTTGTAAATAGGGCTCAGTTGGTGGAGCGCGATAACGAGACAACGCAACCAAAAGAGAGCAGCCGGCAAAATGATAATACCAGTGAGAGCAGTCATCGAAGCGGTGACAACAAGCGTGGAGGGAATCAACAGGCCAGAAATGGTAACCACTTCGGTGGTAATCAGGGCCAAAACAATAAGAATGGACATTTCAAGAAGAGGAGATTCAACAATGATGGAAAGACGTCAGCACCAGCACCTGTCGTTAAGGAAGGAGAACGACCACCTATCATATGTTTCAAATGCGGAGGGGAGGGGCACATCAGTCCAAACTGCGCGATGCCGTCCAAAGCATGTTATAATTGTGGAAGAGAAGGTCATTTAGCCCGATTTTGTCGTTTACCGAAAACAAATTCAGCTAGGATGGAGGCACCAAAAGCCGTCCCAGAAAAGTCAAAACCGGTTGTGCAAGGGAGAGCGTTTGTTGTGAACTCCCAGAGAGCAAGGAACCCGAATGAGGTCATCACGGGTAAGCTTATTATAAACTCTAAAGAAGTTTATACTTTATTTGATACCGGTTCAACCCATTCTTTTATTTCTCCTACTTGCGCTCATCGATTAAATTTGATTCCGGAGAAATTAGACTTTGACTTATCTGTGGAAACTCCGTTGGGAGAAACCTTCATTACCTCCACTGTTTATAAGTCTTGTTTGGTTCAAGTTGGTACCCACACATTACCTATCGATCTGATTTCATTAAAAATACTTGCATTTGACGTGATTCTAGGGATTGATTGGTTAACTACTCATTATGCAAAAATTGATTGTTTTCGTAAGGTTGTTAGCTTTCATATTCCTAATCGACCTATTATGCGAATTCAAGCAACCAAACCATTAAAATCAATCGCTGTCATCTCAAGCCATAAAGCTATTCGTTTATTGAAAAACGGATGTCAAGCTTTCTTAGCTCATGTCACAGATCTAAACAAAAATACGTCAGTTTTGAATGATATTTCTATTGTTAATAAATTCCCTGACGTATTCCCTGAAGAACTTCCTGGCCTACCCCCAGAGCGTGAAATTGAATTTTGTATCGACCTTGAACCCGGTACAAAACCCATTTCCAAAGCCCCATATCGAATGGCTCCTATTGAACTTCAGGAGTTAAAGACTCAACTGCAGGAATTGTTAGACATTGGTTTTATTCGTCCTAGTACTTCTCCTTGGGGTGCTCCTGTTCTGTTCGTGAAGAAGAAAGATGGAAGTATGCGACTTTGTATTGATTATCGGGAGTTGAATCATGTCACCATCAAAAACAGGTACCCATTGCCACGTATTGATGACCTGTTTGACCAGTTGCAAGGAGCACAATTCTTTTCAAAGATCGATCTTCGTTCTGGATATCATCAGCTGAAGGTTAGAACTGAGGATATTCCAAAGACGGCTTTTAGAACTCGGTACGGGCATTATGAATTCCTAGTCATGTCCTTTGGATTGACTAATGCTCCTGCTGCCTTCATGGATATGATGAACCGGGTATTCAAGGAATATTTGGATCACTTTGTGGTCGTCTTTATTGATGACATCCTTATTTATTCCAAAAGCCGTGAAGATCATGAGCAACACTTGAGGCTGGTACTCCAAAAGCTTCGTGAATACAAGCTTTATGCCAAGTTGAAGAAATGCGAGTTCTGGCTGGAGGAGGTAGCATTCCTTGGGCACGTAGTATCAAGTCGTGGAATATCGGTTGACCCGGCAAAGATTGAAGCTATTCAAAGCTGGGAGCAACCTAAATCAGTGACCGAGGTACGTAGCTTTCTTGGTTTAGCTGGTTATTATCGGAGATTCGTGGAAGGATTTTCTCGAATCGCTACTCCATTAACTCAGCTGACTCGGAAAGATACAAAGTTTGGTTGGAGCGAAGAATGTGAGCAGAGTTTTCAAGAACTCAAGAGGAGACTCATTTCAGCACCTGTTCTAACAATACCATCTGGCTCGGAGGGATTTGTCATCTACAGTGATGCTTCGAGCAAAGGGTTGGGATGCGTTCTCATGCAACATGGAAAAGTCATAGCCTATGCATCAAGACAACTCAAGGAATATGAGAGGAATTATCCTACTCATGATCTAGAGTTGGCAGCTGTTGTCTTTGCACTTAAAATTTGGAGGCATTACTTGTATGGGGAGAAAGTGGAGATCTTTACGGATCATAAAAGCCTCAAATATTTCTTCACTCAAAAGGAACTCAACATGCGACAACGACGTTGGCTTGAACTGTTGAAAGATTATGATCATACCATTCAATACCATCCTGGAAAAGCGAACGTGGTAGCTGACGCATTGAGTAGAAGATCATATGCGGGTACAAGTGCAATATTAACAACGCAAATGCCCATTTTGTGTGACTTGCAAAGGATGGAGATAGAGTTAAAGACTCCAGGGACCCATGTGATGATGGCGAATATACGAGTAGAACCGACTTTAATCGATAAAGTTAAAGCTGCTCAAGCTACAGACCTGGAGCTGATGCGTATGAGGAAGAAAGTGCAAGAAGGTTCTATGCCGGAAGCAAGAATCGATGAAGAAGGAATACTTCGAGTCAACTCCAGACTTTGTGTTCCTAACAACCCTGATTTAAAGTATGAAATCATGATGGAGGCGCACAACACACCGTTTGCAATCCATCCTGGAAGTACCAAAATGTATCATGATCTTCGTCATACATTTTGGTGGAGCAATATGAAGAGAGAGATAGCGTTGTTTATCTCAAGGTGTCTAACTTGTCAACGAGTCAAAGCGGAGCATCAAGTACCAAAAGGTCCATTGCAACCACTTGAAATTCCAGAATGGAAGTGGGAGCACATTACCATGGATTTCGTTACCGGTCTTCCCAGGGTTTCTCAAGGTATTGATGCGATTTGGGTCATTGTTGATAGATTGACCAAGTCTGCTCATTTCTTACCGATACGAGAAACTTATACACTTGAACGTCTTGCTCGTATGTACATAAACGAGATTGTAAGACTGCATGGTATGCCAGTATCCATAATTTCTGATCGAGACCCAAGATTCACTTCACGATTTTGGGTTAGTTTACAAAAAGCTATGGGCACGGAGTTACGATTTAGTTCAGCATATCATCCTCAGACGGACGGACAATCAGAGAGGACTATTCAAACTCTTGAAGATCTATTAAGACTCTGTGTCTTTGACTTCAAGGGAAGTTGGGACAAGTTCTTACCATTGGTGGAGTTTTCCTACAACAACAGTTATCAAGCAAGTATTGGCATGGCTCCATTCGAAGCATTGTATGGAAGAAAATGTCGTTCTCCAGTATGCTGGGATGAGGTGGGCGAAGCAACGTTGTTGGGACCGGAGTTGGTACGTATGACTACAGAAAAGATTCAAACGATCCGACAACGTATAAAAACCTCACAAGATCGACAAAAGAGTTATGCTGATCTTCATCGAAAGGACGTGGAATTTGATGTAGGAGATCATGTGTTCTTACGTGTTGCTCCATGGAATAGTGTTACGAGATTTGGAAAGAGAGGAAAGCTAAATCCTCGATTCATCGGTCCATTTTTAATCCTCGATCGAGTAGGAACTGTGGCTTATAGACTCGCTTTACCGCCAAGTATGTCTCGTGTTCATAACGTTTTCCACATATCCATGTTACGCAAATATGTGGAAGACCCGAACCACATTATTGAGTTAGAACCGGACGAAATAGCGGAGGATTTGACGTATGAAGAAGTTCCTGTTCAAATCTTGGATAAGAAGGAACATATTCTACGCTCCAAGGTTATACCTCAAGTTAAAGTTTTGTGGAGAAACCACGATGTTGAGGAAATGACTTGGGAGTTAGAATCTGAAATGAAATCAAGGTATCCTTACCTCTTCGACATACCAGGTACGTACCCTAATTTCGAGGGCGAAATTTCATAAGAAGGGGAGGTTGTAAGACCCCAATTTTTATAAATAAAGATGAATTTTCTATAAATATCATTTTTGAATATTATGGAGTTAATTTGATATAATGTTATAGTTGTGGGTAATATTTATAAATTTTTCAAAGTAAGCAAGTTGTTATAAAATATTCGTTTGGTCGGAGAATATTCTTTTTGTCGGGGAATATTCGTACGACGGCATAATTATTGGTGGACCCCACAACGAAATTATTGTCGGATTGAGAAAACGACAGAATTATCTTTCTATAAAAATAACGGCTGAGGTGTTACCGTTAAAACCGTTAAAACTGTTGAACTACTCGGTAGTAAAAGTATAGTAATACGCGTGGTTGCATAGTAGCACACTGCATTGATTATTGATGCTTACGTGAGAAGTCACTCAGCTATACTCAATTATTGCTATAGTAATTGTTGCATCATATCTCTTAAATTATTGTCATAGTATCGTCTGTATAATATATATGTTATATTATTAAATCAATAATTGAGACGTTGTGGTAAGTTTGGTTATTTTATGGGGGGGCCATATGTCATCATCTAAGAGTCTCTTCGTCAATAGTAATTACCGTCGTCAATAGTAATTACCTTCGTCAATAGTATTTACCTTGGTCAATAGTAATTACCTTCGTCAATAGTATTTACCTTGGTCAATAGTAATTACTTTTGTCAATAGTAGTTGTCCCTTCAATATTACCAAGAGTCATTTGACCCTTCGTTAAGACCAAGAGTCATTTGACCCTTCGTTAAGACCAAGAGCCACCCTCAGTTTTTCTATAAATAGAGGCCTAGGGCTTCATTATTTTTCACGAATTCATTCAAGCTATAGAGAGAGAAAGTATAGAGAGAATAAGAGAGAGAGAATAAAAGTATTCTGCTACATCACTTTTTCAATATCCAGTTCTTTTAAGGTAGGGAATATTATTTCTTTTATATTCATGAAGAGAACTTCTGTTATTCCATTCGTTATTATTCTGTTGGAATAACCAGTATACGCGGTCTACCCTATACTTGGTGACATTCTTCTATTATTCTGTTGGAACATCCTGTCTGTGTGTTTTACACCGGACCTGGTTCCGTTTATTATTCTGTTGGAACATCCTGTCTGTGTGTTTTACACCGGACCTGGTTCCGTTTTATTATTATTCTGTTGGAATATCCTGTCTGTGTGTTTTACACCGGACCTGGTTCCATTATTTATTATTCTGTCGGAATATCCTGTCTGTGCGTTTACGCCGGACCTGGTTCCATTATTTATTATTCTATTGGAATAACCTGTCTGTGCGGTCTATCGCATGCATGGTGATTTCTTTTGTTATTCCATTCTTTATTGTACTCAGTTGGTTAAGTTTTGACTTCTATACTCCATGAAATTTGTGGAATATCCTTGATAGTTGCGTTTCATCCAGTATCTTTTCAAGAAAATATTCTTATAAGCGTTCTTGAATTTTACTCCACAATGCAGTATCATGTTGACAATTTGGACGTTATTAATTCTTGGATAAATTAATTCTTGAACTTGTTTTATTGAATTCTTATATCATTGTCATCATCCTCATGTTTATATTCTGTTGAAAGTCATCTGTGGCCTGTAGTGCATAGATGGACTTGGTATGATTATGACCAGGGATTATTCGGTGTAATCATGACCGTAATGTTACAAATGATGTGGTAAAAGTCATCATTGGCCCGTAGTGCATTGATGGACAGTTGTTGGCATGATCATGACCATTAATGAATATACGAATATCCTTGGCCGTAGTGCAGGGGTGATTCGATGATGTGGATTATTTTATTAAGCTGAGTCTCAGCGATCGCAGTGTTGAAAAACCTTTTAAATCATAAAAGATAGTAGAGTTTATTTTCTACTTGACTCTCTTAATGGATTGCTTGTTCCGCTACAGTTAAACTTGATGTCTCTTATATTTTATCAGTTTAACATTATTGAAGGCTAATGATAATTTATTCTGCATTATCTTAGTCATAATATTTCTTACTGGGCTAGTTGAGCTCACCCTTTCTTTCACTGTTCTTTTCAGGAAATGAGAACGTAGCTGGGGCAAGTCGGGGAACGGAGTGATGGTCCGAATGATAGTATTAGTTAGTAGTCCTCACTATTCTATGTAATGGTGTGTTAATAAATGTAATGAGGACTCCTTTTGAGTATGAATACTCTCTAGAAGATAATATTTGTATTCAAACTCACAGTTTATGTTTTGTCGTATGGTACACGACAGTTGTATTAATCAGTTGTATTTGTATTCTGTACTATGTATCTGACGACCCAAGATGGGTGATGTATACCTAATTTTGGGGGCGTCACAATGAGTGTTATTATGATTATCTACGTGGGGTGTCAGTGTATTTTACTCTTTTTTTATCAACAAAAGAAATTTATCCTAGTAATATCCAAAAATTTATATCTTCTGACAAGTCCAAAAGATATATAAAGAAAAAATTACTTTTTAATTGCATTTATTATGAAATTTGTTACATTCGTGTTGACCTAGAAAAAGAAAATTAAACATTAAAAATAATTGATTAAACTATTATTTTACAAATGAAAAACAAAAAAAATATATAAATTTACAACATCATATGATCTAAATCCATGAGAAAAGAACAAATTTTTAGCGGGGGGTGGTTTGTTGAATATAAAATATGATCAATATTATAATAACATTACGTAGACACCCTATTGACCCCACAAATATTTTTCTAATGATCAACCAATTTATTCATATATATTTGTAATCTTAAATAATTCAACAAATAAAATAAGTCAAAATATTATCTAATTTAAGGCTTTTAAAGAACTATATAAGGGAGGTAGGAAGGATATGGGATTTAAAATTGGAGAAAGTTAGAAAAATTTTATTTGAAGATATATTTAATAACTTGCAAAATTTCGGAGAGGTCAAGTTATATATTACAGTGATTTTTTTAAAAAAATAATATCATATATATATATATATATATATATATATATATATATAAAATAGTAAAATTTAGTGGCCCAATTGACTCCGTATCAAAACTCTTGTCTTCCACCAATTTTACGTAATACAAATTTAATAATAAAATTATGGCTTAATTGCATATCTTACAATTAGGACCACAAAATTTTAATTCTCTTGGTATCCACCTTAACCACTAATAAGTAACTTATATCGAACCCGAGAACAAATTCGATTAAAAGAATAGTCGAAAAGGTGACGAGCTCTAGCTATGTGAGTATACTGTATATATATAACTACAACTGGTCTGTATATTATTTAGTTTACTTGTACAAAATATTTAAATACTAGTCACATATTGCAATTTGATGGCTAAATTAGTTGATTAATAACTATTTAAGTCCATCTTACTTGCTTTAATTTACTTTAGGATCGAGCTGGATTTAAATTTCGTGGTCTCAATTAACTTATGTATATATTTCACGGTCATATATATATATATACTAAAAATATTATATTTAGCGAAATAATAATATTTTTTACAAATAATTGTATTATAAATAATATTTATATCGTTAAATATATATTAAAAGAATTTAGTTATTTAGATGAAAATTATAATGGATGCATATTAATTAATCCAACTCCATGCAGCAGAAAAAATTCAGGTTTTCAACATCTAGCAAAGGACATAAAATACCTTTATGGCTTTATTTTCAGCGTCAGGCTGCTGCATGCTCAATAAAGCTGTAAACAAAAAAAATAATTTACGTGCACAAATTGTACATAAAAAAAAGTGTTCTTATAGTCTTCATTCAAAACCCTAGGCTCCAGTCCTCTCTCTTTCTCTAAGTTCACTCACAGGAGAAAAATACATACCATTTGCATTTTCTTTTTATATTTAAAATTAAAGTGATATATTGAACTTTTAAAACAATATATATTATAAATGATAAATTTTATAAATAATTTATAATTTTCAAAACTATATTGTCTAAAAATTAAATGAATTCACAACTATATTGTCTAAAAGTTAAACTATATTGTATGCATTTATTATTAAAGATATAATGTACCATTTGTCACTAAGAATTGAGTAAATATAAAAAAAATAAAAATAAAAATCTATATATCAATTAAGTCACTAAATTTGGATGATTGAGTTGATTTGAGATTAATTAAAATATTGCTTAAAAATATAATATATAAAATTTACTTGATTAGTCATTTTTAAGCTTACTCATTCTTTGCATGGATAATATATTATGCTTGTTTACCTAAATCTCTAAATGCAAGAAAGAGAGAGTACTTCATTGTTCCTTTTCAATATTCGTCTTTAAATTATGTATATAGATAAAAATAATTAATATTTTTTTAATTAATTAAATTGAGTATAAAATTTTAATATTAACCTTCTAAAATTTATTGAAAATATGAGAGAATCAAACTAGTCTTTAATCATAAAAGATACTAATATGAAAAATTAAATATTTAATATTTACTTAAAGTTTACAAACGATAAATAAAAAGAAACAAAATCTTCCTCTAAAAAACAAATAAAAAGGGTCGGACGGAGTAATTCTATTAGGTGGATTGAAAATATCTGCAAATTAATAAATATCACTCCCTCCGTCCCAGAATAAAAATCTTGGTGGACTTTTCACGCATATTAATAAGATGAATGAAATGATAAAATTGCCCAAACTAATGTCATTAAATATGGAGAGAGAATTAGAATAAGAAAAGTATGAGATATTTAATGTTACGAGTATAATAGGAAAATATGTGTAAAAATTTGGTTATTAAAGGAAAATTGACATTTAACATGAAACTACCCAAAATAGTAATAAGGATTTTTATGGGACGGAGAGAGTATATGTAATGCACTGTAGCAAGTGAATTTATGAACCAACAACTATTTCAAACAATAAATACCTTTCGATTTTTGGATTCTTTTCGGAAAAACCCCATCAATGGTTAAATCCTCATAAATAAGACTTGAGTAGTATATTAATTATACTTTTTATAAGATATATATTTAATTTGCCTCGCTAATTTAGGATTTTAAAGTTTTTGTGGATAAAGATACATGAATCTCTTTAATTAGTTATTATAACAAATTTATCGGATGATTATAGTAAACAAAAAAATTGATGACATCAAAAATTTCTTGAATATAATTTTGTTATAGGAATATTAGAAATAATTATTTTTAATTTAGATATATATATATATATATATATATATATATATATATATATATATATATATTTGAATGGTCTACTTCATGTGCCCTTCCTTTTGTTTCAAAATAAAAAAACACTATTAACATTAATACTTATATATAATTAAACACATTATTTAGTCTATTCTTAATTTAATGTAGGACAAATTTTTATTAAATGGCTAAACTTCCTTTAACCCTTGTTGATTTTAAATTTTGGAATTCTAAATATGTTGTTAAATGATTTTATCTTGAACTAAATTTAACATCATTAATGAGTTCTACAAGTAACATCAAATTAAGGTCAATTTAATACTCTTTAATTAGCATTAAATTGGTATCAAAATTGACCAAAATTAGATCCTACTCACTGCTAGAAGTGTGATTCCTCCCCTGCAAACTTAACGGTGCCACTTTTAAGTATTCTTAATTCGTAAAATAGTGAGAGGTATGGGTAATAAATTTAAAAAGAAGCTTTGGGACAGAAGAGAGAGTGAATTCTGCATGTATAATAAAAGTTGGAAAGATAAAATTCAATAAAATAGATTGTGGTATGGTATCCACTTAAAGTTTAAGATTCAAAATTATGAAAATGGGAGGGTAAATAAATTGTGTTTAAAATAAGCCGTTCGTAGACAACGTTTGAACTTTTAAACGATCTAATAAAACATTAAACACTGAGTAAAGAAGCATATATACCCTATATATATATATATATATATATATATATATATATATATATATATATCACAATAATTATCCTTATGATCCTTATTTAAACTGGTTAGTTACAAAAACTATTCATTACTTCAATTTTGTTGGATACATTTGATCCTAAAACATGATTAATTATTTTTGATCAGTTGTGTTCGTGTTTGAATGGGTCCCTTGCTAACTTCCACAGTAGTCAATTATGGAGTAGTACTCTTCATCATTAAGAAAGGGTAAATGCTCCTCATATCATATCAGGTACTGTACCTAACAAGGACTGCTTACACCCTCTTTATTTACGCGCCATTTTTATTTATGATAAGCACCGATTAAAGTGCTTCCAATCTTTAATTTCTTCAAGTCCAACTAACATAAATATTGTCATATATTTTCACGTGGCATTAATCGGATTGATAGGGAGTAGGGACGGACTCAAGCGAGGAAAATATATACTATTACTAAATGAAATATATTGCATTCAGGTGGTTGTCGTTATGATGGATTCCATAAAAAAGAAAAAGGAATGGTGTGTAGAGTCTAGTTCGATTTTAAAGTTAATTTATAAAATCTTTAAATTTAATGTGAATTAATTTAATTATATTCAATCGAATATTAAAAAATATTTTAAAAATTCAAGTTACTCCCTCCCTCCCTCCCCAAAAGAATAACAGAAGTACAATTTTCACATAAATTATCCTTGTCCTCCAGTAGTGTGTTGAGTTAATATTTGTATGAGTAAGTCGAATAGTATAATTTTGTCTAAATAAATAAAAATTTACGAGACCAAAATTTACGAGATAACTTAGCTAGACGAGGCAACTTAATGGGGTTGGATCAACAGAAAAGCCTAAGTACGTACCTCTGGAGAGGAATCATTTCTTGTTATAAAATTTAGAAGAAAGTAAACATTCGAATATATATATATATATATATATATATATATATATATATATATATGAACTAAACGATGTAGTAGTATTTGTAATTAAAAGAATTGGTTTACTAGTGTGTAAGGGTATGAACGAACCAAGTCGATTCGAGTATTGAGTTGTTTAGATTTAATTTATAAAATTTATCTATAAAATAAGGTTTGATTGAGGCTCATTTAGCTACCGAGTCATCGAGACCAAATAGTTTAGACTTTTCTAAGAAATATGATCCGAGTATCAATAAAAAATTATAATTTGAGTAAGTTCGAATAATTTATTAAACTTTAAAATGTGCTCATATTTAATTCATTTATATTTCGAATCAAACTCGAATAGAATTTTTAATCAAAAAAATATAAATTGAATCCGAATTATTTACTCATTTTACAGCCTCGCGTCTCCGTACGTTGTGTTTTTAAAAGAGTATAAGAGTTGACGTCCAATGGATCAAATTAAAGCGTTGGTTAATTGCATGATAAATGTGAAAACATGATAGCTTGTTTGAAAATAGTAAGGCCACTGACAAATCCCTTCCTTTTTTGGAGACTCATGTCGTGTCGCATGCTAGGTTACAAAAGCATTCATTACTTTGGTTGAATTACGAGTAATAACCAGTTACCTTTCCTCATAATTATGTTTTCCAAAATTAATGCAAATTATTATTATTATTCGTTTTTAGATTTTAATAAAAAAATAAATTTTAGTAATCAAACGTACGCTTATTTATTTCACACTTATCTTTTTGATAATTTTTTATCCTATTAGTTAATCTCACATAAAATATTAATTATATTTTTTAATCTTAAAATGTCAAATAAAAAAAACCCGGAAAGAGTAGTTAAATTTTTGTGGTTTATCATAAATACTACTAGTACTCAAGTATAAATATGCATGTTCATATCGTACCTTGCAAGGAGTAATTTCATTCTTACACCCTTATTATGACAATTGAATAAAGCTGCTAGCTTCCAATTTAAAATTACATGTGGTTAGATTTTCTTTGCATATATATATAATAATAATAATAATAATAATAATAATAAAAGAGTTTTATTAATTACCTTTTTTTTAATTTCTTCATTTGGGGGGCATCTTTAGTTGTAAAACTAGACATTTCAAATTTGGAGGAAAGGGTTTGCAGAAAGTATTGAAACATGAGAGGCGGGCGGCAACATTACAATGGGTCGGGAAACTAACTAACTTTTGGAGTTTTCCCTAATTATTCCAATAATAATAGTATTAATTTTCCCACTACTAGTTAATTATAGTTTAAAATTTATACTTTTCAATTTCATAAAATTAAATTTAATTGGGCGTACGTTCGGTTCAATTAATTTCAATGCTTGGGATTCAGGCACCTTTGGTCTTTTATGTTTGGGCTATTAGTAAACCTCAAGACTTGCTCAAACTTGACACTACAAGAACAAGGAATGGACGAAGCATCTGGCATCTGGCCCATCTTGCCTACATCAATCATTTCATTTCATTAGCTGTTGGGATATGGTTTTACTAAATTAGGGTTAATAAACAAAGTCCAAATGTCATTGCTCAAATCACGTGTCATCATAATATATAATATTGATTGAATAAATTGATTATGTCAGTATTGACCCTCAACATTATTCTATCTTAAATAGTTTAATTTGTTTGATTGAATTAACTTTAAAAATTCTGAATGATTTAAGTTATCCTATTTTGTAATGTTATTTTTATCATTATTTATTAAAATAGTTACCCAACAATAGTATTCATAGTCATTTTTTATTGATATTTAATAAAACACCTTGGCTCAAAAAAATAATAATTTGGAAGAATAATTAAAATAGAATTCTGATGGCAATTGGCGGTGGGTGGATTTTTAGCAAATTTACTAACCAGGCTCGGGGGATGTTGAAAAAGAATTGGTATTGGAGGAGGAGGAGGAGATCTGTTGAGGAACAAAAATGGAAGAACTGTGAAAGAAACTCGCGATTTAGACCAGATTCGTATGTTTTGAGATCTGTTGAACGAACTGTGAGAGGAGATCTGTTGAGCGAACTGTGAGAGAAGATCTGTTGAGCGATTTTGTTATCTTCCATTTCGATTTAGGAAAACCAGAAGAAGAGAGACCAGATCTGTATGTTTGACCCGGCGCATGGCTTTTTACCCGATTTCGACCCGCGTGTTTTTTCCCCCAAAACCGATCTGATCTGGGCCGTTGTTTCTCATCCTATGGCTGAGAAAAGAAGTTCGAATTTTAGTTAAAATAAGAAAACCCTGACCAGATCCTCTGTGTGTGTGTGTATATATATATATCTTATTACGAGATAATATAAATAAAATATTCAAGTATAATTTCATAAGTCAACTCAATTTAATATCAATCAAAACATTCGTGTCAAGTCATTTGGTCTTTAATCTAATGTTGGAAAAATATGCATGTAGTGCCCAAATTACCTAAAAATAGTGTTGTACTAATAATAATTACTTATATAGTAGTAGTACTTCCTAATTTCTACATTATTATTATTATAAGATTATTATTGAACACGATTCCTCCAGGTTTTTATACATTGATTGATAAAGCAATAATAATAATAATGCATATTAAATCACAAAGTAATTACTACATAAGATCAACTTAAGTTTAACCGTAATCATCAAAGAATCTTACTACACAAAAAACAAAAACATATTTCTAGGAATCTCTATGCCGGCAGATGTTTCCAAGATAGGCCAGGCCTGGCCTGCACCTTCTACCAGAAATCAAGCCTTGTGTATACCAACCACCATGCCAGCCACAACGACAAAAACATGTTTTAATTACCACATACATACATACATATTGCGGAATCAAGCCTCGTAGTATAAAACAAGACAAGCAGCACTAAAACAAGCTCCTTGTAATGTCGACCTTATAGAATAATACTCCATCTATTAGCATACTACGAGGTCGTAGTGAATAGTAAGATTGATAAATTAAACAATTAATACCCGAGTATTTAAACACATACCTTAATGATTTTAACTAGAATGATCTCAGAAATTTAAAGGAAATCCACCGGCCAACCAGTAACAAGCATGAATGCACCAAACCTCCATCTTTCTCTCCTTCTTCTTCAACTACTCTTCGCGATTTCACTGACCCCGGCAGCCCCAGGCAATGCAAACTTCTTCAGGGAATACATTGGAGCTGAAGGCAAGAACGTTACGTTTTCTGATGTTCCAATAAATCCACTAGTCCATTTCCACTTCCTTCTTTCCTTCGCCATTGATTATACAAATTCGTCGACTCCTCTGCCCACAAACGGAGACTTCAGAGCCTTCTGGGATTCCGAAAACCTCAATCCTTCTGCAGTTTTATCAATCAAGAAACACCACCCGAACGTTAAGGTAGCCATGAGCATTGCTGGTGACACAGTTAATGGGAAATATGTTATTTTCAAACCTACAACAGTTACTTCTTGGGTAAGTAATGCAATTCATTCAGTCACTCAGTTAGTACAAGATTACAATTTGGATGGAATAGATATTGATTATGAACATTTTGATTCGGATCCTGATACATTTGCCGAGTGCATTGGCAGGCTTTTTTACTACCTAAAGCAAAATAATATTGTAGCATTTACCTCAATAGCACCGTATGAAGATGACTCTGTCCAGCCATATTACTTGGCGCTCTGGAGCAAGTATGGGCATCTTATAGACTTGGTGAACTTTCAATTTTATGCCTACAAAAAGGGGACAACTATTGCGCAGTTCCTTCAGTATTTTGAGACTCAGAGCTCTAATTATGAAGGAAGTAACCTTCTGGTGAGTTTTGGGACTGATAAAAGTGGTGGCTTGTCTCCTGCAAACGGATTCTTTGAGGCCTGTGATACGCTTAAGAAACAGGGTAAACTTCACGGTATTTTTATATGGTCTGCAGATGATTCAAAAGAGGCTAATTTTCGTTATGAGATACAATCACAGGCAGTTTTGGCAGCCTAAAGATGACCTCTAATTCATGTAATGTTCTTAATTTTTTTCTTCTTTTGTCATGCAAAATAAATAAATAAAATAAACATGGGTTGAATTGTTTAGATTTATCTAAAGGATTTCTAAGCAGAAATATGAGCATAACCTTATTGATTAGATATAGGCAGACTAGGTTTGGGAAAATGACTCCTCTTGTTTTCCAAAAAATGACTTGCAGATTCAAAATCATTATTTCATCTTCCCAAAAAACTAACCTTGAATGTATATTGACCCGAACTGTTTCCAGTTAACCACTTTTCAACTGTCTAGCAAATCACCTGAAACGCAGAAAATGTTTTCCAGAAAAACGAATTCTTGAAGCAAATGGAGCCTAAATACATGTTAAGGGACTAGATTTGACATAAGCTTGTTGTGTGCGTGTGTGCTTGCAGAAGGACCACAAAAAAGTAATAAGGGATGGGGCATGGAGAGTAGAGGATTCTATATTTCCCAACTACCTGTACTGGCCAATAGTCATATAGTCATACTCTGAAAGATATAGTTGCTATTTTTGATTTTAGGAATCAAGTCAAGATTATCAATTGCAAACTATCACAATAGCAATTTGAACATTAACGAAGTATTAAGGTATGAGGATTAAATGAACTTTCATAAATGAACAGGTGGATACCAGCACAGTGAAATATCAGAGTTCCTTACAGTTTTTCCTTCTTTTGACAAGTAAAAATATCAGTGTATATAGAAGAACCAAGGAGGCACATTTCATGTACATGTGTATACAAATCACAAAAACCTACCCAAGATATACAGCCTTCAATCCAAAATGGAAACCAACTCTTTTACTCTTAGTAGAGCAATCAAACTAACTACAATCAGGCCTCCAGATCAACGTCAGCTAACCATTGTTCTAAAAATCGTTAGGCGGACTTCGGCGGCAGAGGGGGAGCCTAGCGCCTAGGCCGCCTAGACGATGCCTAGGCATTTTCCTAGGCGTATTAAGCATTTTCTTAGGCGATCTCATTTATTTATTTTTCTGTTGTATATACATGTTGCACTATACAAAACATACAGTATATGTAATTTTAGAAAAAATTAAAGCTTCACAAATTCATTTACCTATTGTAGAGTTTCATAGTAGAGGTCTGATTCTGCCTAAGCGGGAGCCTAGGTGCCTAGCCAAATGAAGGAAGTAGAGGACCACCCAACACCTAGGCGGGGATTTTTAAAACACTACTGCTAACAATCAACAAAAAACTGCGGCAGAAGTCTGGAACTCTCTAGAAAAGTGTATGCTGAACATCATATATTTAAGGGTTAAGTTCAGATGACCACCTGGGATTCGGCTCCGTCTCCGGCCAATTCGGCTCCAAGTCCAGCTCCGAAATCTGCCGAGGCTCCGCCGCCCTTCCAATTCGGCTTCAGAGTCGCCAAATCAATCTCCAGCCGATTCCCCTGGAAATGAGTCGCAGGGTACTCGATTCCACTCGAAACCACTTCTCTTCTCTAAAACCCCGTCTCGATTCCACCTTCTCAAACCTCCAAAATCTTGCAAAACAAGCAATCGAATCCGGGTTTTCAGGACCCTTCAAATTCTCCTCACCTTCTGCTAAAAACCCAGCTTGGGCTCGAATTTCTGCCGAGAAAAAGGGGCCCAGTACCAGTTCCAGTTCTGCTTCCTTGTCAATAGAGGAAATTGAAGAGCGGCTAGCTGGTGTGCCAGTTTATGCTCTCAGCAATCCTTCAGAGGAATTCGTGTTGGTTTCGAATGTCGATTCGGGGAAATCTCTTGGGTTGTTTTGTTTTAAGGAGGAGGATGCTGAGACACTTCTTGCACAAATGAAGAATATGGACCCTGGGATGCGTCAGGGTTCTAAAGTGGTTGCTGTGGCACTGAATAAAGTATGAGTCTTTGAATTATAAGATCAAAGGGGTTGTACTTTATGTTTAGTTGACTTGATTGTATAATTCTGATTTGATTGATTAGTTGGGTCTAATTGGTATTTTGTTTGAGGTATTTTTTTCCTCATTTGAAGGGGGGAGTGTGGTCAAGGTTAGGCCTGTTTTTTCCTCCTTCCTTCAAACGCTCAATTGGCCGCTGTTGGAGTTGCTGGTCTAATTGAGAATTCCTCGTCTAGGCTTACATATGCCCTACCAGCTCCTCCACCACAATCTAGTCAAGTGAAACCTCCTACTTCTATTGCTTCAGAATCAAATGGAAAGCAGGATCATCTTATATAACAGAACGGATGGAAAAAGAACCATACCAGATTCTCCAAATGACTGCAGTAAACCTCCTCCTCTGATATAATTTGTTTAGTGGATAGGCTTTCGTTACAAAAGGAACATTGCATAAATTTCTACCATCATGATCAGATCATATTGTTATGGGAGCCAGGTACTTGGACTTGTTTGTATAGCAAACTGTACAGTTTTATTTCCTCTCTCTCACGGGAGGGGGGTGAGAGAGGTTTCGGATAAAATGCTAGAAAGAGAAAAATATATAACAGGGTAAAATATATGGAGGGTAATTAAGTCTTTAGTCAAATTAAATAACAGAGTTAAGACGGAAATCATTTTTTCACTTCAACTCAAAAAGTCGGGAGTTTAAATGTAGCTTTACTGACTATAGGGGGTTAAGTGAAAAAACGTTTAAACCCCAGGTGGTCAGGTGGTCATGTGAACTTAACCCTATATTTAATTTCTGCATATCAGTTTCTGGGGCTATTTAAGTTTCTGCACACCAGTTTCTGGGCCTTCAAAGATCCTCCGGTTCCTGTATCTCCAAATAATCTGCATTTAAATGAAGGAGCAGTACCTTCATAACCTCCTTTTTACAATTCGCTAGTCACACCACAATGCCACAAGAAATGATTTACTCATTCACCATCTCGTTCAGACATGCAACACCAGTTTACTGAATATTGCCTCATTTACTGGGATTTTCCACTTACTGCCTCCCAGGAAGCAGTCCATGCCAAAAGAAAACCTTTAAGGGAGCCTTAGATTTCACAATTCCCCCTTCCAAGTGAAATATTTTCTCGCAAAACTATCTGTGCAGTAATTATAAGATTTAACATAAAACTTCCCACTCTGATGCTCACTCCATTTTCAATAAATAATTCTCTCCTTTCCCAGAAAAAGCTCCCATTTAACAAGTAACTTCCCACTCATCAACCATATCAGCTCCCATTTTCTAGAAACTTCCAACACTTAGGATTACATGCTAGCCTGCCATTTTGGCTCAGAGCATAACCTGTCATATAGCCCTTTTTCCACCTGAAATCTCAAATAAGCCTGCAAATTTTGAAATTATTACTGATTGCAGCACCAAGAATCCAACTAGAAAAAAACCCTGTCCCCCCTCCTTACCATAAAAGGGATTCTTGCAAAACTTGTACCTTTTCACAGTGAATTTTCATAAGTGCACCCCATAACAATCTCTCATCGCTCTTGTGCTCCAGCCTTGGCGTTCGGATTTAAACTTTCGAACAATAACTTTCTTCCTCACTCTAAATTTAATTTAATTTCCTTTTTCTTTTCTTTACTTTTCTTTCTGATTGACTATGCATCACTAGATAAATTGTTTTCCCAGAGTGAGCTGCTCAGGGTACAAACTAATGAACTATGAGAGAAGAATGTTTAAGAACAGGGGATAATCGAATATAAAAGGTGATGGCGAGCAACTTTATCAAATTAATAGACCAAAGTGTTCATTGATCTACAAAATAAATCAGTCCATAAGGAAGACTACAAGCCTATATGAAATTGAAGATTGCAATTTTGTTTTGCTTGTTAGCTTCTTAAAAGTTAATTTATCATGACGCCTTCTTATTTAGGAAGCACTGCTGACTAAAACAATGTTTAGATATACCAGTAATTGGTCATTATCTCAAAGCAGTGTAAAACAGGAAGCATCAGCAAATTTTTATGTGAACAGGAGCAATCCATAAGCTTCATAAGAATGGGAGGCATCATCATTCACCTAATGACACTAGATACAAAAAGTAAATTATGAAATGCCACCTCTAGAATTCAGCCCTGCCATCAATTTCCATGAGACCAGGGGAGGCAACCAGGTGATTAAGAGGTTTGGCTGAGGGAGAAAAGCTCTTGAACATTTTTAAATCTGTTATGCTTAGTTTTATTTTACTCTCGAAAGCTAATTAACTTGGGTAGCTCAAGGTCAAGACATCAGTCTGTATTTTGTTAGCACAACTCAGTGCCATTGAGGGTCAATTGCCTGCGCTCAGTTGTAATCCTAGCTCGCTGCTAGTTGAGACTATATATGTTATTAAAATGTTCAAAAGCTGAATTTGAATACTTTAGGGAATACTCTCAATCAATATAAGCATCTAAGGAGCAAAGACAATTCGACCTGATCAATTGTTCCACAACAACATTTGAGAGTTATTTAGTTGTTTACACCGAACAAAAAAGAAAAAAAGAAAAAAAAATACACCCTATAACTTATAGTTCAATCAATAAATTATAATTAGCATATTACTGCTCTTCACTTGTTTATATCACAGTTTAAGAGAAGGACTATAATGCATGAATTGATTCAACACACAAATAATCAATATCTCATAGGTGCTTATATCATCATCTACCTATTTGTACTTCACCATCAATATCCAATATAACAAATTCTTTCAATTTCTCATTTCAATTTGCAGTAATCTACCTTTATGCAATCAACACAAATCCTACATTACATTGCATAAAATAAAACCTCTTTCCTTTCCATAAATTCTTCCAAGAGAAAAGATGTAACATAACTATTAATTCGAGTTCACTTCAACAAAAATCCTTGACATATTAGCCAAAGGAACAATTCCACTAGCATTACATTAAATCATCACTAACCCACAAATTGCTCAAAAAAAGAACTCCCTCAATCACCTAGTATAAATAATAATGACAACAATCATTCAAAAAGAAAATTATCATCAAGCTTATTCGTTACCTTCAATTCTCCTCCTCTTCTTCTTCTTCTTCTTTTGCTCCCCTGAATCAAATGCCACTTCATCCTCAATCTCCCCACCCTTCCTTTTCTTCTTCTCTTTCCTCTTCACCAGCTCAACCCCCAAACTGCTCCCACTTTCTGTCTCTACACTTTCACTCTTCTTTTTCTTATCTCTCTTCCCATCTCTCTCTCCATCAATTTCCCCCTCTTTCCTCACCGGGTTTTCTTTCTTACTAATTCTATTGCTTTTGCTTCCATCTTCAAAATGTTCCACTCCATCTTCTTCGGGAATTTGCACTATTGAATTGTAATTCTTAAATCGATACTTTCGATGTGAACGGGAGGATTTGAGCTCTTTGTGGAACCGAGTTAACTCGGTGAAGGCAGCGGAGGTGCGTCTGAGGTATACAGAAACAGGTTGGGAAGCTCCGTTCTCGAAGGAGACAAATTTAGATAGGATTTTCGATGCTTTGGAGAGAGAAATTGGCTTCGAAGATACGATTTTTCCTGAAACAGACTTCATAGATTTGAATCGGAAGAAAAAAAATTCTAGTGTTTGGAGAAAAATTAGGTGTTGGAAGAAGAGTTGGGTCTAGGGTTTTTGAGGTTTAGCTCATAGCGGCGGGTGGAATTTGAGTCATCATTTGATAGGAATTTTTTCATCAAATTACACGGATTGTAAATTGTTAATTAATAGATGGTCTTTATAAGAAAATTATTTATTCATAAAATTACAAAATGTGCGTATAATAAAATTATACTTAAAATAAAACACTTGAGAGTTGAACAAAAAAAACAAACTGAAAAATTAAATTTATATTTTAATAAGAGAAAACAATTAAATTATTTTTGAAATAAAATGATTTGATAATCACCCACCACCGGCCACCAGCCACCAGTGACATTGCTTTAAATATTAAATATTTATGGATCTTGTGATTGTAGGCATATTTGTTGCAATAATGATGATAGATGAAACTGAAATATTTATACTAGTTTAATGGAGTAACTTGGACATTATTTTTATGGACATATTTTTATTACTAAGATCATTTCATTTGATACCTTAAAAATAATATACTATTTAATATCACATCAGCTTGATATAATTTGTCACAAGTGACCTGACCTTGTAAATGAAAAAAAATTGGATATAGGGCGGTCCGGTGCCTTAATGACCGGTGTATTTTGATTTTGATTTTATTTTTTATTTTTTTTGGTTTTTTAACCACAATAATAAGAAAAATAAATAAAAAATAATAGAACAAGTTTGAACAAAAAGCGGTAAAAGAAAGTATATTTTTTATACGGTGTTTTTTTAATAAAAAATATACTTTCTTTTATAATTTTTTGTTCAAACTTGCTCTATTATTTTTTATTTATTTTTCTCATAATTGTGGTTAAAAAACTAAAAAAAAAGGACCCCCCAATTCCAAAAAATTGTACAAGGAGTTGTAATCTTAAACAATAAGTATATTAGACAAAAAAATTAGACAGAAAGAAAAAAATAAATTTGTTCTTGCGAACAAATAGATTGTATTATCTTTTTGTTGTTCGCGGGAATAAATTTATTTTGTTCTTCGGTCCAATTTTCCTTTCAATCTTAAGATGTGGCTTCCAATTTGTTGGATTTTGATAGATCAAACATGTACTGTATTGTACTCTTTTTATATGGTCAAAGTTTGATATTGATGAAAAGCAGCATCTTCAATAAATATGATTCAAGAAGGCGGCAGGCAGTGTCAAGTGTGAGCTCAACATCCAAATTATGGATGGGACAGAAAAAACATACTACCTAGTACAAACTGATCATTTTATTTCAAACTTGAAAGAATCAATAACACTTTTTTTTTTCTCTTCAGGGGGGATCAAGAGAGAACAAATTAAGCAGCTTACAGAATATGGAAATCAAACATAAAAACACCAAGAACCTCCCCCAACAATGGCAAGGCTCAGCTTTTGATACGAATGGAATGGTGAAAACCAATTAATTAAATTCTCGCAAGACCTTTTAGAAAACATTTGCTTGTAAATCTTCTAGCCCGGGATCAACTTCTATTTCATCATCTGTTCCCCCAAAAAGAGGAGCATCCAGCTTGGGAGGATTCTGCAGAAATGATGGAAGAAAATCTTTGGACGGACAAGTTGAACGAATGTAAAATGGCATATAATATATAGTTCAATTTCCTATGCTACTTAATTTTGCTAGTATTATTTTATTTAATTTTTTACCTCACAACGAACTAAAGCCCAATTGATTCCCCGGAAGAATGGGTGTTGCTTAATTTCATTAGCACCTTCATGCGATCCCAATCTGTTTTTAGGATCTCTGTGTAACAACCGATACATCAACTGCTTCGCTTGGAGACTTACCTGCAAATTAAGCAAGTCAAGATGCCAATTTTTATTTATGATTCTTCATTCACTGCATCATATGCTTTTGGATCTATCTTTACTTTAGTAGCACCACCACCACCACCACCACTGTATGTATGTATGTTTAAGTGAAAGATTGTTGCTACCTCCTACAGCTACTATTACAATATGAATGAATGAAAGGAAGTTAATCTCAGTGAAAGATATATCTCACCACTTTACTTCCTGGAAATTTAAGATCCTTGTGCAGAATGTTGGCAAATGTCCTTTGCCTTGTCTTTCCCCTAAATGGTGTATATCCATACACCATTTCGTACAAAAGAACTCCTATATGTCAAGAAAGAAACCAGCCAGCAGTCAATGAGATGAAGAGAAAAAAAGCATAGTATAATTGGGTATCTGATTTCTTTAAAACTTGAAAACTATTTACCAAGAGCCCACCAGTCCACTGCACTAGTATGGCCTGCTCCTGTTATGATTTCCTGCATATCAGAAAACTATGTGCAATTAAACATACATAATATAACTGATTCAAAAAATGTACTGTATATAAAAAATCAGTTTCATTAATTAAAAGGCTCGTCTCCTGCATGCATGACTTAAGCTTTCGGTATATATAATAAATTACAGCAACAAAAATCCATCAATATTCAATATACATGAAAATTTGGGATGGGGTTGTTTAGAATTGAACAAACCGGAGCAATGTACTCTTCAGTTCCAACAAAAGAATTTGATGCTCGCATCGGCTCAGCCATAAAGATCGGACCCTGCTGACCTTTCTGATTCTTTTTCTTATCAGTTGGATCCGGAATTAAAAGCTGCACCAAAAGCAAGTCAAGACTTGAGAGATCATCTAGTCATACCTCTTTACTGACAACTTCAAACAATAGAACTATATAATACTAATAGAGAACCCTATATTATATAATAAGGGAGAGCAGACAAACCTGTGGCTTGCAGGATGTCAAACAGGACAAATCAAAATCAGTCAAAGCCACATGACCACTACTTTGGATCAGAATATTTTCAGGCTTCAAATCCCTGTAAATTATACCTATGGCGGGCCAGAAAAACATAAGATAACAGAAAAATAGTAGTAGTAAATTTAGAAGATCGGATGCTATACATTTTGAGCTTGAATATGCTTGCATTGCAATTTTAATACTTAATATATTTTCCGCCTAGAAGGAGAAAACAAATTGAACATGATGTATACCTTGACAGTGAAGGTACTCCAATGCAACAACTACTTCAGCAGCAAAGAATCTACATACAAGAAATTTTAGGTCAAAATTGTATTTCTGGATTGCCTAAGACTGGATTGAAATATATGAATAAAAGAAAAAGTGTAAATAGTAAATTAATAAAAAGAAAAAGATCATCAAACATAAACTAGATAGTGTACTGAGAAGTGGAAAGAACCATAGAGAACTTTCAACTGGCTATGCACTAGGCTTCCCTTGAAGCATATAATATCTTATCGTGTGTTTCTATTTTTACCTTACAGCATCTTCCTTCAAGACCTTCATTGGCTGTCTGTCCAACAGTACAAAGAGTTCTCCTCCAGGGCAGTAATCCGTTATCAAACAAATGTGTGTTTTGGTCTGCAATATAATTGGAAAAAGAATATATTTTAAGGAAAACTACATCAACCAGAGGTAAATACTAGCATGTTATAATTTCTACCACCAACTTAATTCTTATTTGAAAACTAGAATCACCCGAAACAATGAAACTTTAAAGTAGCTGATATACATTTAAAAAGTGAAACAGAATTATTACAAGTTACTTAATCAAGGTCCACTTATTCAGCTTATACATTACTGAGTTGATATCAAGTTTTTTCAAACCTGAAATGAAGCATATAAAGCTGGAAGAAAAGGGTGATCCAAAATATCTAAGATTTCTCTTTCCGCACATGCTCTATGGACCTGCAGAAAAGGATGGAAATGAATCTTTAAAGAGTATGAAGCAACAGAAGCAGTCAATACTTGCAATCAATTAAATCCTGAAATTGACATTAAGAGACTAAATACGTTTATGGATTACATTGATTTTCTTATTATCAAGAATGACACTACAAATTTGAAAATTTAGGCCTACAAGTTCATGATTCTGCCCCTCATTTTTGTTTGAATCCATACATATGAACAATGGTGTCATTAAATAATGTCAACCTATATTAGTCTATGCATTAGGTGCATGGCCATCGTCACCAATTGGCATTTGCTCAATTCATAGCCTTATAAAGCAAAGATGTGGTTATACAAAGTTGAGCAGTAAACTAATACCTTGTTACGGTTGAGCATGACACCTTTATCCATTGCTTTCATCGCAAAATATTCACCACTGTCACACAATTCCACCAAATGCACACTGCCATGCCAAGAAGTTATCACTACTTATCAAGACTGCTTTAAGTTTCCATTGAGACAAATTAATGGATACTTAGACAGCCATAATTTTCCTAAATCACATATTAACTATCCTAGAAATTCTTATAACAAAGGAAGTAAATGGAGTTGAGATGATTAACCATATCCTTGTCCAACATGATTTTAAGTTGCAGATGTTTTTTTATATTCAAAGAAATTAATATAGCAAGAAAAATTGACAAACCTGCCGGTATCACCAGATCCCAAAGGTTTTACCGGCTTAAAATGCTTCAAGCTCAGCTGTTCACCGCTGTTGAGAATCTGGAAAATTAATATGGAACAAGTTGAGACATATATAGATAACGAGTGAAACATCATGATAAAATCCGAAACTCCATGAAACATGGTTAACCGTTGTCTTGGAAAAACACATATTAGTCCACAGTTCTGTTTAATTTTATTTTTGTACAAGGTACGTAGCTAATCCACAAGTCTGATTAACAAACTTATAACATTCCTCGATTTCTGACATTAAATCGAAGTATGGAGATTTATACTTGTACCTTCTGAATAGCTCTCCAAGAAGAGCTATCCCTTCTATGAGGCTTTGGATGAACCACCTTCGAATGATTATTCCACAAGTCTTCTGGTTTCTGCAGGTTAATTAAATGGACGATGTCAGAAATCAAAACTGAGTACAAGTAGTTTGCATGTTTTTACATTATATTAGGACATTACCGAATTAGCATCTGGAAGCTCTCTCACTGCTTCATCAACATTTTCTGCAGTTTCTTTCACCTGAAAATGCATGAATAAAAATGAATCTTGTAACAAATTAATAACAAGATTATACTACTTACTAAAAAATAGAAATAAATAAAGGATATTAATGTTATACCAGTTTTGAACTCTCTTTCACAGTAGTCTCAGGAATACAATTGTGAAGTGGCTCAACATGTTGACTTCCATCTAGTTGTACCCCAATAAAGTATTGGACTTCTCCCTGTGAGCACCGACAAATTGGTAAAAAGTAAGCATGTATAATTGATAATTGATCACTTTTAGCCTAAATTTAATTCCCTATACCTTTTGATCACGCATAGGCTGCAGATGAAACAGATTCCAGAATTTTTTGCCTGGATGATATCAAAATGAGAAAACTATAATAATTAAGGCACATTATAATACATGTATATATTCAATATGTCATATCTAAAATAACTAGCATACATATTGAAACTAACCAACAAATTAAAAAAAAGCACATTTAGACATTCCTTGATCACATCGAAATGGCAGAGGGGTAAACAGATGTACAGGTGACAAAGCATATGAATATTGAGTATGATTCTTGAATGGTGATAATAATATGTAAATGAAATAAGGCTAATGTACCAGTTTTAGTGTAGTTAATGAGTTGAACGGTAACATCCTTTCGATTATCAATTGCATCTCTTATTTTCCTCACAGTGGCTGGATCAGTTTCGGGTCCCTGAAGAAACCTATAACAATTCAAACAACCAAGTTCAATGATCAGAGTAAAAATAGATTGATTCTTACTATTCTAACCTACCCATTTGAAATTCTTTTTTTTTTCCTGAACTAATTAAAAATAAACTCCAACCATCCAAAAGCCATTCTAAAAAACACATATAAGTGCTGAATCTCAAATCCCACCTGCAATTTCTTCCCAAGATTTCTTCACGACTATACTCTGTCAACTCCAAGAAGCTATCGGATGCAAATATCTGAAAATTTGCAAGTCATCGATTAGTACCATAAAAATTCCAAAAACTACATATTTGGCATTTTCCTTTTTCGTTAGTATCTCATAATAAACAAATCATATATATATATATATATATATATATATATATCACTTGGTTAAAGAAATAAAGAATTGTGGGGAGCTCAACAATCCTGACAAGAAAAAAGTTCAGAATCCTTACTTTAAGGATTATTGTACATAATACGAAGGTTTTTTTTTAATCCAAGGACAATTGAGCTCAGTTTTCTTTAGAATAAAATTAAAAATAAGCATGAAATTAATTAACTACTTACAATGGGATTGTCAGGCAGCCTTGGATCGGTGATGACAAAGTTTTTCTCAATACGTTCAAGGGTAGTAGCAAGATCAATACCCTTCCTCATTTCTTTCTTCCTTACTTTGTCATCCAAACTGTGGGGGCGGTCGTTCTCATCATCACTTTCCTCATCATCTCCACCAAGTAGTCCATTATCAAACTGATCATCTTCACTAGCTCGATTTTTCTTAATAAACCTATAAATATATATATATATATATATATATATATATATATATATATATATATATACATATATATATTTAAACCAAAGTACTTAATTTCTTACTAATTGGAACCACATTTTTTTGAATTGTTGACGACAGTTAGTAACTTAGTACACACACACACACACATATATATATATATATATATATATATATATATATATATATATACACGGGGAGGATCTCCAACTGACCAAATAAGCGGACCAAAGAACGGACCAAGGCAAAAAAACACGCGGGTCGGGTTGAACCCGCGTGTTTTTGCTGGTTCAACCCGACCCGCGTGTTTTTTTGCCTTAGTTTGGTCCGCTTATTTGGTCCGCTTTAGAACGGCTCCGTATATATATATAGCAAGCAGGGGCGAAGCTAGGATGAAAATGTGGGGTCAATTGACCCCACTCAATTTTTGAAAGCACTTAAAAAAAAATTTTACCTCACCCAATTTTTGACCCTCACTCAATTTTTGACCCCACTCGGAATTTTTTTTTTAATTAGAAATACCCAAGTTGTCAAGCCTCAATCCTAAATCTTATACATCTATATCTGTTCAGCACTTCAGCCACAAAATAGAGAGAACTGGGGCAAAGCCAAACTTCAGTTTTGTTTTCAGAAATAAATTGTGATTTCCCCTTTTTGTTAGTATTATTAAATTGAATATTTGGATGTATTTGTCTAACCCAAAAGTATAATGTATTAAAAAAATTGGCTCGGGGGCGCTGCCCCCGAACCCCCGTCAAATATTTTATAATTTACTAATAATTTTGACCCCACTGTTATAACTTTCTGACTTCGCCACTGATAGCAAGCAAAGCCAAGCTAATTAATTAAATAGGTATATATATATATATTGTAAAGGATGAATTAAAATAAGGTAGGTAGGTAGGTACCCCATGAAGGATCGACGTGAGGTTTTCTTATGTTTCTTATGATCGGGTACTTCATTGATCTGAGCCATTGTGCTTCTCATACCGGCATAAGAATTTCTCCTTGGAGGAGGAAGAGGTGCCGTATTTTCAGTGGTTCGCCTTCCTAAAGCATCCAATCGCTCCTGATCGCTGCCAGGTTCAGATTTCCTGGTTATTATGGGACGAATATTGGTGGATTCACTCAGTGCTCGAGGCCTCTTCACTGCCTGCACTAGCTCGCTCACTGAATTGGTTGCCATCTCTTTCTGCCGAGCTGCATTATTAATTAATTAATTACTATATATTCAATTCATTCATTTCTTTTATATAGCTTCTTAATATATATATATATATATATATATATATATATATATATATATATATATATATATATATAGTGCGTGCATGTAGGTTCATTTGCAATTCTAATCTAGTAATCTTCCAGGTTCAAAGAGGAAACTATACAGTTGCTTAATTAGTCTTTTCTTTTATTTCACTTCTGTTATTTCATATAAGAGTAAACTATAGAGTTGGTTGTTAATTATTGAAATTTAAGTACATGAATCTATGGAATATATATATATATATATATATATATATATATATATATATATATATATATATAAGGGTATTAATACCATCATATCGAATTAATGATTCAGGCAGTCCATTGGGACGAAGCGTGTTCTCCTTGGTGCCCTCTGTATGCTTGCTCACCTCCACTTGCATTCTGCACCCAATATTTACTAAAACCAAATAATTAATAAGCATATTATACCTATTACTATTAGTATTTCTTAATTTCCTCTAAAACCATGTATATGCTATTATATATGATAATGGACAACCTCTCATGCTTTTATTTTATAACATAATATATACTTAAAATGCGTATATAATTATTCTTTTTCCAAAATATAATATTAATTACCTTAAATGTACTATTACATCTGTTTTGTGTTTATTTTTAAGTTATCTAACAATTTCATTTTTTTCATTTATAAATATTAAATTTTTAAATGACAACATTTGGAAATGATTTTTTATTTATTTATGACTTTCTTAATACTGAACCCAGCAACCAAAATTCATTACTAATAGAAATTAATTAGGTCATATCCTTAAATAATGATAGTGTGACCAATTACTAATTAACCAAATATTTCAAAATTGTTTTCATGACAATAATAATCATGGGAAACCAATATCTTCTTATTATAAAGCGTGAGGCATTTACTTGCTTTTCTATCTTATTTATCCCCCAAGTTTACGTCTTTCTTAATTTAATCTTTAAGTTTAAAAAGTTGTATTTATCTTATAAATTTAATAATATATTTTTAAATTTTCAAATTAAAATTATTTATTCTTAAATGAATAGTATAATATGAATTACACACCCAATATACCCTGATCTATCTTATATAAAGCGGCTCTGTCGAGCCGAACGTGGTGATACCGTGTCACCTTTTTTTTCTTTTCTTAAAATTTTAATTATATTATTATTTATTTATTTAAATTTAAATTTTTTATATATTCTTATTTAGTTCCCTTAATTTCTATAACTTTTTGTTTTACATGCTATACTATTTTGTGATGACACCAAAATCGGATCAACTTTATCCAATATAAGAATTAAAATTAGTTTCGACCTTGTGCGTTCACTAATATCAACTGAAAAATACGAATAATTAAAAACTTTTTTTATATATCTTTTTTTTTATGCGTTATCTTAATCGCAATCTTCACGATTCTTAATAATCAAAGTGATATGAGTATAATATAACACATTTTTTCAAACATATCCTTCTGTATATATATAGTATAAATGTGCATAAAATAGGCAACGCATTTGCATCATGGACCGACCATAAATCCTATCAAAATCAAATATAATCTCTACCGCCCACATTATCATTCACAAAAACTGGATCTTTGATCATCACTAATCGGATGGTTGTAATTAGACTGAATCAAATGCTTTTGTTCTTGGGCTCACACGGCCCATTTGTTTTAATAAGCGACAAAGTTAAAGGGTCCCAAGCCCAGCAGGTGAAAAAGTAACGAATCATTAAAATTGGGGCATGAGACTACATGTACCATCTTATTATTATTGTTCCGCTATGTTTGAACTTGAAGTGTAAGAATAAGAATGAAATGACTCATTCTCATATAATATAAAAAAATTATGTTTTGTTATTTTATCAGAATAAAACTAGTTATTCTCGTTTTTATTAAATTTGTAAATTTTGTTATTTGAATGACTCACTCTAATTAAAATAAAATAAATTATTTAACTTTCCATCCTATTCTCAATATAAAGATTATATATGTATTCTTCTCTTCATTTATCCTAATCATAATGTTGTTGCATTTGGATTTTGGTCATTTTATATTAAAAATATAAATTCATTTCGAGAATTTAAATTTATGATAAAGTTTCTAATACTATTTTTAAAACTCCGAAATATAATCTTTATTTTTCATTGAGTTATACGATATAAGAAAGTAAAATTCTTTTTGCGACTTGGAAAATTTTGAGGAAAAAGAAAAACTGACCCGATGAATTTGAGGGTTTTGCCAGTTTCATCCTTGATGGGTGAAATGGTGAGAAGGTTCCAAAAAGGAGTACCATCTTTCTTGTAATTGAGGAGCCTCCCACAATAGCTCTTCCCCTCCGCCAATGCTTCCCTTATTTTTGCCACATCTTCTGGGTTTGTATCTGCACCCTGCATGAACCGGCTGTAGTGCAGCCCCCACCATCCACAACCAAACACTGTCTTAATTAATTATTTTATGATATATAAGACTACTTATTTCTATACATCTTGTTTGTTTGTGTGATATATAAAAATATTGCATTTGGACATTGTACAAAGAAACTATTGTTATACCTAAGATGCAGAAGAATAGTATGTAAATATATATTTATATAGCTAAAATTATAAAGTTATTTTTAATTTGCATAATAATCTCTCTTTTTTTGGGTGCCCTTAATTAATCGTTATATATATATATATATATATATATATATATATATATATATATATATATATATTACTACTATGTAGTCCATATAATTACCAGTTTCTGCCTATAACCTCTTTGGAAGTGTAACCAGTCATTTTAAAGAAGTCTTCACTTGCATAAAGGATCGGGTAATCGGGTTTTGTTGCGTCCGATACTACAAACGTCTGTTGAAATGCGGATAATGCATTCTTCAAGTCCTCCGACACTCTTGGAATGTTTCCCTTTTCTCTACCTGCATGCATTAATAATGTTAAAAAACATTTAGTAATGTTAATTAAGGTTAGTTATATGACACACTTAACCATAAATTTTGTTTTCCTAATTAAACTTCCTTACCTCCATCGTCAGATGAATCACCGGAGTTCCGCATGGAGTTACCCGAGTTCCTCCTAGACGTACCCACTTTCGCATTCGGGTCATCACCCCCCGAGCTTCTCACTTTCACCCCCTGTGGCTTACCAGTCTCATCATCTGTCTTCAGCACTAACCCCCACTCCGCCGCTCTTTGCGCCGCGGCTCCAACTTCTCCTGCCGCTTGTGGCGGCGCCGCGACAGACTTCTTCTCGTCCTTTATGATGGAAGAGATGGTTTTCCGGGAAACTGGTGGCGGCGACTTAGACCGCTGCACTGGCTGCGGAGTGGGGTCCTTGAGGGCCATCCATGAGGTTACTTTTGGTTCAGAACATGCCGGTGGCGGTTCGGGGTTGCTTGGTGGTTCTGTCCAGTCTTTCCAGGTGGATTGTGGCCGGAAAGCTGGATTGGTTGGCCTGACGGGATTAATATTGGGCTGGATTGATGGGTTGAAGACTTCGAGCGAGCCACGTGCGTCTCTAGCCGGTGGTGGGATTAGGGGAATTGGTTTGTTTTGTGCATGGTCTGTTGGCTCCATTTCTAGCTGTCCATATAATATGTACCACATATGTTATATATATTTATCATGTTATGTTTTGGTAAAATGGTAAAAATGATAAAATTATTATTAATAAAAATGATGAAATGACTAAATTGTCGTTAATAAAATTAAGTATTTCAAACTATGTTGTTTTTAAGCCCATTGTTGGCAGGGTCATGTTCTCTATATAAGATAGGATAATGATATAAAGTTGTTATAGATATTGATAGACTCAATGTCCGTGTAGTTGTCTAATTCATACACCAAACTTTTTTCTTAAAGGGGAAGAAGGTCATGGGAGTCCAAAAAGTGAAATCAGGGGCATTTAGGTCATATTAAGCAAAGCAAACATATGTCAAATGTTGGATTTTTGTTTATTTAATACTCTATTACTAATGTAGTTAAAAAACTGTGAGCATTTCATACTTTAAAGGGGTAATTTAATTGGTCAAAGTTAAATCATTGCACAAGTAGCAAGTCTGTGAATGCAGTAATTAACTTTTACTAGTAGTGTTGAAAAAGGAAATTAGTAGTAGTATAAGTTTAATACATGCACCACCACAAACCACAAAGGTACAATTATTTCTTGATCCAAACTGAGTCTTGTTGTCTTTAGTGAACACACTTGCTATAAAGTGGAGTAGTAGCGGTAGTTACTGCGGATTCTACCGCCAATAAAATAATAAGACAGTAACTGATCATATTTTCAAAATTAAAAATAATAAGACAGTAACTGATCATATTTTCAAAATTAATTAAGAATTACAAAATAAGTTCCAAATTATTGAAACTTAAGATATTAATTTAGTTTGTGCTTGTACCAGTACGTAGTATATGCAATCAAAAAAAAAGTACATACATATATAGTATAAGTTGATAATTAAGAACAATTATTACCCAATCAAAGTTGTAATCGATGCAATTAAATTAATTTCATCACTAAATTTTAATTAATTCTTGCAAGCAATTAAGAAGCCAGAAAAAGGGATGGGAAAATTATAGATGATCGAAGATATGGAGTAGCTAGCAAGCTAGTACGTACCTGATCAAATTAATGAAGCTGAACTTCTTGCTGATCAGTGATCTGTTCGCCTTGATTCTGCTGACAATGAAATATGTGTATGTATGTATGTATGTATGTATGTGAGAGAGAGAGAGAGAGAGAGAGAGAGAGAGAATTAAGTGACAAGAAAAAAATGGATGGAGAGGAGAGTATTTAAAGGATGGGAGCGAGTGCCAGAGAATGATTGTCTTGGCTTCCCATACCTGTACACCTATAATATCACATGGCTGATCTGATGGCATAATTCTCCCTGCTTGAATTAAAAATTAATTAATTATCCAATCATTCGTTAAACTTAAATATTTTTTCAGGAGATTAAAACCAAAACATAGTTATAGTTGTTGTTTTCTTTGCTTCCAAATCCACCGAATTTATATCTATCTATGAAAATCATATATATCCTCCTAAAAATTACTTGTAGATAATTATTAATGAATAATATATAACTGATGAAGTGATCATCGTCCAAGAGGAATGGAAAAATGGAAGTTGTAAATAACAGCTTGCAAACAGATCCATCCAAATAAGAGAGGCCAGTGAGGGCAGGGAAGATGATATATTATTTTGGAGTGAGTTAGTGCCAAAAGCTAGCCACGTTACTTTTCTCACTCCTGCCCTATCATATGCATGCATTGCTACTCTTGTCGATCTTTGTGTCTCACTATTTGTAATATAATGTCTAATATCCGGTAAATCAGGACCATGCATATACGTACTATAATTTTTAACATAAATATTCACAATGTTATAATTTATTTTTATACCTTTTTATATATTTCAATAAAAAAAATTATTAGTTAGAGTCCACAATAATATATTACACGTCAAATTTGGGATGGTTCTATTAAGAGTTTTGTAAAATTATCGAATTAAAATCTCATATCGATTATGTTTCACATGAAAATTCATATATATATATATATATATATATATATATATATAGGTTGACTTTCTCCAGCAAACTATATGATGTGAACTAAAAACAAATCGGCTATAGCAACGATTTTATTCATTGCTATAGTATAGAAAGTCGGTTTTCTATACTATAGCGATGGATAAAACCGTCGTTATAGTCGGTTCGTTTTTATTTCGCTTCATATGATTTGTTGGAGAGACGGACCGCGTGTGTGTGTGTGTGTATATATATATATATATATATATATATATATATATATATATATATTGGAGTGGTCTTAATTATTACTATTGATTGAATCATTTTAATTATCAAAAAATAAGGTCTTCAATTCCTAGATTCACCATGATATTAAAATTAAGATATTTTCCCGTTTATTTGGTCTAATAATGCACATTTTATTATCTATTCGATCAGTATTTGATCTCGAATTTTTCTTTTGACTTGAGTTTATATAATAAAGATTTAGAAGAAAGCTAGAGTTGGATAACACTAGTAAAAATTTTACTAGATAAAACTCCAATTAAATTTCACTTTTGTAACTGACCATGCATTTCACTGCTCCGCCAAGTGGACATTGCACAGAAGGGGGAAATGGGTAGGGTCAGTGCCACGTGAAGCACAAGTTTATCTGTTCACTATCACATCAAATAGAGCGAGCGTCCTTTTCCCTAGACCCATGCAACTCCACGTTCAATTTCAAGAACATCAATCGTGCAATTAATTGTCCCTCCACCAACAAGTTCCAAATAAATTTCATACCGCATCTGTTGACGTAAAATTCATTCAGGCACTCAATTATTAATAGTGCGTTTAATTGTGTATAAAAAAAAAGTTATACAAAAAAATTGACGATTTAAACCGTTGGAAATAATTCTGATACGAGAATAAGTATAAAATTGAGAATAGATTAATAATAAAGACTTAATGCTCTATTACTGAAAAATAATATTATACAAATATAAATCAAGATATAATTTTATGTTCATAGTGATCACACATGTCTTCTATAGGAATAGAATTCCTTATATAGGCTATTAATTTTATATGCTATTAATTAGCTAGGTACCTATTGCAATTCGAATGTTTTCATTCTTCTCATCAATTCTTGGTCCAAAGTTTGGTAAAGAGTCATCCCATTTCACTAGTCACTGGTTCTCAACCCCCCAAAGGCAAATTAGATGCTGAAATATTTCATCAATTTATTATATATATGGCAATCAGTGTTTAAATATATTTAAAATATATTATGAGTACTGTTTATTGCTAAAGATTATATATATAGTTGCCATGCCATTAATTGCTACCTTACAAGTGGCTATTAAAGTTCATAATTTTAATCTAAATCGCCTCAACCTTGGCCTTGGGTGAACTTTAATCGTCTAATATAAGGCCTCAAATTGGGGTTGGGGGGCGGTCCGGTGGTCTTATTGACCGGTACCGTCCGGTACATTTGTTTTTTTTTTTTTTTTAATTTTTTTGTTTTTTTAATCACAATTATGAGAATAATAAAAAAAAATAGTAGAGCAAGTTTGAACAAAAAACTGTAAAAGAAAGTATATTTTTTATTGAAAAGAGAGTATTCTTTTACAGTTTTTTGTTCAAACTTGCTCTACTATTTTTTTTTATTATTCTCATAATTGTGGTTAAAAAAAAAAATAACAAAGGTGCCGGACAATACCGGTCAATAAGAGTACCGGACGCCCCCTCGATCTCTCAAATTGCTTACCAGAACTACATTAATTAATTCTAACATATATATTTTAGAGAATTTTCGATTGGTACGGTAGATAGATTTTAGGAAAATTAATTTTAATGTGCAGAAGTTATTGCAATCAGTACGTAGAATATGACTGTAGAAAGGTTTAATTTTGGTGGAAACCGGAAAGCGAATCCTAATGTTATTAGACGGCTGGCTCACCCATGCGTGCGATGCGTGTTGTTGTGGAACAGTTGTATTTGTCCTTAATTGTCCGTGATTGTGGTGTTTAAGCTACTGATTTTGAGTCCGTGAGTGACTTATGGTTCATAGTTCCAGAAGTTCATATGAAAATATCATTTTTTTTCAAGTAAAAATATTATTTTTAAAAAAAAAGCATTTTAGGGATATGTTCACAAAAATAAAAATAAAAATCTTAAAAATCATCATTCTATTGTAATTGGTGAATAGTTATTTAAAAAAAATGTTGGTCCATTTTAGCTTTGGTTTTTGATCAATATACTAAGTTTTTTCATGCATGCATGCATGCAACAAAAGTGAGGTATTCCCGCCTTCATCTACGTGTACTCCATAACAAATTTGACAACAATTAATCTCCCTCCTCCTACTCTTTCTTCACTTAATTCTCTAAAATGGATCCAAGATCCGAACATCACTCAGTCCAACCATTCTCTCCATCACTCACTTTCCTCCAGAGTTTGAGCTGCAATGATTTGCACCATGCTAATCAAATTCTTTTTACTAAAATATGTCATGAAAAAACCAAACTCCCCTGCCCACATTATGACGGCCTCTGCTCAGCCACGCCCGCCGCAGACCACCGGCGCCGCCACCCTCCGGAACCTCATTTCTTGGTTCTTCATCACCATGTTAACCCTCTACCTCCTCTACTCTTCCAAACTGATCAACCTCCATAGTGACCATTCTGAATGTTCACTATCCGACACATTTCCCACCAAACAGACCATTCAAACATCAGATTATTCCCTTAATTCTTCTCTCATTAGTCCCACAAATGAAAGTATTAAAACAAGTTCAATTAACCCAAATATCATGCTTCCCCAATTAGCTGCACCGCCTGAGCGATTTGATACCGAGCTAAAACACATTGCATTTGGTATTGCAGCCTCGTCGAATTTGTGGGATAACAGGAAAGAGTACATAAAACAATGGTGGAGACCAGGGGAAACCAGAGGGGTTGTTTGGTTGGATAAAAAAGTTTGGTCAAGAAAAAATGAAGGATTGCCGGAGATTCGGATTTCAGGGGACACTTCCAAATTCAAGTACACGAATCGCCAGGGATCGCGATCCGCGTTGAGGATTTCAAGAGTGGTTTCGGAGACATTGAGGCTTGGATTAAAGGATATAAGGTGGTTTGTCATGGGGGATGATGACACGGTCTTTATTGTGGAAAATGTGGTGAGGGTACTTTCTAAGTATGATCATAATCAGTTTTATTATGTTGGGAGCTCATCGGAGAGTCATGTTCAGAACATATTTTTCTCGTATGCAATGGCGTTTGGTGGAGGTGGATTCGCGATAAGTTATCCGTTGGCCAAGGAGTTGGAGAAGATGCAGGATCGGTGCATTCAAAGGTATCCTGGGTTGTATGGAAGTGATGATAGAATGCAGGCTTGCATGGCAGAGCTAGGGGTGCCACTCACTAGAGAATACGGATTTCATCAGGTAAACTTAATGACGTACAGTACTCAAATAAATTCAGGAATTGATTATATATGATAAGAGTACTTATTATTTCAAATTGGTATATATATATATATATATATATATATATATATATATATATATATATATATATATATATATATATATATATATATATATATATATGAATGCATGGGGTTGGGGATAAAGATTAGAGTTAATGCCAAAATTTGATTTGGTAATCGTACTCGATCGGAAGTATATAGGCCTTGTAGATAGTTTAGTTGTATTTAATTCTAAATGGTGGAAGTGAAAAAGTTTGCTAAGTTTTGTGACGATTATATACGCAGTATGATGTGTATGGGAACCTATTAGGCCTATTGGGAGCTCATCCAGTAACTCCACTGGTATCGCTGCACCACCTCGATGTAGTGGATCCAATATTCCCAGGGATGACCAGAGTTCAGGCCATCCAACGCCTAATTGAAGTTGCCAAGCATGACTCGGCCAGTATAATCCAGCAATCCATCTGCTACCACAAAAAAAGCAGTTGGTCCATAACAGTTTCATGGGGCTATGTGGTTCAAATCATAAGGGGAGTCCTATCTCCCAGAGAGCTAGAGATGCCTACAAGAACCTTTCTTAACTGGTATAAAAGAGCTGATTACACTGCATATGCATTCAACACTCGGCCTGTGACCAGGCAACCATGTCAGAAGCCCTTTGTTTATTATATGAGGTCTACTAGATACGACCAGAAAAGGAAGCAAATCATTGGGGTTTATTCTCTTCATAGAGATCGTTACCCTTATTGCCAATGGAAAATGGACTCCCCTGAAAAAATTGAGACAATCGTTGTCTTAAGAAGACCAGACAATCTTCGCTGGCAAAAGGTATATATAGCATTGAAAAAGTACTTCAATTCTTTGATGCATGCATGCATTCAAAATATGTTTTCAGAGTAAGATCGGATTCAACAGCTCTTTTAATTTCTATATACTATGTGATGTCTATGTTCCATAAAAGTACTGATCTACACTTCATCAAAATCTAAAAACACCATTGTCAAATGTCACGAGAAGTGGGAGAAAATATAATATATATGCTAGTCTCAAGAAAGTTCACAATTTATCAATATGAAAATGTGCCTTCGTACCATTGAATAAATGTACCTGTAGCCCACCATTTCCTGGGATTTGTCACTATAATCAAGAAATAAAACTCTAAGGAAGAACAGTTGAATTTATTTTTCATATTTATGCATGCCCAACATGTTAACAGGGATTTTTTTCGTTTTCATATATGCTACTAATAGTACTTGTACTAAATGGAATCCACTTTCTGTTGCAGTCACCAAGGAGGGATTGTTGTAGAGTTTTGCCATCAAGTAAAAAGTCAAGTATGTACCTATGGGTGGGCAGTTGCCGACAAGGTGAGATTAGCGAGTTGTAGCTGTGTAACGGGGGAGTAAATTGTTAAATGCCAAGGTCGTTTGTGGGGAAAACCGAGCTACAGAAGATAGGACATCACAAACATGCAAGAACCACGTCTGAACCAACACTGATTCATATTCATTCAAGCCAGAGAAATTTTGCTGTCACATTTTTATGTATGTGTGATGCAAGGAAGTCACTGTTGTACCTATTTTGACAAATATTCTGTGTAAGCAATCTCACTAATCACTATCATTCTGAAGCTACTACAGTAACAATTGAGACATGTTTTGACAGATATTTGACTAGAGAAACAACGGTGTAAATTTCGCCTCTAATTTTCTGATTATTCAGTCAGTTCCACTTGCTGCTGGGCCCAGATTGTAGTATTAGCCACTAGTTTCATTACAGAAACCGAGACATTTTGTGGTATATCCTTTGCCAATATGGTATGATCAACATGAGTTTCATTCACAAACTGAGGCATCTCATTTTGAAGGATTGATGTGAGATCTTTGATTTCCAAGTCCACTGGTTCGAAAGTGACAAAAAATTAGTTTTATTGGGAAGCAGGAAAACATAGTATTTGCTACAGTTTGATATGTACACGAGGAATTTAGACAGCAAAGAAAATAATACTTATGTTTTGAATCTACTTATTGCTTGATCAATTAAAAAGAGAAAAATAACAAATCAGAGCCACTAACTTTTTACAATAGTTCGTGAAGCAAAATTAAGTGAAATTTCTACAATCTTGGGTCTTAATTTAATCAAAAATTGTAAGTCATAAACACTTCAGATACTTACTCACCTGCATTTTTAATAAACAAACAACGCAGAAACTATAGAGAGCCAAACAAAAAACTTACCAACTACAAGGAAAGGAGACTAATACAAAGGACAATTGAACAATTTTCATAAGCACACATTTGCTTGAAGCTCAATCAGGGGGAAATAGCTGTAATCTCAGGTCTCAAGTAGAAAAAATTATAAAGCATAAAATTTAAGATTATCTGGCTGTTCAGCCTGTTCTACATTTTCTCAGAAACCAAATAGGGCAAAAATATTAAAGAACTGAAACAATGAAGATATGAAAAGGAGATGAACAAAGTAACACATATCCACGTTTTAGTGTTTGTAAACACAAGTTACTTTGAAATTTTGTATTAAACACCAAGATTTTCAGATCTTATTCATGTCAGCCAATTCAACGACATCAAAAAAATTCTCAATCATTAATAACTAAACAGGGTTCTCGAATCTCCTCACCCAGATTTTCAAATGCCCTAGTTAAGAAATTCATACAAACAACGCATGTACACATATTCTGTATCTGGTATAAGAATCAGTAAAGAAGATTGAGAAAGTAAATTGGAATCATGAAAATCACTAGTTGAAATCGCAGTATACCTGGATTGGAGAAATACCAGAGAATGAAGAAGAAGAGCAACACTATCAGAGGAATCATGTAAATCCACTTCTTCCCCGATGATTTTGGGCGTAAATTCTGTATGTTATGCTCGATTTTGCCTCTGCCGGATATAGGAAAATCAATGGTGAAATCGATCCTCTTCCTTGGAGAAGAAGATGAGGGTTTTCCCTTGTGCACTGTGTTGTGCTGCGACAAATCGATGACGTGATGGTCTTTGGAAACTCGGGAAGAAGTAGTATTAGGTCGCTGCATTGTGGAGAGATAAAACACACAGAAATATGTAGAGGAAGAAATTAAATGTAGGGTTTTTAGATCGACAAGAAACTGCGAGTTCTGATTTTGGAGGACTCTGTACTGGAAAGAGTTAGTTATATACTTGAACTGCCTAACGGTTTTAGGCGCCAAAAAGAACTACACGTGGACCTACTTGACTTTGGAGCTTGCCTCTTTTCCCTTTTTTTTTTTTTTTTTTATAGAAAAAGTCAATTAGCGATTCTTTAAATTGATATAATTTCGTTAGAGAATGCATTTGTGTTGTTGATGGTAAAAATAAAAACCACCACCAGCTTGTAATATTACTACTCCATTTGAAGTCGAATAGTTTAGACTTCGGTAAGTAATTTTAATGAGATGTTTTATCCTCCCTTGTCACAGTGGTTAATGGTATTGTATTGGACAACCATCCATCCATAAAAAGTAACGTCTCTGGTGTTTGTTGTAGGATGATTCTTATAAGCATATTTAGGCCAAGGCGATGATGACATTTCTCCCTTACCACGTCTCGTCTCGTCTCAAACCCATCAAAGAGTAGGGCTATCACTTTGGCGCTCGGTATACGTTTCGGATGTCCATTTTTTGGGTCAATCAACACATTACAACTTGACTTGTTTATTATACGAAAAGAAGACAACAATTCAGTGCGTTTGTTTTTCGTCTGAATGGTTGGTTGGTTGATTGAACTGGTCAGTCATTTACACGATTTGGACTGAATGGTTTACTCCCATTTTTTTTGGCTGAATAAACGGCTGAATGATTTGTTTTATTTACAATATTAACTATTATATTAAGTAATATTTACAATAATTTTTAGAATTTTTTTAGAGGGATAAAATAATAAAAATCTGTTATTCAGATGTTTCAGACATGTTAATTATCAAATAACTTTTTTAATTCAGATTCAATTTCAGTTTTTATCAAGCATCCCTCAAGTTGATTTATAGTGAACTATGAGGGTAAGATTTAATAATTTCGACTCAATTATCAACCGTTTGTGAGTTTATATCCTCCCAATTTTTCTTTCCTCATGATTCTATATTGAAATTAAAAAAATTCTTAATGTTAATAAATTATGAAATTAATTTGTATTTATAGTACTCTCTCTTTCTCTCTCTCTCCAAATTGGGGATGTTAAAAAAACACAAGATAGCTTGATTAATAGTGACAATAGCAGATTTGATCTTTGATACATCTACTTCCTTGTTTCTAAAACAGATTGAATTCTCATATATCACAATCTTTCATAACTGAAGTACATGTATCTTACAAATATGGCTGCCCACTCGTATTTACACCCAAAGAAGGGAAAAAGGGGGGCAGGAAAAGGCAGAAATACCACTATCCATCAAGATTATGTTCCAAAGCAGAGCACCTGTCATCATCAGTGATCCAAAAATTGATAACCAGGCACACAGAACGAGTATGGACACATAACAAACATTTAAATTACTCCCCTATCATAGCTTTCGCCTGCTCAGTATTGGAACTGAGATTCTGTTCGTTTTCAACCATTTTAGGCCTATGAGAGGATGCTGAAGACTTTCGGGAGTTCTTCACAGGGGAAGCTTGGGGATCATATGTTCTCGAAGCAAGGTAAGCCAAAGCTGTAACCACATCAGCTACGACAGGCCGCATGGATGGTTGCTCCTGGACACACATTGCAGCAATTGCAAGAGCTTGATATAATCCTCTTACTGGATACTCACCTCGGAGCACAGGGTCTGCCATCTGAGAAAATTTCTTCCGGTCCTTGAACAAGGGTCTTGCCTGCAAAATAGTCGTCTGTTAATTTCTCTTTGTTACTTTATTTATTTGATTACTGGGAGAATCAAAACAACCAATTCCAAAAATTACATGATCATCAAATTTTGGGAATATAAAATACATACTTTAAATGAGTTTGTGAGTGTTTCTAATCTTTAAAATATGGATTCAAGTATAGAGGGAATGCATGTATGTGCAGATTCTAAAGTATTCATTATGAGTTGGTTAAATTTGAAAAACAAATAATAGAGCTACATTTTTCAACTTGAGCTTTATCTCATATCATAAACAAGATTAATATTTAAGATATAACACGCAAATTACCCTGTGTACAACTATAGTAGTATTACCAAAAGTGCAAAGTGTTCCTGTTGTGTTTGAAGATGTTACTAAATTTGATTTCATAAATATAATGCTAAAATAATTGCATTTAAAGTAATGCCAATCATGGCTGGCATAACTGTTTGTAGACACCACTTTAGAAGACAAAGCCTTCAGCATATAACTTGTTACCAGGCTGCATTTCTACTACTTTCAAGGACTCATAAAACATATCTAGCATATTTGGTAGAAGTTCAAGCTTTATATGCTTTAAACAGATATAACACTCCGAAAATTCACATCAGCGTGGAGAGGAGATACTGGATTGGGCACACCATTAATTGAAAAATAGTACTGAAATAAATAGTCATTTATATCTATAAAATAATACTGGGTTATAAACTTCATAGTCTATTATAAAAGTGAGAAATTTAATATGAAATTCAGACCAATCATCAAAATTAGAGTCGAAATGAAAAACAAAATATATAAAAATAGTAAGAAATTGTATTAGAGTATCAAGTCTTTTAGTTTCAACTGTTTCTCCTTTACTTGGATTAAATAATTCTACTACTTCACCGACTCCAAAATTCTGAAATTTAAGACAGCATCACATATACTTCGGTAATAGACGCCAGAATGACAGGTCTTGTTGGTTAATAAAAGTTTCTCAAAATGAAAGAGTGAAGTGACAACTGTGACATGTAGCCGGTAGTCACCTAAATTGGTAATAAGTTTGAAAATAGTGTGTTGTTAAATCTAAATATATAGTTTCACAGAAGCGTGTACTCCTATGCTATATAATGTAAAAGGAATTAACACCAAAAAATAATTTGGGTAAAAAAAGCATTGGATACTTTTACATGTGGCCCCAGTTCGTAATAAATTAGTGGTGTTCAATTAAAAGAGGCATTTTGACTGACAAACCGAAAAAACATCACAATCCAGATATACACCTTGTTATAGATGACTCCTTTAACTTGCCACAAATAAAAATAAAAATAAAAATAAAAATAAAAATGATTCCAGCAAATGAAAATCAAATCATCAATCCTTTCAAAAAAAAAGTATTACCCCGACTGCTAGACCAAAACTTTATAGTTTATACCTCCTGTACTAGCAATTGGGCAGACAATTAAATGCAACTTGTACTTAGCATCCCCTATCAGACATGAGGTTATAGCTTAATTATGAACTAGTAAACACATTGCTTAGAGCATGCTTCTTATGAATAAGACATTCAATGTAATGTACATAATTTAATCAAAAATATAAGGAATGAAAATATTTAGTAGTAATTTGAAGAATAAGATCTATCTTACCCATGCAACAAGATTTTGCTCCTTGGCACATTTTGTATTATCAATTGCTCTCCTTCCCGTAATGATCTCCAAAAGAACAACCCCAAAGCTATAAATATCTGACTTAAAGGTCAACTGACCAGTCATTGCATAGTCCGGTGCACAATAACCATATGTCCCCATCACTCTGGTAGAAACATGGGTATTGTCTCCGGTAGGTCCCACTTTGGCCAGGCCAAAATCAGATAGCTTGGGATGATAATCCTCCCCAAGCAGAAGGTTAGAGCCTTTTAAATCACGATATATTACAGGGGGATTCATCTTATCATGTAAATATTCTAATCCCCTCGCTGCACCAGCTGCAATCTTCATTCTAGTATTCCAATCAAGACATTTCCGTCTAGGACCTGTACAAATAAAAAAATTAAACAAAATGAAAAAGAAGCATAAAGAAAAGGCACAAGAGTGAAGATATAGTAAACCAAAACTTACATCAGAAATTGTGTAAAAGTTAGCAAGCATATTAAAAAATTGAAATTCAAAATTCCAATGGGAAGAAGATGAAGAAAGAAATGAAAACAGTGTTCTTTAACATAACATACCATGCAAATGGTCATCCAAAGAACCTAATGGCATGTATTCGTAAACCAACAACCTCTGATCTCCCTCAGCACAAAATCCAATTAGCTTTACAAGATTGGGGTGATCAACCGAACCTAAAGTCATCACTTCAACAACGAATTCCCTAATCCCTTGCACTCCATCACGGTCCAGTTGCTTGATAGCTACAAGCTGCCAAATGAATTAAGTACATTAACAATATGCAGGTCTCTATCACTAAAGTTGTACAAAAATTTGATACAAAATAAACATTAGAAAGAGGAACCTTCAAGAGGTGTACAAGGCAAACAGAACTAGGAAAAAGGGATGTCGAAAGAAAATTTATCAATACAAAAATTAAATCTTAGGTACCTGAAATCGAAGTTTAGTGCAAAACGATTAAACCAGCTGATTTCTACTGACCTGACCAGTATCCTTTAATTCTCCTTTGAAAACTTTGCCAAATCCTCCTTCACCAAGAAAGTACTCTGGCTTGAAATTCTTCGTGGCATACACCAGTTCAGAAAAGGTGAAAGATTTTGCCTTAATCTCATCCATTTCTCCATCTCTGCCGGCCTTTTTGTTGATGTCCGACTCATTAGCAATGACAAACTGATCTACATCCTTTGACTCGTCCTTCTTCCCATTTTCATTTGAGGTAGCTTTCAATGTATCTAAACCATGTAAGGATTAAAAAACAAACATGAGGGAGAGAGAAGAACCTTTTGAAAAAGAACAAATAGAAAAATGCACATGGTGAGTAAAGCTTAATATAGAAATTCCACCATGATTCTAACAAAAAGAGCAAAAGTATGATTACAACTATTAGAGAACCCCGAAAGCATAAGAAAGAACCCACAAAAAAGAACACAATTCATAGAACTCACAAGAAATAATTTCTCAAAACACTAAGGCTGAACACATCTAAAAAGTTAAGTAACAATAAAATGATGACATTAATTGATGGCAGACTACAAACTTCTCAAATATTCATTGCTAAGGGTCCTACAAAGTACAAACCCAAATCAACAGTTAGGATCAAATAAAACAAATAAAAAGTGAACTCCATCACATGCTAATCAAAATTTAACCTAGCCCATGATACTGCAGTTAACAAAAACAAACCCATACCAAAGAGAGAGACTAATAATACTGACAGGCACATCTGCTAAAACCCTTGAGTGGAAATTCACAACCAAATCTCAATACATAAAAAACCAACAACAAAAAAGTCAAACTAAAACAAAATCAAACAGGAAAAATAAGAACACCCAAATCCAAAAATGAATAAATAAATAAAAACTGAGCTGGCCATTTAAGGAAGAAAAAAAAAGTTCAGCAGGTTCACTTCATAACTACATCAATTCAAGACAGAACGACACTGGTATTTCACCAATTTTACAGAGAACCCCACGTTCAAGAAATTAAATTAAACAAAAGACCCAATCTTTTTTTTTCTAAAGCTAACAAAAAATGATACTGGTATTTCACTAATTTTACAGAGAACAAATTTTAAACTCGAATGAATTTCAAGCATTGAAGAAAAACCTGAGGTGGGTTCTGCTGGTTCATCTCTTTGATGATTATTGGTGTTGTTTATCTTCTTCTTTGATCGTTTTGTTGAATCTCCAGTACAAGGAAAACAACCCATGTTTTTTCTCCCTCTTTATTTCTCTTTCTCTCTTTATATAAATATATATACATACACATATATATATATATATACATATACGACTGTGTGTATTCTCAACTACAGAACCCAGAATAGAAGACAATAGACAGAGAGGTTACATTTTGTAGAGAGAGAAGAGCTCATTTACATTTTTTATTTTTTACACTAATTTCATTTAATTTTTTACTTTCAATATCTTGGACTTTTGCGTTGGAATTCAGCTGTAAAATCTGTTGAGGAGGTAATCTAATAATGTGCTGACACGTGAATAGAATCTGTGTAGCTATAGTTTGTAAAACGTTTACGATTACTCGTCAAATTATTAAACTACACGTGTTGGTTGTATTGATTTGTTCGTAGATGGTTTGCAGCCGATTCATTGTCCATCTGTCCGCTCCAGATGTTTCTATGAATTCAATTACCTGGCTGTTGTTAATTGGAGCATTTAGAGTTCTGTCACAGACGCATTTACTGTTTTTTGATTAATTCATAATAAGGAATTGATAATTACACATAAAAAATTACTAATATTTTTACATTTTTAAGTAATGTACAAAATTAAGATTTAGCTTGTGCTCTAAGCTAGTTAATTAAAATTTAAGAAAATGTGGGAAACTTTAGCTTGTGCCTAAACTAACCAAATCTTTAACAAACCCGTATAAGCAAAAATTAACAAATAATATTTTGGTGACAAAATAATAAATACAAAAAGAGGATACAAAATGATATAAAAAGATTTTGATAATTTCACAATGTTTCGGAACTTATAAAAGTGTATAAAAACATTAATTAAAACATAAAGCAGTATTAATACAAACCACCGGAAAAAAAATTGAGAATTTTTTTAGATATTTGTAATGTTAGTTATGAAATTTAAATATATTTCTTTGCAGTGGTGAGTTAAAAAAAATTGTGAAATTTAATATTTTATTTTCCATCTGCAGAATTTCCAAACATTCCTAAATATGTTTGCTTCTTTTTTTCTTTGTTATATAGGGTGGTAAGAATTACCCCATCAATTTTGAAATGAGATTCCTTTTCCCTATTTTTAGCATTTCAAAACGACAGCTTCCTTTGCATAATATTTTCAGTTTAGTAAAATTTAAAGTCAAACGTGAAATGTCCACACCTATAAATATTAATGTTTGCTTTGAATTAAATTGAGAATGGAATAGAGAAATGAATATTTATTTTATAAAATCGAAAGATATAGAAAAAATTTGTCTTGTCTATAAGAAGTTTTTTGAGTGAGTTCGTGGGTGGGCTACTGTTAAGAAATTAAGGGAATAGAAAAATATGTGGGGCTGAAAATTGCTGCTGCAGATTATTTTACTGAATCAAGCAAGCCTATTTAAATAGGCGATACATAAACAACTATCAGCTATAAACTAGCCAATATAAACTAAGAAATAGGAACATAAACAACTATAAAACAAACTCCTAATGACTTGGTAAATCTAAGTCCAATAAATAAACTTATTCCTATAGACTAGGAGAAGAACGTAACATACTCTGACTTACTCAACACCCTCCCTTAAACTAGTATTATCAAATACTTAGTTTAAGATACAAAACATAATTTCACGGCAATTTGCAGACACCAAATAACTCTCTTAGCTTTTGAAACAAAGGCAATTTGAGGGGTTTAGTAAACAGATCCGCAACCTGGTCTTCACTTCTGCAAAAGATAAGATCAATTGCTCCATCCTTCGAAAGATCTCTCAAAAAATGATACTTCACATCTATATGCTTGCATCTTCCATAGAGTACAGGATTTTTGGAGAGTTTGATAGCTGAACCATTATAAAAAAAAATTGGAGTTGGTCCTTGTTGCTTGAAATTAATCTCTTGAAGAATCTTTCTCAACCAAATGGCGTAACAAGCACAACCTGTGGCAGCCACAAACTCAGCTTCCGTAGTTGATAAAGTGAATACTGGTTGCTTTTTTGAGGACCATGAGATAGCTCCTGAAGCCATCATAAATAGATAACCCGATGTACTCCTATCATCTTGATCTCCTACAAAATCACTATCAGTAAAGCCAATTAAATATGCCTTTTCTCCAGTAAAGCCAACTAGCTCTGACTTTTCTCCTTTCTTGTAGGAAATCCCAAAACTAATAGTGCCCTGCAGGTAACGAAAAATTCTTTTGGCAGCTTGGAGAGATATCTCTGTTGGGTTCTTCTTATATCTGCTAATGAGACTCACAGAGTGCATTATGTCCGGCCTTGTAGCAATCAAGTACATCAAGCTTCCAACAATTTGCTTATAGAGAGTGTTGTCCACCTTCCTTCCTTCAGGATCCTTGTGAAGTTTCAAACCAAATTCAGTTGAAGTGCTAACTGCATTGCAATTTGTCATCTGGAACCTGTCTAAGATCTCCTTCACATATTTCTTTTAAGAAATAGAAATTGTATCAGCTGATTGTTTTACTTCAATGCCAAGATAATAATGCATTAATCCAAGATCAGACATTTCAAACTCAACCATTATGGACTTCTTAAATCTTTCAAACATGGCATTGTCATTTCCAGTATAAATGAGATCATCTACGTATAGGCACACAATGAGCATCTTTCCTCTATCACCAAATTTAGTAAACAATGTATGCTCATAGGGACATTTCTTAAAACCTTCCTTCGAGAAATAAGCATCAATACGACTATACCAAGCTCGTGGAGTTTGTTTTAGTCCATACAATGCCTTTTTAAGATTATATACTTTATGTTCTGTAAGAACCCGAAATTTCAGAAAATATTAAAATAAGAATTTATTAAATAAAATTCTTAAAGCATGAGATGGGTTCGAATGAGTATATATATTGTATTGTGAGGTATGGTATTGTGTTACATAGGGTAATATAAGCTGTAACGACCCCAAAATAGGTCCATTCCACCCAACCCATTTTGAGTCGTCAAATACATGGTACAGAAAACAACTACAACTTTATTACAACAATTGTCGTGCAAAATACAACAACACATATGCTGTGAGTTTGGATACAAATATATACCAAATGTGACTCATGTTCCAACCGTGAACATCACCTCACAATAACACCTTACATAAAGGTATAGTCAAAAACTGTTTTAGAAACTAGAATCTTTGGGAAGTGCTCAAGGAAACCTTCGTACATGGGAGGCCATGCGTCTAGGTTATGATAGATATCATATGGCCACAGAATTATCCTTGGTTGACCCAATAGACTCCAAAGAAAAACGAGAAGATTACTATCATATTCTTCCCAATGGTGAGTCTTCTCTTGACTTATCATTATCTCCACTGTATCTAACTGAGAATTATACTTCAAACAAACACCAAGATTATATAGGTAGTGCTCGTATATATACTCAGCAAGTGGATGAGCACATCCCTGTCTTATGATGACACGAGGTTGTATGTCGTTAGACATCTTGTATGATAGTGGCAAACCACCCTTCCAACGTTGGGTACACCTTACCCTATTGGATTCACCAAATATAACTACTAAATGAAGTTTTCTATACTGCTTCGGGAGAACATCCACAGCTAGAGACCACCGTTCTATTTCCCCGTTACCCTCGCTCGACCCAGCTACACTCTTATTACCTGAAAGGAATTGTGAAGCAAAAGGGTGAGCACAACTAGCTCAGTAAAGAATATCATGACTAAAGATAATTCAATTATCAATAGCCTTCATCAACAATAAATCAGAGATTTAGAACATATGGTAAATGATAAAAATTTCAACCATAGTTGCAGCGGAACGAGCAATCCATTAGAAGAGTCAAATAGACTATAAAGTCTATTATCTTCTCCATGTTAAAAATCCACCAACAATATTTTATCCATGTAACATCACTCAACAGTTCCTTTCCACAATCATATGAATAACTCATAATCATAATTGTGACTATAAATTTTTCTTCGTACCCAGGACGAAGAATATTTTCATCACCTGTCTTTACCTGAAACATCAAAGATCATGGTTATACCAAATCACAATTCCTGTTTATAATCATACTAACAAATCCATCTTTGCACTACGGGCCAAAGATATTCATCAACAAACTATCTTTGCACTACGGGCCAAAGATATTCAACAATAGTTCATCTTTGCACTACAGGCCAAAGATATTCAACAACAGTTCATCTTTGCACTACAGGCCAAAGATATTCATCAACAAACCATCTTTGCACTACGGGCCAAAGATATTCAACAACAGTTCATCTTTGCACTACAGGCCAAAGATATTCAACAACAGTTCATCTTTACACTACAGGCCAAAGATATTCATCAACAATTCATATTTGCACTACAGGCCAAATATATTCATATCTCAAAGAAATATATAATCATTTCAGAATTTATATAAACAATAATTATAACCATGTTGATCAATTCACCTTTGCACTTAAGCTTAAGATATTCAATTATAAATTCAATGGTCATGATCATACCAGTCACAATTCAACTTTGCACTACAGGCCAAAGAGAACCCTAGTCATGATCATACCAATAATCTACCCATCTTTACACTCCAGTGAAAGAGAATTTCAACATCAGGGTTATAAAAATGTTATATATGATGATAAAAATAATATGATCAACATATAGTTTTAATCTCAAGAGTAATATTCGTAACTCATGAATAGTAACCCCGACACAAAAGATAGAAATTTTACAATAAAATTCATACCAATATTTCGGTATAATGATATTGAAAGAATAACATTACTTAAATTTATAAACAATTTATTTTAATTGTTTACACTTTACTAATTAATGCATTTAATCATCATAAAATGCCAACTCTTACAATTTCATCATCAATAACCAAAACCCTCATCAAAAATCTGCATATACCTCATATAGGATTCTCAAGCCATAAAATCCTATTTTCCAATTTTCTTTCTTCACAAAACATATTTAATTCATTTACTCATAACTAAAATATTTTCATGAAAAATACCAAATCAGTTCCAAAAATATTTCTTTTCTGGAATTTAGCATAATATAGTCCCATAGTGAACATATATTTTTCTCAGAATTTTTAAAAGTCATTTACTATTTTTCATATGGCCAAAATAGCCGAATATTTAGACATTTATCAAAAATTGTACTTTTGTCTAAAAATTCTAAAATTTACAGAGTATACTTCTATCATATACATGTACTCCCAATAAAAATTTCATCAATTTTGGAGTTAACCACAAGGAATTATAAGCGGTTACTTTTAAAATAGTCTTTTCCCATAAAATTCATAACTCTTAATCTATACATCCAAAAATCACCATTTTTGGACACAATCAATAAAACTCATCAAAATATCATTTCAAATTTTTCCAGAATTTTTGAAGATCAGAAAAATTACGAAACTGAAAATCATAACAACCTTAAAATCCCTTAATATCCCTTACTATCCCTTACAATCCCTTACCTCAAAGAGCAGTACTTCTGATTGGATATCGGATATGATGCTGAAGGAAACTTGCACTGATGAATAGCAACTCACCAAGTATCTAAATACTCACAAAATACACTCAATAATCTAGAGAGAGAAAGAGAGAAAGCTTATGTTTCTGGTGTGATTTTCAATTCTAACTTAGCCCTCTATTTATAGGAAAATTTTGGTAGGTTTGACCTGCAACCTGATGGCTTTACCTGCTACTATTCCCACCCACCACATTTGAAATATAATTCAGCACATTTCTTCACCAACCACAAGTGGGGCCCACCAATTCTAGAATTTTTCACCAAAATGATAAACTCCGAAAATTCAACAATTTCTGAACCAGTCATCTCGTAAAATTCATAATAAATCATACGTTCATTTTTAACGGTTCAAAATTTGTGGGCATATACTCAACTTATATATGTATAACATATCCAAAAATTACCACGATCCAACGGTCGGATTAAAAATTATAACCCCCGCAAAATATCTCAAAAACCCTGATTTTTAATACCTCCATTCCGACAAAAATACGGATAAAAATCTCAACATTAACTCCTTCATTTTTAACCACAAAAATATATCCCTCATTTATATCCACATAAAATAAATATTTCCTTATCATATGAATCAATAATTAATTATTCACAAATAATATTACAGAATCACATTTATGACAACCAGGCCGTTCCCAGGAAAGAGGGGGCTTTCCAATAAGGATTTCTCCTTACTGGCGCGCAATTAGATGACCAAACCTCTCCTTAGACAGAACTTTCTAGACATTGCCAATAATGTTATCTAATAATATTATTCAAATAATATGAATTATTGATCTGATAATGGGAAATACTGTGCAGCAACAATTATTGAACAACAATAATATAAAATTTCAACGTAGCAATTATTGAATCAATAAAATAAAATATTGAACAGTAATTACTGTAACAATTATTGAGTAGTGCCTTCTTACGTAAGAATCAATAATTTCAAAAATACTATGCAATACCGTGTGCTACTGTGCAATAACGCGTATTACTGTATTTTAACCACCGGGTATTCCAACAGTGTTAACGGTAACAACTACGCCGTTATTTGTAAAAACTCAAATTTGTCGTTTTTTTCATCCGACAGTTATTCGGTTATGGGGCCCACAAATAGCTGCGCCGTCGTACGAATATTCCCCGATAGAAAGAATATTCCACGACCAAACGAATATTCCCCGACAACAATGATTATTTTATAACCACTTGCTTATTTTGAAAAAAATATCATATTTCACCCATAACTTTAAACTTTTATCAATTTAACCATTTACTGAATAGTAATTATAAGAAAAAAAATGAATACTTTTATTTCATAAAATTCGGGGTCTTACAATCTCCCCTCCTTATGAAATTTCGTCCCCGAAATTTACGTACCTGGTATTTCAAAGAGTTGAGAATACCTTCCTTTCATTTCAGATTCCATCTTCCATGTCATCATAATTTCTCCATTGCTCATCTCTTGTATTTCAAATATCATTCTAGAATACAGCTTCAAAACAAAGGTTAATTGAACAAATTAACATATCACATAATATCCCAATATTATGACTGACCAACAAATAAGCTTAGGTAGGACACACTAGCGAAGGATTTACTCATCTCTCCCCTCCTAGTTGTATTCCCCGATCTCCGCCAGAGATCATATCCCTAAGCTCTGATACCAAATGTAACTCTGGACACCAACCATGTCAGCACCTTACATTGATACCTATCAGCTTGCCACCGCAGAACGGCGTCCCCTACGGAGAGTCTGGCTTCGGTGCATCCCCCATCAACAGGAAGTCACCAGCGAGAGGCTCGGGGCTCTTTACTTATAGCTCTGATACCAAATGTAACGACCCCAAAATAGGTCCATTCCACCCAACCCATTTGAGTCGTCAAATACATGGTACAGAAAACAACTACAACTTTATTACAACAATTGTCGTGCAAAATACAACAACACATATGCTGTGAGTTTGGATACAAATATATACCAAATGTGACTCATGTTCCAACCGTGGACATCACCTCACAATAACACCTTACATAAAGGTATAGTCAAAAACTGTTTTAGAAATTAGAATCTTTGGGAAGTGCTCAAGGAAACCTTCGTACATGGGAGGCCATGCGTCTAGGTTATGATAGATATCATATGGCCACAGAATTATCCTTGGTTGACCCAATAGACCCCAAAGAAAAACGAGAAGATTACTATCATATTCTTCCCAATGGTGAGTCTTCTCTTGACTTATCATTATCTCCACTGTCTCTAATTGAGAATTATACTTCAAACAAACACCAAGATTATATAGGTAGTGCTCGTATATATACTCAGCAAGTGGATGAGCACATCCCTGTCTTATGATGACACGAGGTTGTATGTCGTTAGACATCTTGTATGATAGTGGCAAACCACCCTTCCAACGTTGGGTACACCTTACCCTATTGGATTCACCAAATATAACTACTAAATGAACTTTTCTATACTGCTTCGGGAGAACATCCACAGCTAGAGACCACCGTTCTATTCCCCGTTACCCTCGCTCGACCCAGCTACACTCTTATTACCTGAAAGGAATTGTGAAGCAAAAGGGTGAGCACAACTAGCTCAGTAAAGAATATCATGACTAAAGATAATTCAATTATCAATAGCCTTCATCAATAATAAATCAGAGATTTAGAACATATGGTAAATGATAAAAATTTCAACCATAGTTGCAGCGGAACGAGCAATCCATTAGAAGAGTCAAATAGACTATAAAGTCTATTATCTTCTCCATGTTAAAAATCCACCAACAATATTTTATCCATGTAACATCACTCAACAGTTCCTTTCCACAATCATATGAATAACTCATAATCATAATTGTGACTATAAATTTTTCTTCGCACCCAGGACGAAGAATATTTTCATCACCTGTCTTTACCTGAAACATCAAAGATCATGGTTATACCAAATCACAGTTCCTGTTTATAATCATACTAACAAATCCATCTTTGCACTACGGGCCAAAGATATTCATCAACAAACTCTTTGCACTACGGGCCAAAGATATTCAACAATAGTTCATCTTTGCACTACAGGCCAAAGATATTCAACAACAGTTCATCTTTGCACTACAGGCCAAAGATATTCATCAACAAACCATCTTTGCACTACGGGCCAAAGATATTCAACAACAGTTCATCTTTGCACTACAGGCCAAAGATATTCAACAACAGTTCATCTTTACACTACAGGCCAAAGATATTCATCAACAATTCATATTTGCACTACAGGCCAAATATATTCATATCTCAAAGAAATATATAATCATTTCAGAATTTATATAAACAATAATTATAACCATGTTGATCAATTCACCTTTGCACTTAAGCTTAAGATATTCAATTATAAATTCAATGGTCATGATCATACCAGTCACAATTCAACTTTGCACTACAGGCCAAAGAGAACCCTAGTCATGATCATACCAATAATCTACCCATCTTTACACTCCAGTGAAAGAGAATTTCAACATCAGGGTTATAAAAATGTTATATATGATGATAAAAATAATATGATCAACATATAGTTTTAATCTCAAGAGTAATATTCGTAACTCATGAATAGTAACCCCGACACAAAAGATAGAAATTTTACAATAAAATTCATACCAATATTTCGGTATAATGATATTGAAAGAATAACATTACTTAAATTTATAAACAATTTATTTTAATTGTTTACACTTTACTAATTAATGCATTTAATCATCATAAAATGCCAACTCTTACAATTTCATCATCAATAACCAAAACCCTCATCAAAAATCTGCATATACCTCATATAGGATTCTCAAGCCATAAAATCCTATTTTCCAATTTTCTTTCTTCACAAAACATATTTAATTCATTTACTCATAACTAGACCATTTTCATGAAAAATACCAAATCAGTTCCAAAAATATTTCTTTTCTGGAATTTAGCATAATATAGTCCCATAGTGAACATATATTTTTCTCAGAATTTTTAAAAGTCATTTACTATTTTTCATATGGCCAAAATAGCCGAATATTTAGACATTTATCAAAAATTGTACTTTTGTCTAAAAATTCTGAAATTTACAGAGTATACTTCTATCATATACATGTACTCCCAATAAAAATTTCATCAATTTTGGAGTTAACCACAAGGAATTATAAGCAGTTACTTTTAAAATAGTCTTTTCTCATAAAATTCATAACTCTCAATCTATACATCCAAAAATCACCATTTTTGGACACAATCAATAAAACTCATCAAAATATCATTTCAAATTTTTCCAGAATTTTTGAAGATCAGAAAAATTACGAAACTGAAAATCATAACAACCCTTAAAATCCCTTAATATCCCTTACAATCCCTTACAATCCCTTACCTCAAAAGAGCAGTACTTCTGACTGGATATCGGATATGATGCTGAAGGAAACTTGCACTGATGAATAGCAACTCACCAAGTATCTAAATACTCACAAAATACACTCATAATATAGAGAGAGAAAGAGAGAAAGCTTATGTTTCTGGTGTGATTTTCAATTCTAACTTAGCCCTCTATTTATAGGAAAATTTTGGTAGGTTTGACCTGCAACCTGATGGCTTTACCTGCTACTATTCCCACCCACCACATTTGAAATATAATTCAGCACATTTCTTCACCAACCACAAGTGGGGCCCACCAATTCTAGAATTTTTCACCAAAATGATAAACTCCGAAAATTCAACAATTTCTGAACCAGTCATCTCGTAAAATTCATAATAAATCATACGTTCATTTTTAACGGTTCAAAATTTGTGGGCATATACTCAACTTATATATGTATAACATATCCAAAAATTACCACGATCCAACGGTCGGATTAAAAATTATAACCCCCGCAAAATATCTCAAAAACCCTGATTTTTAATACCTCCATTCCGACAAAAATACGGATAAAAATCTCAACATTAACTCCTTCATTTTTAACCACAAAAATATATCCCTCATTTATATCCACATAAAATAAATATTTCCTTATCATATGAATCAATAATTAATTATTCACAAATAATATTACAGAATCACATTTATGACAACCAGGCCGTTCCCAGGAAAGAGGGGGCTTTCCAATAAGGATTTCTCCTTACTGGCGCGCAATTAGATGACCAAACCTCTCCTTAGACAGAACTTTCTAGACATTGCCAATAATGTTATCTAATAATATTATTCAAATAATATGAATTATTGATCTGATAATGGAAATACTGTGCAGCAACAATTATTGAACAACAATAATATAAAATTTCAACGTAGCAATTATTGAATCAATAAAATAAAATATTGAACAGTAATTACTGTAACAATTATTGAGTAGTGCCTTCTTACGTAAGAATCAATAATTTCAAAAATACTATGCAATACCGTGTGCTACTGTGCAATAACGCGTATTACTGTATTTTAACCACCGGGTATTCCAACAGTGTTAACGGTAACAACTACGCCGTTATTTGTAAAAACTCAAATTTGTCGTTTTCTTCACCCGACAGTTATTCTGTTATGGGGCCCACAAATAGCTGCGCCGTCGTACGAATATTCCCCGACAGAAAGAATATTCCACGACCAAACGAATATTCCCCGACAACAATGATTATTTTATAACCACTTGCTTATTTTGAAAAAAATTCACATTTCACCCATAACTTTAAACTTTTATCAATTTAACCATTTACTGAATAGTAATTATAAAAAAAATTGAATACTTTTATTTCATAAAATTCGGGGTCTTACAATCTCCCCTCCTTATGAAATTTCGTCCCCGAAATTTACGTACCTGGTATTTCAAAGAGTTGAGAATACCTTCCTTTCATTTCAGATTCCATCTTCCATGTCATCATAATTTCTCCATTGCTCATCTCCTGTATTTCTGATATCATTCTAGAATACAGCTTCAAAACAAAGGTTAATTTAACAAATTAACATATCACATAATATCCCAATATTATGACTGACCAACAAATAAGCTTAGGTAGGACACACTAGCGAAGGATTTACTCTTCTCTCCCCTCCTAGTTGTATTCCCCGATCTCCGCCAGAGATCATATCCCTAAGCTCTGATACCAAATGTAACTCTGGACACCAACCTATGTCAGCACCTTACATTGATACCTATCAGCTTGCCACCGCAGAACGGCGTCCCTACGGAGAGTCTGGCTTCGGTGCATCCCCCATCAACAGGAAGTCACCAGCGAGAGGCTCGGGGCTCTTTACTTATAGCTCTGATACCAAATGTAACGACCCCAAAATAGGTCCATTCCACCCAACCCATTTTGAGTCGTCAAATACATGGTACAGAAAACAACTACAACTTTATTACAACAATTGTCGTGCAAAATACAACAACACATATGCTGTGAGTTTGGATACAAATATATACCAAATGTGACTCATGTTCCAACCGTGGACATCACCTCACAATAACACCTTACATAAAGGTATAGTCAAAAACTGTTTTAGAAACTAGAATCTTTGGGAAGTGCTCAAGGAAACCTTCGTACATGGGAGGCCATGCGTCTAGGTTATGATAGATATCATATGGCCACAGAATTATCCTTGGTTGACCCAATAGACCCCAAAGAAAAACGAGAAGATTACTATCATATTCTTCCCAATGGTGAGTCTTCTCTTGACTTATCATTATCTCCACTGTCTCTAACTGAGAATTATACTTCAAACAAACACCAAGATTATATAGGTAGTGCTCGTATATATACTCAGCAAGTGGATGAGCACATCCCTGTCTTATGATGACACGAGGTTGTATGTCGTTAGACATCTTGTATGATAGTGGCAAACCACCCTTCCAACGTTGGGTACACCTTACCCTATTGGATTCACCAAATATAACTACTAAATGAAGTTTTCTATACTGCTTCGGGAGAACATCCACAGCTAGAGACCACCGTTCTATTTCCCCGTTACCCTCGCTCGACCCAGCTACACTCTTATTACCTGAAAGGAATTGTGAAGCAAAAGGGTGAGCACAACTAGCTCAGTAAAGAATATCATGACTAAAGATAATTCAATTATCAATAGCCTTCATCAACAATAAATCAGAGATTTAGAACATATGGTAAATGATAAAAATTTCAACCATAGTTGCAGCGGAACGAGCAATCCATTAGAAGAGTCAAATAGACTATAAAGTCTATTATCTTCTCCATGTTAAAAATCCACCAACAATATTTTATCCATGTAACATCACTCAACAGTTCCTTTCCACAATCATATGAATAACTCATAATCATAATTGTGACTATAAATTTTTCTTCGCACCCAGGACGAAGAATATTTTCATCACCTGTCTTTACCTGAAACATCAAAGATCATGGTTATACCAAATCACAATTCCTGTTTATAATCATACTAACAAATCCATCTTTGCACTACGGGCCAAAGATATTCATCAACAAACTATCTTTGCACTACGGGCCAAAGATATTCAACAATAGTTCATCTTTGCACTACAGGCCAAAGATATTCAACAACAGTTCATCTTTGCACTACAGGCCAAAGATATTCATCAACAAACCATCTTTGCACTACGGGCCAAAGATATTCAACAACAGTTCATCTTTGCACTACAGGCCAAAGATATTCAACAACAGTTCATCTTTACACTACAGGCCAAAGATATTCATCAACAATTCATATTTGCACTACAGGCCAAATATATTCATATCTCAAAGAAATATATAATCATTTCAGAATTTATATAAACAATAATTATAACCATGTTGATCAATTCACCTTTGCACTTAAGCTTAAGATATTCAATTATAAATTCAATGGTCATGATCATACCAGTCACAATTCAACTTTGCACTACAGGCCAAAGAGAACCCTAGTCATGATCATACCAATAATCTACCCATCTTTACACTCCAGTGAAAGAGAATTTCAACATCAGGGTTATAAAAATGTTATATATGATGATAAAAATAATATGATCAACATATAGTTTTAATCTCAAGAGTAATATTCGTAACTCATGAATAGTAACCCCGACACAAAAGATAGAAATTTTACAATAAAATTCATACCAATATTTCGGTATAATGATATTGAAAGAATAACATTACTTAAATTTATAAACAATTTATTTTAATTGTTTACACTTTACTAATTAATGCATTTAATCATCATAAAATGCCAACTCTTACAATTTCATCATCAATAACCAAAACCCTCATCAAAAATCTGCATATACCTCATATAGGATTCTCAAGCCATAAAATCCTATTTTCCAATTTTCTTTCTTCACAAAACATATTTAATTCATTTACTCATAACTAAAATATTTTCATGAAAAATACCAAATCAGTTCCAAAAATATTTCTTTTCTGGAATTTAGCATAATATAGTCCCATAGTGAACATATATTTTTCTCAGAATTTTTAAAAGTCATTTACTATTTTTCATATGGCCAAAATAGCCGAATATTTAGACATTTATCAAAAATTGTACTTTTGTCTAAAAATTCTAAAATTTACAGAGTATACTTCTATCATATACATGTACTCCCAATAAAAATTTCATCAATTTTGGAGTTAACCACAAGGAATTATAAGCAGTTACTTTTAAAATAGTCTTTTCCCGTAAAATTCATAACTCTTAATCTATACATCCAAAAATCACCATTTTTGGACACAATCAATAAAACTCATCAAAATATCATTTCAAATTTTTCCAGAATTTTTGAAGATCAGAAAAATTACGAAACTGAAAATCATAACAACCCTTAAAATCCCTTAATATCCCTTACTATCCCTTACAATCCCTTACAATCCCTTACCTCAAAGAGCAGCACTTCAGATTGGATATCGGATATGACGCTGAAGGAAACTCGCACTGATGAATAGCAACTCACCAAGTATCTAAATACTCACAAAATACACTCAATAATCTAGAGAGAGAAAGAGAGAAAGCTTATGTTTCTGGTGTGATTTTCAATTCTAACTTAGCCCTCTATTTATAGGAAAATTTTGGTAGGTTTGACCTGCAACCTGATGGCTTTACCTGCTACTATTCCCACCCACCACATTTGAAATATAATTCAGCACATTTCTTCACCAACCACAAGTGGGGCCCACCAATTCTAGAATTTTCCACCAAAATGATAAACTCCGAAAATTCAACAATTTCTGAACCAGTCATCTCGTAAAATTCATAATAAATCATACGTTCATTTTTAACGGTTCAAAATTTGTGGGCATATACTCAACTTATATATGTATAACATATCCAAAAATCACAACGATCCAACGGTCGGATTAAAAATTATAACTCCCGCAATATATCTCAAAAACCCTGATTTTTAATACCTCCATTCCGACAAAAATACGGATAAAAATCTCAACATTAACTCCTTCATTTTTAACCACAAAAATATATCCCTCGTTTATATCCACATAAAATAAATATTTCCTTATCATATGAATCAATAATTAATTATTCACAAATAATATTACAGAATCACATTTATGACAACCAGGCCGTTCCCAGGAAAGAGGGGGCTTTCCAATAAGGATTTCTCCTTACTGGCGCGCAATTAGATGACCAAACCTCTCCTTAGACAGAACTTTCTAGACATTGCCAATAATGTTATCTAATAATATTATTCAAATAATATGAATTATTGATCTGATAATGGGAAATACTGTGCAGCAACAATTATTGAACAACAATAATACAAAATTTCAACGTAGCAATTATTGAATCAATAAAATAAAATATTGAACAGTAATTACTGTAACAATTATTGAGTAGTGCCTTCTTACGTAAGAATCAATAATTTCAAAAATACTATGCAATACCGTGTGCTACTGTGCAATAACGCGTATTACTGTATTTTAACCACCGGGTATTCCAACAGTGTTAACGGTAACAACTACGCCGTTATTTGTAAAAACTCAAATTTGTCATTTTCTTCATCTGACAGTTATTCTGTTATGGGGCCCACAAATAGCTGCGCCGTCGTACGAATATTCCCCGACAGAAAGAATATTCCACGACCAAACGAATATTCCCCGACAACAATGATTATTTTATAACCACTTGCTTATTTTCAAAAAAATTCACATTTCACCCATAACTTTAAACTTTTATCAATTTAACCATTTACTGAATAGTAATTATAAAAAAAATTGAATACTTTTATTTCATAAAATTCGGGGTCTTACATAAGCTATGTAATAAGTGATGTTGTGTTTAATAAATATATATCGTTATTATATATTTATTATAAATTGTAGAGATAAATTAGTAAGAAGATGGATAACAATTTATCTATTGATATTAAATAATTTATGTGAAATTATTTTATAATAGTAAGGTGGTGACATTAAATATATTTGATAATCACCAATTTCTTGCGTATTTGTACGAGTACATATCAAGTCTAAGGCAGTGCAATCATATCCTTTAATGGTGGATGTATAGGAGCTGGGCTAAATGATTCCTTCAGAGAGCGGAGGTATATACGGATTAGTAACCGATCTAACTCACTGTGAAAACAGTGTAGACGAGAAGGAAACTAATTTGTTGATTGTTTGTGGGAAACCACTCAGTGTACTATATTGAATACTGTTAGTTCCCAGAGGGCACAATAGATCTAGAAGGGGGGGTTGAATAGATCCTTTTTATTTCAAATACTTTTCTAGTTTATGTTGTATTGTTCATATTTAAGTATATGACAAACATAAGAATCTTTTAAAGCACAGCGGAATAAGTAAAAGATTCCCCTTCATTGATATATTCATAGTCAAACATACATTGTTCGTTGGACTAGTTTAGTTGTAAGCAGTTAGAACATACATAGCAGTTATAGCAGTTATGGACATAATGTAAATGACATAATATAAAAGACACAAGGAGTTTTAAGTGGTTCAGAGACTCAAGCTCCTAATCCACTCTTCTGCTTTCAACTAGCAGGATTTCCACTAAGGAAGGGCAGCACCCTGAATCTCTACGATTCCTTCAAGGCCAGTAGCCTTGGGACTTCAGTTCACTAAGAACTCTTCAAGGCCAGCAGCCTTGGGACTCCTCTAGTTCCCTAGGAACTCTTCAAGCCCAGCAGGCTTGGAACTTCGTTTAGTCCCTCTGGACAAGGACCCTCTGGCCCTGCTTTGTTTAGTCCCTCCGGACAAGGACCCTCTGGCCCTGCTTCATTTAGTCCTACTGGACAAGGCCCTGGCTTTGTTGAGTTGTTGTTTGTTGTTGTTGGATTCGGTGCTGAGCCGCTAAGATGTCTTCATGCTCTGAACATCTTCTATCCTTAGCAGCTTGGTTTGATCATCCTTGAAGAGTAGTTGAGTGTTGCATGATGCTCAGTTTCTTAGGTTGCTCAACTACTCCAGATGACCCCTTGATGAACTGCCTTGAAGATCATTCTCCTTGGTACTTGATGGCTATACATGAGTGGCTTCTAAGATGACTGTAAGCTCTTCTGTTAGGTACTTAGAAGCTTTCTCATGCTTGTCACCAAGATGGCTTTTGTGATCTCCCTTCTTGCTACTAGATGCCTTCCCACGATGGACTTGCTAAGCTGACTGTAGGCTCTTCTCTATTGTACTTAGAGTCTTCCCATGATGGACATCCAGATGGCATGATGCTCTTCTTTCTCTCGGCAGTTCAGAACACTCTTCATATAGTAGAACTCTCACTTCTATATAGTAGAACTCACATTTCTACTTCTTGCTTGATCTAACTTCTGAGTGTTCTTGGTGGATTGTAGAGTGAGCCTTCTGACTCACTATCACTCGGTTGTATCAATCCACCTTTTCTCCAAAACTGACAACTCCAGCAACCTTTGATCTTTGAAGCTCTTCTCTATTTATACACCTTCCCAATCTTTCCGTTGGAAAGTAGCCGTTGGAAGCTATTCAAATGTCTTCGCAGATCTCGAGTTGCTTGATGTAGACTGCTTGATGTGACTTGTCATATTTTATGTGACGCTGCAGTCTACTTTTTCACCTACCCTGTCAGATGTATCACTTTACTGTCTTGGACAGGTTGAAGACTTTATTACTTCTGATTTCTAGATCAGAGGTTGTCCTTTTACATCGACGCTCTCAATAAGCACTTGTTTGAATATTATCCTTCAGATTGAACCGTTGCCACTTCTTCAGTCTTCAGGTATTCGAACTCTACGATTTTGATGCATGTCTTCAAGGACCTGAACGTAGTGTCTTGTTGAGTGTTGCTCGTTGACTAGAAGAGTTAACACTACGATCTGGAAGAGTGTTGATTGGATCTTCAGTGTAGAACACCTCTTCCTGTATTGTGCAGTGCTTCAATACTTCTGTTCGCCTCAACTGTTCTCAGATACTGATGGCCTAATTCCTTGCCCTGGTCCCCTTCTGAATATCAAGACACTTCAGATTTGGGGTGCGTCCAGCTTACTTTCTCCTTGTGATCTCCTGTTCACTTATCATCAATGATCTGACCCAACACTTAATCACTTTAGCCTTGCTTATCAGAGGCTGACCAGTATCTCGGTTCACCTTCCATCAGTCCCTTCTTTGTTTGGCAAACACTACGATCTTGGTTGCTTCCAAGATCATTGTCTTCTGTTCTCTTGACAGCTACTGCATTAGCTGACTTTTCCTTAGTCAGCTGCTGAAGTCTTCATTGGATCTCCTTGTGGAAGACTTCATCACGAGTGGCCTTTCAACTCAATCTTGATGCTGATTTGTAAGACCCCGAATTTTATGAAATAAAAGTATTCAATTTTTTTTATAATTACTATTCAGTAAATGGTTAAATTGATAAAAATTTAAAGTTATGGGTGAAATGTGAATTTTTTTGAAAATAAGCAAGTGGTTATAAAATAATCATTGTTGTAGGGGAATATTCGTTTGGTCGTGGAATATTCTTTCTGTCGGGGAATATTCGTACGACGGCGCAGCTATTTGTGGGCCCCATAACAGAATAACTGTCAGATGAAGAAAATGACAAATTTGAGTTTTTACAAATAACGGCGTAGTTGTTACCGTTAACACTGTTGGAATACCCGGTGGTTAAAATACAGTAATACGCGTTATTGCACAGTAGCACACGGTATTGCATAGTATTTTTGAAATTATTGATTCTTACGTAAGAAGGCACTACTCAATAATTGTTACAGTAATTACTGTTCAATATTTTATTTTATTGATTCAATAATTGCTACGTTGAAATTTTGTATTATTGTTGTTCAATAATTGTTGCTGCACAGTATTTTCCATTATCAGATCAATAATTCATATTATTTGAATAGTATTATTAGATAGCATTATTGGTAATGTCTAGAAAGTTCTGTCTAAGGAGAGGTTTGGTCATCTAATTGCGCGCCAGTAAGGAGAAATCCTTATTGGAAAGCCCCCTCTTTCCTGGGAACGGCCTGGTTGTCATAAATGTGATTCTGTAATATTATTTGTGAATAATTAATTATTGATTCATATGATAAGGAAATATTTATTTTATGTGGATATAAACGAGGGATATATTTTTGTGGTTAAAAATGAAGGAGTTAATGTTGAGATTTTTATCCGTATTTTTGTCGGAATGGAGGTATTAAAAATCAGGGTTTTTGAGATATTTTGCGGGGGTTATAATTTTTAATCCGACCGTTGGATCGTGGTAATTTTTGGATATGTTATACATATATAAGTTGAGTATATGCCCACAAATTTTGAACCGTTAAAAATGAACGTATGATTTATTATGAATTTTACGAGATGACTGGTTCAGAAATTATTGAATTTTCGGAGTTTATCATTTTGGTGGAAAATTCTAGAATTGGTGGGCCCCACTTGTGGTTGGTGAAGAAATGTGCTGAATTATATTTCAAATGTGGTGGGTGGGAATAGTAGCAGGTAAAGCCATCAGGTTGCAGGTCAAACCTACCAAAATTTTCCTATAAATAGAGGGCTAAGTTAGAATTGAAAATCACACCAGAAACATAAGCTTTCTCTCTTTCTCTCTCTATATTATGAAGCATATTTTGTGAGTTTTTAGATACTTGGTGAGTTACTATTCATCAGTGCAAGTTTCCTTCAGCATCATATCCGATATCCAGTCAGAAGTACTGCTCTTTTGAGGTAAGGGATAGTAATGGATTTTAAGGGTTGTTATGATTTTCAGTTTCGTAATTTTTCTGATCTTCAAAAATTCTAGAAAAATTTGAAATGATATTTTGATGAGTTTTCTTGATTGTGTCCAAAAATGGTGATTTTTGGATATATAGATTGAGAGTTATGAATTTTATGAGAAAAGACTATTTTAAAAGTAACAGCTTATAATTCCTTGTGGTTAACTCCAAAATTGATGAAATTTTTATTGGGAGTACATGTATATGATAGAAGTATACTCTGTAAATTTTAGAATTTTTAGACAAAAGTACAATTTTTGATAAATGTCTAAATATTCGGCTATTTTGGCCATATGAAAAATAGTAAATGACTTTTAAAAATTCTGAGAAAAATATATGTTCACTATGGGACTATATTATGCTAAATCCCAGAAAATAAATATTTTTGGAACTGATTTGGTATTTTTCATGAAAATGGTCTAGTTATGAGTAAATGAATTAAATATGTTTTGTGAAGAAAGAAAATTGAAAAATAGGATTTTATGGCTTGAGAATCCTATATGAGGTATATGCAGATTTTTGATGAGGGTTTTGGTTATTGATGATGAAATTGTAAGAGTTGGCATTTTATGATGATTAAATGCATTAATTAGTAAAGTGTAAACAATTAAAATAAATTGTTTATAAATTTAAGTAATGTTATTCTTTCAATATCATTATACCGAAATATTGGTATAGATTTTATTGTGGAATTTCTATCTTTTGTGTCGGGGTTACTATTCATGAGTTACTATTCACGATTTACTATTCATGAGTTACGAATATTACTCTTGAGATTAAAACTATATGTTGATCATATTATTTTTATCATCATATATAACATTTTTATAACCCTGATGTTGAAATTCTCTTTCACTGGAGTGTAAAGATGGGTAGATTATTGGTATGATCATGACTAGGGTTCTCTTTGGCCTGTAGTGCAAAGTTGAATTGTGACTGGTATGATCATGACCATTGAATTTATAATTGAATATCTTAAGCTTAAGTGCAAAGGTGAATTGATCAACATGGTTATAATTATTGTTTATATAAATTCTGAAATGATTATATATTTCTTTGAGATATGAATATATTTGGCCTGTAGTGCAAATATGAATTGTTGATGAATATCTTTGGCATGTAGTGCAAAGATGGCCTGTTGATGAATATCTTTGGCCTGTAGTGCAAAGATGAACTGTTGTTGAATATCTTTGGCCCGTAGTGCAAAGATGGTTTGTTGATGAATATCTTTGGCCCGTAGTGCAAAGATGGATTTGTTAGTATGATTATAAACAGGAACTGTGATTTGGTATAACCATGATCTTTGATGTTTCAGGTAAAGACAGGTGATGAAAATATTCTTCGTCCTGGGTGCGAAGAAAAATTTATAGTCACAATTATGATTATGAGTTATTCATATGATTGTGGAAAGGAACTGTTGAGTGATGTTACATGGATAAAATATTGTTGGTGGATTTTTAACATGGAGAAGATAATAGACTTTATAGTCTATTTGACTCTTCTAATGGATTGCTCGTTCCGCTGCAACTATGGTTGAAATTTTTATCATTTACCATATGTTCTAAATCTCTGATTTATTGTTGATGAAGGCTATTGATAATTGAATTATCTTTAGTCATGATATTCTTTACTGAGCTAGTTGTGCTCACCCTTTTGCTTCACAATTCCTTTCAGGTAATAAGAGTGTAGCTGGGTCGAGCGGGGGTAACAAGGGAATAGAACGGTGGTCATCATTTAGTAGTTATATTTGGTGAAGAAAATAGGGTGAGGCGAACCCAACGTTGGAAGGGTGTTTTGTCACTATCATACAAGATGTCTAATGACATACAACCTCGTGTCATCATAAGACAGGGTTGTGCTCATCCACTTGCTGAGTATATCTATGGGCACTACCTATATAATCTTGGTGTTTGTTTGAAGTATAATTCTCAATTAGAGACAGTGGAGATAATGATAAGTCAAGAGAAGACTCACCATTGGGAAGAATATGATAGTAATCTTCTCGTTTTTCTTTGGGGTCTATTGGGTCAACCAAGGATAATTCTGTGGCCATATGATATCTATCATAACCTAGATGCGTGGCCTCCCATGTACGAAGGTTTTCTTGAGCACTTCCCAAAGATTCTAATTTCTAAAACAGTTTTTGACTATACCTTTATGTAAGGTGTTATTGTGAGGTGATGTCCACGGTTGGAACATGAGTCACATTTGGTATATATTTGTATCCAAACTCACAGCATATGTGTTGTTGTATTTTGCACGACAATTGTTGTAATAAAGTTGTAGTTGTTTTCTGTACCATGTATTTGACGACTCAGAATGGGTTGGGTGGAATGGACCTATTTTGGGGTCGTTACATTTGGTATCAGAGCTTAGGGATATGATCTCTGGCGGAGATCGGGGAATACAACTAGGAGGGGAGAGATGAGTAAATCCTTCGCTAGTGTGTCCTACCTAAGCTTATTTGTTGGTCAGTCATAATATTGGGATATTATGTGATATGTTAATTTGTTCAATTAACCTTTGTTTTTGAAGCTGCATGCTAGAATGATATCAGAAATACAGGAGATGAGCAATGAAGAAATTATGATGACATGGAAGATGGAATCTGAAATGAAAGGAAGGTATTCTCAACTCTTTGAAATATCAGGTACGTAAATTTCGGGGACGAAATTTCATAAGGAGGGGAGATTGTAAGACCCCGAATTTTATGAAATAAAAGTATTCAATTTTTTTTATAATTACTATTCAGTAAATGGTTAAATTGATAAAAGTTTAAAGTTATGGGTGAAATATGAATTTTTTTCAAAATAAGCAAGTGGTTATAAAATAATCATTGTTGTCGGGGAATATTCGTTTGGTCGTGGAATATTCTTTCTGTCGGGGAATATTCGTACGACGGCGCAGCTATTTGTGGGCCCCATAACGAATAACTGTCGGGTGAAGAAAACGACAAATTTGAGTTTTTACAAATAACGGCGTAGTTGTTACCGTTAACACTGTTGGAATACCCGGTGGTTAAAATACAGTAATACGCGTTATTGCACAGTAGCACACGGTATTGCATAGTATTTTTGAAATTATTGATTCTTACGTAAGAAGGCACTACTCAATAATTGTTACAGTAATTACTGTTCAATATTTTATTTTATTGATTCAATAATTGCTACGTTGAAATTTTATATTATTGTTGTTCAATAATTGTTGCTGCACAGTATTTTCCATTATCAGATCAATAATTCATATTATTTGAATAATATTATTAGATAGCATTATTGGCAATGTCTAGAAAGTTCTGTCTAAGGAGAGGTTTGGTCATCTAATTGCGCGCCAGTAAGGAGAAATCCTTATTGGAAAGCCCCCTCTTTCCTGGGAACGGCCTGGTTGTCATAAATGTGATTCTGTAATATTATTTGTGAATAATTAATTATTGATTCATATGATAAGGAAATATTTATTTTATGTGGATATAAATGAGGGATATATTTTTGTGGTTAAAAATGAAGGAGTTAATGTTGAGATTTTTATCCGTATTTTTGTCGGAATGGAGGTATTAAAAATCAGGGTTTTTGAGATATTTTGCGGGGGTTATAATTTTTAATCCGACCGTTGGATCGTGGTAATTTTTGGATATGTTATACATATATAAGTTGAGTATATGCCCACAAATTTTGAACCGTTAAAAATGAACGTATGATTTATTATGAATTTTACGAGATGACTGGTTCAGAAATTGTTGAATTTTCGGAGTTTATCATTTTGGTGGAAAATTCTAGAATTGGTGGGCCCCACTTGTGGTTGGTGAAGAAATGTGCTGAATTATATTTCAAATGTGGTGGGTGGGAATAGTAGCAGGTAAAGCCATCAGGTTGCAGGTCAAACCTACCAAAATTTTCCTATAAATAGAGGGCTAAGTTAGAATTGAAAATCACACCAGAAACATAAGCTTTCTCTCTTTCTCTCTCTATATTATGAAGCATATTTTGTGAGTTTTTAGATACTTGGTGAGTTGCTATTCATCAGTGCAAGTTTCCTTCAGCATCATATCCGATATCCAGTCAGAAGTACTGCTCTTTTGAGGTAAGGGATAGTAAGGGATTTTAAGGGTTGTTATGATTTTCAGTTTCGTAATTTTTCTGATCTTCAAAAATTCTGGAAAAATTTGAAATGATATTTTGATGAGTTTTCTTGATTGTGTCCAAAAATGGTGATTTTTGGATGTATAGATTGAGAGTTATGAATTTTATGAGAAAAGACTATTTTAAAAGTAACAGCTTATAATTCCTTGTGGTTAACTCCAAAATTGATGAAATTTTTATTGGGAGTACATGTATATGATAGAAGTATACTCTGTAAATTTCAGAATTTTTAGACAAAAGTACAATTTTTGATAAATGTCTAAATATTCGGCTATTTTGGCCATATGAAAAATAGTAAATGACTTTTAAAAATTCTGAGAAAAATATATGTTCACTATGGGACTATATTATGCTAAATCCCAGAAAAGAAATATTTTTGGAACTGATTTGGTATTTTTCATGAAAATGGTCTAGTTATGAGTAAATGAATTAAATATGTTTTGTGAAGAAAGAAAATTGAAAATAGGATTTTATGGCTTGAGAATCCTATATGAGGTATATGCAGATTTTTGATGAGGGTTTTGGTTATTGATGATGAAATTGTAAGAGTTGGCATTTTATGATGATTAAATGCATTAATTAGTAAAGTGTAAACAATTAAAATAAATTGTTTATAAATTTAAGTAATGTTATTCTTTCAATATCATTATACCGAAATATTGGTATGATTTTATTGTGGAATTTCTATCTTTTGTGTCGGGGTTACTATTCATGAGTTACTATTCACGATTTACTATTCATGAGTTACGAATATTACTCTTGAGATTAAAACTATATGTTGATCATATTATTTTTATCATCATATATAACATTTTTATAACCCTGATGTTGAAATTCTCTTTCACTGGAGTGTAAAGATGGGTAGATTATTGGTATGATCATGACTAGGGTTCTCTTTGGCCTGTAGTGCAAAGTTGAATTGTGACTGGTATGATCATGACCATTGAATTTATAATTGAATATCTTAAGCTTAAGTGCAAAGGTGAATTGATCAACATGGTTATAATTATTGTTTATATAAATTCTGAAATGATTATATATTTCTTTGAGATATGAATATATTTGGCCTGTAGTGCAAATATGAATTGTTGATGAATATCTTTGGCATGTAGTGCAAAGATGGCCTGTTGATGAATATCTTTGGCCTGTAGTGCAAAGATGAACTGTTGTTGAATATCTTTGGCCCGTAGTGCAAAGATGGTTTGTTGATGAATATCTTTGGCCCGTAGTGCAAAGATGGATTTGTTAGTATGATTATAAACAGGAACTGTGATTTGGTATAACCATGATCTTTGATGTTTCAGGTAAAGACAGGTGATGAAAATATTCTTCGTCCTGGGTGCGAAGAAAAATTTATAGTCACAATTATGATTATGAGTTATTCATATGATTGTGGAAAGGAACTGTTGAGTGATGTTACATGGATAAAATATTGTTGGTGGATTTTTAACATGGAGAAGATAATAGACTTTATAGTCTATTTGACTCTTCTAATGGATTGCTCGTTCCGCTGCAACTATGGTTGAAATTTTTATCATTTACCATATGTTCTAAATCTCTGATTTATTATTGATGAAGGCTATTGATAATTTAATTATCTTTAGTCATGATATTCTTTACTGAGCTAGTTGTGCTCACCCTTTTGCTTCACAATTCCTTTCAGGTAATAAGAGTGTAGCTGGGTCGAGCGGGGGTAACAAGGGAATAGAACGGTGGTCATCATTTAGTAGTTATATTTGGTGAAGAAAATAGGGTGAGGCGAACCCAACGTTGGAAGGGTGTTTTGTCACTATCATACAAGATGTCTAATGACATACAACCTCGTGTCATCATAAGACAGGGTTGTGCTCATCCACTTGCTGAGTATATCTATGGGCACTACCTATATAATCTTGGTGTTTGTTTGAAGTATAATTCTCAATTAGAGACAGTGGAGATAATGATAAGTCAAGAGAAGACTCACCATTGGGAAGAATATGATAGTAATCTTCTCGTTTTTCTTTGGGGTCTATTGGGTCAACCAAGGATAATTCTGTGGCCATATGATATCTATCATAACCTAGACGCGTGGCCTCCCATGTACGAAGGTTTCCTTGAGCACTTCCCAAAGATTCTAATTTCTAAAACAGTTTTTGACTATACCTTTATGTAAGGTGTTATTGTGAGGTGATGTCCACGGTTGGAACATGAGTCACATTTGGTATATATTTGTATCCAAACTCACAGCATATGTGTTGTTGTATTTTGCACGACAATTGTTGTAATAAAGTTGTAGTTGTTTTCTGTACCATGTATTTGACGACTCAGAATGGGTTGGGTGGAATGGACCTATTTTGGGGTCGTTACATTTGGTATCAGAGCTTAGGGATATGATCTCTGGCGGAGATCGGGGAATACAACTAGGAGGGGAGAGATGAGTAAATCCTTCGCTAGTGTGTCCTACCTAAGCTTATTTGTTGGTCAGTCATAATATCGGGATATTATGTGATATGTTAATTTGTTAAATTAACCTTTGTTTTGAAGCTGTATTCTAGAATGATATCTGAAATACAGGAGATGAGCAATGGAGAAATTATGATGACAGGGAAGATGGAATCTGAAATGAAAGGAAGGTATTCTCAACTCTTTGAAATACCAGGTACGTAAATTTCGGGGACGAAATTTCATAAGGAGGGGAGATTGTAAGACCCCGAATTTTATGAAATAAAAGTATTCAATTTTTCTTATAATTACTATTCAGTAAATGGTTAAATTGATAAAAGTTTAAAGTTATGGGTGAAATATGAATTTTTTTCAAAATAAGCAAGTGGTTATAAAATAATCATTGTTGTCGGGGAATATTCGTTTGGTCGTGGAATATTCTTTCTGTCGGGGAATATTCGTACGACGGCGCAGCTATTTGTGGGCCCCATAACGAATAACTGTCGGGTGAAGAAAACGACAAATTTGAGTTTTTACAAATAACGGCGTAGTTGTTACCGTTAACACTGTTGGAATACCCGGTGGTTAAAATACAGTAATACGCGTTATTGCACAGTAGCACACGGTATTGCATAGTATTTTTGAAATTATTGATTCTTACGTAAGAAGGCACTACTCAATAATTGTTACAGTAATTACTGTTCAATATTTTATTTTATTGATTCAATAATTGCTACGTTGAAATTTTATATTATTGTTGTTCAATAATTGTTGCTGCACAGTATTTTCCATTATCAGATCAATAATTCATATTATTTGAATAATATTATTAGATAACATTATTGGCAATGTCTAGAAAGTTCTGTCTAAGGAGAGGTTTGGTCATCTAATTGCGCGCCAGTAAGGAGAAATCCTTATTGGAAAGCCCCCTCTTTCCTGGGAACGGCCTGGTTGTCATAAATGTGATTCTGTAATATTATTTGTGAATAATTAATTATTGATTCATATGATAAGGAAATATTTATTTTATGTGGATATAAATGAGGGATATATTTTTGTGGTTAAAAATGAAGGAGTTAATGTTGAGATTTTTATCCGTATTTTTGTCGGAATGGAGGTATTAAAAATCAGGGTTTTTGAGATATTTTGCGGGGGTTATAATTTTTAATCCGACCGTTGGATCGTGGTAATTTTTGGATATGTTATACATATATAAGTTGAGTATATGCCCACAAATTTTGAACCGTTAAAAATGAACGTATGATTTATTATGAATTTTACGAGATGACTGGTTCAGAAATTGTTGAATTTTCGGAGTTTATCATTTTGGTGGAAAATTCTAGAATTGGTGGGCCCCACTTGTGGTTGGTGAAGAAATGTGCTGAATTATATTTCAAATGTGGTGGGTGGGAATAGTAGCAGGTAAAGCCATCAGGTTGCAGGTCAAACCTACCAAAATTTTCCTATAAATAGAGGGCTAAGTTAGAATTGAAAATCACACCAGAAACATAAGCTTTCTCTCTTTCTCTCTCTATATTATGAAGCATATTTTGTGAGTTTTTAGATACTTGGTGAGTTGCTATTCATCAGTGCAAGTTTCCTTCAGCATCATATCCGATATCCAGTCAGAAGTACTGCTCTTTTGAGGTAAGGGATAGTAATGGATTTTAAGGGTTGTTATGATTTTCAGTTTCGTAATTTTTCTGATCTTCAAAAATTCTGGAAAAATTTGAAATGATATTTTGATGAGTTTTCTTGATTGTGTCCAAAAATGGTGATTTTTGGATGTATAGATTGAGAGTTATGAATTTTATGAGAAAAGACTATTTTAAAAGTAACAGCTTATAATTCCTTGTGGTTAACTCCAAAATTGATGAAATTTTTATTGGGAGTACATGTATATGATAGAAGTATACTCTGTAAATTTCAGAATTTTTAGACAAAAGTACAATTTTTGATAAATGTCTAAATATTCGGCTATTTTGGCCATATGAAAAATAGTAAATGACTTTTAAAAATTCTGAGAAAAATATATGTTCACTATGGGACTATATTATGCTAAATCCCAGAAAAGAAATATTTTTGGAACTGATTTGGTATTTTTCATGAAAATGGTCTAGTTATGAGTAAATGAATTAAATATGTTTTGTGAAGAAAGAAAATTGGAAAATAGGATTTTATGGCTTGAGAATCCTATATGAGGTATATGCAGATTTTTGATGAGGGTTTTGGTTATTGATGATGAAATTGTAAGAGTTGGCATTTTATGATGATTAAATGCATTAATTAGTAAAGTGTAAACAATTAAAATAAATTGTTTATAAATTTAAGTAATGTTATTCTTTCAATATCATTATACCGAAATATTGGTATGATTTTATTGTGGAATTTCTATCTTTTGTGTCGGGGTTACTATTCATGAGTTACTATTCACGATTTACTATTCATGAGTTACGAATATTACTCTTGAGATTAAAACTATATGTTGATCATATTATTTTTATCATCATATATAACATTTTTATAACCCTGATGTTGAAATTCTCTTTCACTGGAGTGTAAAGATGGGTAGATTATTGGTATGATCATGACTAGGGTTCTCTTTGGCCTGTAGTGCAAAGTTGAATTGTGACTGGTATGATCATGACCATTGAATTTATAATTGAATATCTTAAGCTTAAGTGCAAAGGTGAATTGATCAACATGGTTATAATTATTGTTTATATAAATTCTGAAATGATTATATATTTCTTTGAGATATGAATATATTTGGCCTGTAGTGCAAATATGAATTGTTGATGAATATCTTTGGCATGTAGTGCAAAGATGGCCTGTTGATGAATATCTTTGGCCTGTAGTGCAAAGATGAACTGTTGTTGAATATCTTTGGCCCGTAGTGCAAAGATGGTTTGTTGATGAATATCTTTGGCCCGTAGTGCAAAGATGGATTTGTTAGTATGATTATAAACAGGAACTGTGATTTGGTATAACCATGATCTTTGATGTTTCAGGTAAAGACAGGTGATGAAAATATTCTTCGTCCTGGGTGCGAAGAAAAATTTATAGTCACAATTATGATTATGAGTTATTCATATGATTGTGGAAAGGAACTGTTGAGTGATGTTACATGGATAAAATATTGTTGGTGGATTTTTAACATGGAGAAGATAATAGACTTTATAGTCTATTTGACTCTTCTAATGGATTGCTCGTTCCGCTGCAACTATGGTTGAAATTTTTATCATTTACCATATGTTCTAAATCTCTGATTTATTATTGATGAAGGCTATTGATAATTTAATTATCTTTAGTCATGATATTCTTTACTGAGCTAGTTGTGCTCACCCTTTTGCTTCACAATTCCTTTCAGGTAATAAGAGTGTAGCTGGGTCGAGCGGGGGTAACAAGGGAATAGAACGGTGGTCATCATTTAGTAGTTATATTTGGTGAAGAAAATAGGGTGAGGCGAACCCAACGTTGGAAGGGTGTTTTGTCACTATCATACAAGATGTCTAATGACATACAACCTCGTGTCATCATAAGACAGGGTTGTGCTCATCCACTTGCTGAGTATATCTATGGGCACTACCTATATAATCTTGGTGTTTGTTTGAAGTATAATTCTCAATTAGAGACAGTGGAGATAATGATAAGTCAAGAGAAGACTCACCATTGGGAAGAATATGATAGTAATCTTCTCGTTTTTCTTTGGGGTCTATTGGGTCAACCAAGGATAATTCTGTGGCCATATGATATCTATCATAACCTAGACGCGTGGCCTCCCATGTACGAAGGTTTCCTTGAGCACTTCCCAAAGATTCTAATTTCTAAAACAGTTTTTGACTATACCTTTATGTAAGGTGTTATTGTGAGGTGATGTCCACGGTTGGAACATGAGTCACATTTGGTATATATTTGTATCCAAACTCACAGCATATGTGTTGTTGTATTTTGCACGACAATTGTTGTAATAAAGTTGTAGTTGTTTTCTGTACCATGTATTTGACGACTCAGAATGGGTTGGGTGGAATGGACCTATTTTGGGGTCGTTACATTTGGTATCAGAGCTTAGGGATATGATCTCTGGCGGAGATCGGGGAATACAACTAGGAGGGGAGAGATGAGTAAATCCTTCGCTAGTGTGTCCTACCTAAGCTTATTTGTTGGTCAGTCATAATATTGGGATATTATGTGATATGTTAATTTGTTCAATTAACCTTTGTTTTGAAGCTGTATTCTAGAATGATATCTGAAATACAGGAGATGAGCAATGGAGAAATTATGATGACAGGAAGATGGAATCTGAAATGAAAGGAAGGTATTCTCAACTCTTTGAAATACCAGGTACGTAAATTTCGGGGACGAAATTTCATAAGGAGGGGAGATTGTAAGACCCCGAATTTTATGAAATAAAAGTATTCAATTTTTTTATAATTACTATTCAGTAAATGGTTAAATTGATAAAAGTTTAAAGTTATGGGTGAAATATGAATTTTTTTCAAAATAAGCAAGTGGTTATAAAATAATCATTGTTGTCGGGGAATATTCGTTTGGTCGTGGAATATTCTTTCTGTCGGGGAATATTCGTACGACGGCGCAGCTATTTGTGGGCCCCATAACGAATAACTGTCGGGTGAAGAAAACGACAAATTTGAGTTTTTACAAATAACGGCGTAGTTGTTACCGTTAACACTGTTGGAATACCCGGTGGTTAAAATACAGTAATACGCGTTATTGCACAGTAGCACACGGTATTGCATAGTATTTTTGAAATTATTGATTCTTACGTAAGAAGGCACTACTCAATAATTGTTACAGTAATTACTGTTCAATATTTTATTTTATTGATTCAATAATTGCTACGTTGAAATTTTGTATTATTGTTGTTCAATAATTGTTGCTGCACAGTATTTTCCATTATCAGATCAATAATTCATATTATTTGAATAGTATTATTAGATAGCATTATTGGCAATGTCTAGAAAGTTCTGTCTAAGGAGAGGTTTGGTCATCTAATTGCGCGCCAGTAAGGAGAAATCCTTATTGGAAAGCCCCCTCTTTCCTGGGAACGGCCTGGTTGTCATAAATGTGATTCTGTAATATTATTTGTGAATAATTAATTATTGATTCATATGATAAGGAAATATTTATTTTATGTGGATATAAATGAGGGATATATTTTTGTGGTTAAAAATGAAGGAGTTAATGTTGAGATTTTTATCCGTATTTTTGTCGGAATGGAGGTATTAAAAATCAGGGTTTTTGAGATATTTTGCGGGGGTTATAATTTTTAATCCGACCGTTGGATCGTGGTAATTTTTGGATATGTTATACATATATAAGTTGAGTATATGCCCACAAATTTTGAACCGTTAAAAATGAACGTATGATTTATTATGAATTTTACGAGATGACTGGTTCAGAAATTGTTGAATTTTCGGAGTTTATCATTTTGGTGGAAAATTCTAGAATTGGTGGGCCCCACTTGTGGTTGGTGAAGAAATGTGCTGAATTATATTTCAAATGTGGTGGGTGGGAATAGTAGCAGGTAAAGCCATCAGGTTGCAGGTCAAACCTACCAAAATTTTCCTATAAATAGAGGGCTAAGTTAGAATTGAAAATCACACCAGAAACATAAGCTTTCTCTCTTTCTCTCTCTATATTATGAAGCATATTTTGTGAGTTTTTAGATACTTGGTGAGTTGCTATTCATCAGTGCAAGTTTCCTTCAGCATCATATCCGATATCCAGTCAGAAGTACTGCTCTTTTGAGGTAAGGGATAGTAAGGGATTTTAAGGGTTGTTATGATTTTCAGTTTCGTAATTTTTCTGATCTTCAAAAATTCTGGAAAAATTTGAAATGATATTTTGATGAGTTTTCTTGATTGTGTCCAAAAATGGTGATTTTTGGATGTATAGATTGAGAGTTATGAATTTTATGAGAAAAGACTATTTTAAAAGTAACAGCTTATAATTCCTTGTGGTTAACTCCAAAATTGATGAAATTTTTATTGGGAGTACATGTATATGATAGAAGTATACTCTGTAAATTTCAGAATTTTTAGACAAAAGTACAATTTTTGATAAATGTCTAAATATTCGGCTATTTTGGCCATATGAAAAATAGTAAATGACTTTTAAAAATTCTGAGAAAAATATATGTTCACTATGGGACTATATTATGCTAAATCCCAGAAAAGAAATATTTTTGGAACTGATTTGGTATTTTTCATGAAAATGGTCTAGTTATGAGTAAATGAATTAAATATGTTTTGTGAAGAAAGAAAATTGAAAATAGGATTTTATGGCTTGAGAATCCTATATGAGGTATATGCAGATTTTTGATGAGGGTTTTGGTTATTGATGATGAAATTGTAAGAGTTGGCATTTTATGATGATTAAATGCATTAATTAGTAAAGTGTAAACAATTAAAATAAATTGTTTATAAATTTAAGTAATGTTATTCTTTCAATATCATTATACCGAAATATTGGTATAGATTTTATTGTGGAATTTCTATCTTTTGTGTCGGGGTTACTATTCATGAGTTACTATTCACGATTTACTATTCATGAGTTACGAATATTACTCTTGAGATTAAAACTATATGTTGATCATATTATTTTTATCATCATATATAACATTTTTATAACCCTGATGTTGAAATTCTCTTTCACTGGAGTGTAAAGATGGGTAGATTATTGGTATGATCATGACTAGGGTTCTCTTTGGCCTGTAGTGCAAAGTTGAATTGTGACTGGTATGATCATGACCATTGAATTTATAATTGAATATCTTAAGCTTAAGTGCAAAGGTGAATTGATCAACATGGTTATAATTATTGTTTATATAAATTCTGAAATGATTATATATTTCTTTGAGATATGAATATATTTGGCCTGTAGTGCAAATATGAATTGTTGATGAATATCTTTGGCATGTAGTGCAAAGATGGCCTGTTGATGAATATCTTTGGCCTGTAGTGCAAAGATGAACTGTTGTTGAATATCTTTGGCCCGTAGTGCAAAGATGGTTTGTTGATGAATATCTTTGGCCCGTAGTGCAAAGATGGATTTGTTAGTATGATTATAAACAGGAACTGTGATTTGGTATAACCATGATCTTTGATGTTTCAGGTAAAGACAGGTGATGAAAATATTCTTCGTCCTGGGTGCGAAGAAAAATTTATAGTCACAATTATGATTATGAGTTATTCATATGATTGTGGAAAGGAACTGTTGAGTGATGTTACATGGATAAAATATTGTTGGTGGATTTTTAACATGGAGAAGATAATAGACTTTATAGTCTATTTGACTCTTCTAATGGATTGCTCGTTCCGCTGCAACTATGGTTGAAATTTTTATCATTTACCATATGTTCTAAATCTCTGATTTATTGTTGATGAAGGCTATTGATAATTGAATTATCTTTAGTCATGATATTCTTTACTGAGCTAGTTGTGCTCACCCTTTTGCTTCACAATTCCTTTCAGGTAATAAGAGTGTAGCTGGGTCGAGCGGGGGTAACAAGGGAATAGAACGGTGGTCATCATTTAGTAGTTATATTTGGTGAAGAAAATAGGGTGAGGCGAACCCAACGTTGGAAGGGTGTTTTGTCACTATCATACAAGATGTCTAATGACATACAACCTCGTGTCATCATAAGACAGGGTTGTGCTCATCCACTTGCTGAGTATATCTATGGGCACTACCTATATAATCTTGGTGTTTGTTTGAAGTATAATTCTCAATTAGAGACAGTGGAGATAATGATAAGTCAAGAGAAGACTCACCATTGGGAAGAATATGATAGTAATCTTCTCGTTTTTCTTTGGGGTCTATTGGGTCAACCAAGGATAATTCTGTGGCCATATGATATCTATCATAACCTAGATGCGTGGCCTCCCATGTACGAAGGTTTTCTTGAGCACTTCCCAAAGATTCTAATTTCTAAAACAGTTTTTGACTATACCTTTATGTAAGGTGTTATTGTGAGGTGATGTCCACGGTTGGAACATGAGTCACATTTGGTATATATTTGTATCCAAACTCATAGCATATGTGTTGTTGTATTTTGCACGACAATTGTTGTAATAAAGTTGTAGTTGTTTTCTGTACCATGTATTTGACGACTCAGAATGGGTTGGGTGGAATGGACCTATTTTGGGGTCGTTACATGATTGGATTGTTGCTTAGTTCTTCTGCTAGCCTGCATGCCATTCGTTGAGTGCTCTCTGGTTCCCTTGCTGTGGATTGCATCTTTGCAGTGCCAACCAGAGGCTTCGTACATTTGGATATTCTGGGAGTGCTCATTCGTTGAGAACCGTATCTGCTCTACGATTCTGACTTAGCATTGTGAGCACCTCTTTTGGAGTCGTAGTTCTTCACTCTACGATTTAGCATCGGCTGTGCAGACACTACGATCCCGAGATCAAATCTTGACACTCTACGATTACTGCCTTGTGTTTGTTGTCTTCATCTGATCTTGCCCGACTACGATCTCTGCATTCATTCAATGGACTCTACGATCTCAGAGTGTAGCCTACGATCCTTGTCTTTGCTTTGGCATCGCTAGACTCTACGACTCTGAGTGTAGTCTACGTTTCATACTTGGCTTTGGCAGATGGTCGTTCGGCTCATAGACAGGCTGTCTCTACTGTAAGACCCCAACTTTTATAAATAAAGATGAATTTTCTATAAATATCATTTTTGAATATTATGAAGTTAATTTGATATAATGTTATAGTTGTGGGTAATATTTATAAATTTTGCAAAGTAAGCAAGTTGTTATAAAATATTCGTTTGGTCGGGGAATATTTTTTTTGTCGGGGAATATTCGTACGACGGCACAATCATTGGTGGACCCCACAACGGAATTATTGTCGGATTGAGAAAACGACAGAATTATCTTTCTATAAAAATAACAGCCGAGGTGTTACCGTTAAAATCGTTAAAACTGTTGAACTACTTGGTAGTAAAAGTACAGTAATACGCGTGGTTGCATAGTAGCACACGGTATTGATTATTGATGCTTACGTGAGAAGTCACTCAGCTATACTCAATTATTGCTACAGTAATTGCTGCATCATATCTCTTAAATTATTGTCATAGTATCATCTGTATAATATGTTATATTATTGAGACGTTGTGGTAAGTTTGGTTATTTTATGGGGGGCCATATGTCATCATCTAAGAGTCTCTTCGTCAATAGTAATTACCTTCGTCAATAGTATTTACCTTGGTCAATAGTAATTACCTTCGTCAATAGTACCTTGGTCAATAGTATTTACCTTGGTCAATAGTAATTACCTTCGTCAATAGTATTTACCTTGGTCAATAGTAATTACTTTCGTCAATAGTAGTTGTCCCTTCAATATTACCAAGAGTCATTTGACCCTTCGTTAAGACCAAGAGTCATTTGACCCTTCGTTAGGACCAAGAGCCACCCTCAGTTTTTCTATAAATAGAGGCCTAGGGCTTCATTATTTTTCACGAATTCATTCAAACTATAGAGAGAGAAAGTATAGAGAGAATAAGAGAGAGAGAATAAAAGTATTCTGCTACATCACTTTTCCAATATCCAGTTCTTTTAAGGTAGGGAATATTATTTCTTTTATATTCATGAAGAGAACTTCTGTTATTCCATTTGTTATTATTCTGTTGGAATAACCAGTATACGCGGTCTACCCTATACTTGGTGACATTCTTCTATTATTCTGTTGGAACATCCTGTCTGTGTGTTTTACACCGGACCTGGTTCCGTTTATTATTCTGTTGGAACATCCTGTCTGTGTGTTTTACACCGGACCTGGTTCCGTTTTATTATTATTCTGTTGGAATATCCTGTCTGTGTGTTTTACACCGGACCTGGTTCCATTATTTATTATTCTGTCGGAATATCCTGTCTGTGCGTTTACGCCGGACCTGGTTCCATTATTTATTATTCTATTGGAATAACCTGTCTGTGCGGTCTATCGCATGCATGGTGATTTCTTTTGTTATTCCATTCTTTATTGTACTCAGTTGGTTAAGTTTTGACTTCTATACTCCATGAAATTTGTGGAATATCCTTGATAGTTGCGTTTCATCCAGTATCTTTTCAAGAAAATATTCTTCTAAGCATTCTTGAATTTTACTCCACAATGCAGTATCATGTTGACAATTTGGACGTTGTTAATTCCTGGATAAATTAATTCTTGAACTTGTTTTATTGAATTCTTATATCATTGTCATCATCCTCATGTTTATAAAATGTTGAAAGTCATCTGTGGCCTGTAGTGCATAGATGGACTTGGTATGATTATGACCAGGGATTATTCGGTATAATCATGACCGTAATGTTACAAATGATGTGGTAAAAGTCCTCATTGGCCCGTAGTGCATTGATGGACAGTTGTTGGCATGATCATGACCATTAATGAATACACGAATATCCTTGGCCGTAGTGCAGGGGTGATTCGATGATGTGGATTATTTTATTAAGCTGAGTCTCAGCGATTACAGTGTTGAAAAACTTTTTAAATCATAAAAGATAGTAGAGTTTATTTTCTACTTGACTCTTTTAATGGATTGCTTGTTCCGCTACAGTTAAACTTGATGTCTATTATATTTTATCAGTTTAACATTGTTGAAGGCTAATGATAATTTATTCTGCATTATCTTAGTCATAATATTTCTTACTGGGCTAGTTGAGCTCACCCTTTCTTTCACTGTTCTCTTCAGGAAATGAGAACGTAGCTGGGGCAAGTCGGGGAACGGAGTGATGGTCCGAATGAATAGTATTAGTTAGTAGTCCTCACTATTCTATGTAATGGTGTGTTAATAAATGTAATGAGGACTCCTTTTGAGTATGAATACTCTCTAGAAGATAATATTTGTATTCAAACTCACAGTTTATGTTTTGTCGTATTGTACACGACAGTTGTATTATTAAGTTGTATTTGTATTCTGTACTATGTATCTGACGACTCAAGATGGGTGATGTATACCTAATTTTGGGGGCGTCACAGTTGGTATCAGAGCTTAGGGATATGATCCCTGGCTAAGATGTGAGAATAGAACTAGGAGGGGAGAGACGGGGAATTCCTTCGCTAGTATGACATACCTAAGTTTATTTGCATGGTATTTAATTGGTCGGTCATAATATAAGGATAATATATGACATATCAATTAATTTTTATTTTGTGGCAGTATCTGAAAATGGCATCTGAGAACGTTGAGAATAGCAATGGAGCACAGACGACTGTTGATTCACCACATATCAATAATCAGGATAATGTGCATCAGGAAGGTGTCAATCCTCATGCAAACAACAACACTGACCAAATGATGAATGATCAAATGTTCAGAGGCTTTATGCAATTCATGCAACAACAGGTGAAAGCGGCTCCTGTCCACAACGTAGGTGGAAATACTGGAAACTCTCTGGCGGTCACCGCTAAACAGTTTAAGGAGCTGGGACCACCGGAGTTTAAGGGAGAACCCAAACCACTTGTAGCTGAAACATGGATAAAGCAGATCACCAAGATATTTGATGTCTTGGGTTGCTCCGAGGAGCAAAAGGTTCCCTTTGCCGCCTTTATGTTGCGAGGAGAGGCAGATTACTGGTGGGAATCGATAAAGCGTACTCAACCTGCCGCACTGAAGATGTCTTGGGAGAAGTTCCAAGAGCTGTTTAACGACAAATACTTTCCCGAGAGTATTCGTCACATGAAGGAGGTGGAGTTCATCAAATTGGAGCAGAATAATATGACCGTGTCGCAGTACGAGGCAAAATTTGCGGAGTTATCCCGGTTTGCGTCCCACCTGGTGGATAATGAAGAAAGAATGACGCGGATGTTTTTAAGAGGTTTGAAGCCGGAGATACGTCAACATCTTGTTTCTCATAAACTGTGTTTGTATTCAGATGTTGTAAATAGGGCTCAGTTGGTGGAGCGCGATAACGAGACAACGCAACCAAAAGAGAGCAGCCGGCAAAATGATAATACCAGTGAGAGCAGTCATCGAAGCGGTGACAACAAGCGTGGAGGGAATCAACAGGCCAGAAATGGTAACCACTTCGGTGGTAATCAGGGCCAAAACAATAAGAATGGACATTTCAAGAAGAGGAGATTCAACAATGATGGAAAGACGTCAGCACCAGCACCTGTCGTTAAGGAAGGAGAACGACCACCTATCATATGTTTCAAATGCGGAGGGGAGGGGCACATCAGTCCAAACTGCGCGATGCCGTCCAAAGCATGTTATAATTGTGGAAGAGAAGGTCATTTAGCCCGATTTTGTCGTTTACCGAAGACAAATTCAGCTAGGATGGAGGCACCAAAAGCCGTCCCAGAAAAGTCAAAACCGGTTGTGCAAGGGAGAGCGTTTGTTGTGAACTCCCAGAGAGCAAGGAACCCGAATGAGGTCATCACGGGTAAGCTTATTATAAACTCTAAAGAAGTTTATACTTTATTTGATACCGGTTCAACCCATTCTTTTATTTCTCCTACTTGCGCTCATCGATTAAATTTGATTCCGGAGAAATTAGACTTTGACTTATCTGTGGAAACTCCGTTGGGAGAAACCTTCATTACCTCCACTGTTTATAAGTCTTGTTTGGTTCAAGTTGGTACCCACACATTACCTATCGATCTGATTTCATTAAAAATACTTGCATTTGACGTGATTCTAGGGATTGATTGGTTAACTACTCATTATGCAAAAATTGATTGTTTTCGTAAGGTTGTTAGTTTTCATATTCCTAATCGACCTATTATGCGAATTCAAGCAACCAAACCATTAAAATCAATCGCTGTCATCTCAAGCCATAAAACTATTCGTTTATTGAAAAACGGATGTCAAGCTTTCTTAGCTCATGTCACAGATCTAAACAAAAATACGTCAGTTTTGAATGATATTTCTATTGTTAATAAATTCCCTGACGTATTCCCTGAAGAACTTCCTGGCCTACCCCCAGAGCGTGAAATTGAATTTTGTATCGATCTTGAACCCGGTACAAAACCCATTTCCAAAGCCCCATATCGAATGGCTCCTATTGAACTTCAGGAGTTAAAGATCCAACTGCAGGAATTGTTAGACATTGGCTTTATTCGTCCTAGTACTTCTCCTTGGGGAGCTCCTGTTCTATTCGTGAAGAAGAAAGATGGAAGTATGCGACTTTGTATTGATTATCGGGAGTTGAATCATGTCACCATCAAAAACAGGTACCCATTGCCACGTATTGATGACCTGTTTGACCAGTTGCAAGGAGCACAATTCTTTTCAAAGATCGATCTTCGTTCTGGATATCATCAGCTGAAGGTTAGAACTGAGGATATTCCAAAGACGGCTTTTAGAACTCGGTACGGGCATTATGAATTCCTAGTCATGTCCTTTGGATTGACTAATGCTCCTGCTGCCTTCATGGATATGATGAACCGGGTATTCAAGGAATATTTGGATCACTTTGTGGTCGTCTTTATTGATGACATCCTTATTTATTCCAAAAGCCGTGAAGATCATGAGCAACACTTGAGGCTGGTACTCCAAAAGCTTCGTGAATACAAGCTTTATGCCAAGTTGAAGAAATGCGAGTTCTGGCTGGAGGAGGTAGCATTCCTTGGGCACGTAGTATCAAGTCGTGGAATATCGGTTGACCCGGCAAAGATTGAAGCTATTCAAAGCTGGGAGCAACCTAAATCAGTGACCGAGGTACGTAGCTTTCTTGGTTTAGCTGGTTATTATCGGAGATTCGTGGAAGGATTTTCTCGAATCGCTACTCCATTAACTCAGCTGACTCGGAAAGATACAAAGTTCGGTTGGAGCGAAGAATGTGAGCAGAGTTTTCAAGAACTCAAGAGGAGACTCATTTCAGCACCTGTTCTAACAATACCATCTGGCTCGGAGGGATTTGTCATCTACAGTGATGCTTCGAGCAAAGGGTTGGGATGTGTTCTCATGCAACATGGAAAAAGTCATAGCCTATGCATCAAGACAACTCAAGGAATATGAGAGGAATTATCCTACTCATGATCTAGAGTTGGCAGCTGTTGTCTTTGCACTTAAAATTTGGAGGCATTACTTGTATGGGGAGAAAGTGGAGATCTTTACGGATCATAAAAGCCTCAAATATTTCTTCACTCAAAAGGAACTCAACATGCGACAACGACGTTGGCTTGAACTGTTGAAAGATTATGATCATACCATTCAATACCATCCTGGAAAAGCGAACGTGGTAGCTGACGCATTGAGTAGAAGATCATATGCGGGTACAAGTGCAATATTAACAACGCAAAGGCCCATTTTGTGTGACTTGCAAAGGATGGAGATAGAGTTGAAGACTCCAGGGACCCATGTGATGATGGCGAATATACGAGTAGAACCGACTTTAATCGATAAAGTTAAAGCTGCTCAAGCTACAGACCTGGAGCTGATGCGTATGAGGAAGAAAGTGCAAGAAGGTGCTATGCCGGAAGCAAGAATCGATGAAGAAGGAATACTTCGAGTCAACTCCAGACTTTGTGTTCCTAACAACCCTGATTTAAAGTATGAAATCATGATGGAGGCGCACAACACACCGTTTGCAATCCATCCTGGAAGTACCAAAATGTATCATGATCTTCGTCATACATTTTGGTGGAGCAATATGAAGAGAGAGATAGCGTTGTTTATCTCAAGGTGTCTAACTTGTCAACGAGTCAAAGCGGAGCATCAAGTACCAAAAGGTCCATTGCAACCACTTGAAATTCCAGAATGGAAGTGGGAGCACATTACCATGGATTTCGTTACCGGTCTTCCTAGGGTTTCTCAAGGTATTGATGCGATTTGGGTCATTGTTGATAGATTGACCAAGTCTGCTCATTTCTTACCGATACGAGAAACTTATACACTTGAACGTCTTGCTCGTATGTACATAAACGAGATTGTAAGACTGCATGGTATGCCAGTATCCATAGTTTCTGACCGAGACCCAAGATTCACTTCACGATTTTGGGTTAGTTTACAAAAAGCTATGGGCACGGAGTTACGATTTAGTTCAGCATATCATCCTCAGACGGACGGACAATCAGAGAGGACTATTCAAACTCTTGAAGATCTATTAAGACTCTGTGTCTTTGACTTCAAGGGAAGTTGGGACAAGTTCTTACCATTGGTGGAGTTTTCCTACAACAACAGTTATCAAGCAAGTATTGGCATGGCTCCATTCGAAGCATTGTATGGAAGAAAATGTCGTTCTCCAGTATGCTGGGATGAGGTGGGCGAAGCAACGTTGTTGGGACCGGAGTTGGTACGTATGACTACAGAAAAGATTCAAACGATCCGACAACGTATAAAAACCTCACAAGATCGACAAAAGAGTTATGCTGATCTTCATCGAAAGGACGTGGAATTTGATGTAGGAGATCATGTGTTCTTACGTGTTGCTCCATGGAAAGGAGTTACGAGATTTGGAAAGAGAGGAAAGCTAAATCCTCGATTCATCGGTCCATTTTTAATCCTCGATCGAGTAGGAACTGTGGCTTATAGACTCGCTTTACCGCCAAGTATGTCTCGTGTTCATAACGTTTTCCACATATCCATGTTACGCAAATATGTGGAAGACCCGAACCACATTATTGAGTTAGAACCGGACGAAATAGCGGAGGATTTGACGTATGAAGAAGTTCCTGTTCAAATCTTGGATAAGAAGGAACATATTCTACGCTCCAAGGTTATACCTCAAGTCAAAGTTTTGTGGAGAAACCACGATGTTGAGGAAATGACTTGGGAGTTAGAATCAGAAATGAAATCAAGGTATCCTTACCTCTTCGACATACCAGGTACGTACCCTAATTTCGAGGGCGAAATTTCATAAGAAGGGGAGGTTGTAAGACCCCAACTTTTATAAATAAAGATGAATTTTCTATAAATATCATTTTTGAATATTATGAAGTTAATTTGATATAATGTTATAGTTGTGGGTAATATTTATAAATTTTGCAAAGTAAGCAAGTTGTTATAAAATATTCGTTTGGTCGGGGAATATTTTTTTTGTCGGGAAATATTCGTACGACGGCACAATCATTGGTGGACCCCACAACGGAATTATTGTCTGATTGAGAAAACGACAGAATTATCTTTCTATAAAAATAACAGCTGAGGTGTTACTGTTAAAATCGTTAAAACTGTTGAACTACTCGGTAGTAAAAGTACAGTAATACGCGTGGTTGCATAGTAGCACACGGTATTGATTATTGATGCTTACGTGAGAAGTCACTCAGCTATACTCAATTATTGCTACAGTAATTGCTGCATCATATCTCTTAAATTATTGTCATAGTATCATCTGTATAATATGTTATATTATTGAGACGTTGTGGTAAGTTTGGTTATTTTATGGGGGGCCATATGTCATCATCTAAGAGTCTCTTCGTCAATAGTAATTACCTTCGTCAATAGTATTTATCTTGGTCAATAGTAATTACCTTCGTCAATAGTACCTTGGTCAATAGTATTTACCTTGGTCAATAGTAATTACCTTCGTCAATAGTATTTACCTTGGTCAATAGTATTTACCTTGGTCAATAGTAATTACCTTCGTCAATAGTATTTACTTTGGTCAATAGTAATTACTTTCGTCAATAGTAGTTGTCCCTTCAATATTACCAAGAGTCATTTGACCCTTCGTTAAGACCAAGAGTCATTTGACCCTTCGTTAGACCAAGAGCCACCCTCAGTTTTTCTATAAATAGAGGCCTAGGGCTTCATTATTTTTCACGAATTCATTCAAGCTATAGAGAGAGAAAGTATAGAGAGAATAAGAGAGAGAGAAAAAAGTATTCTGCTACATCACTTTTCCAATATCCAGTTCTTTTAAGGTAGGGAATATTATTTCTTTTATATTCATGAAGAGAACTTCTGTTATTCCATTTGTTATTATTCTGTTGGAATAACCAGTATACGCGGTCTACCCTATACTTGGTGACATTCTTCTATTATTCTGTTGGAACATCCTGTCTGTGTGTTTTACACCGGACCTGGTTCCGTTTATTATTCTGTTGGAACATCCTGTCTGTGTGTTTTACACCGGACCTGGTTCCGTTTTATTATTATTCTGTTGGAATATCCTGTCTGTGTGTTTTACACCGGACCTGGTTCCATTATTTATTATTCTGTCGGAATATCCTGTCTGTGCGTTTACGCCGGACCTGGTTCCATTATTTATTATTCTATTGGAATAACCTGTCTGTGCGGTCTATCGCATGCATGGTGATTTCTTTTGTTATTCCATTCTTTATTGTACTCAGTTGGTTAAGTTTTGACTTCTATACTCCATGAAATTTGTGGAATATCCTTGATAGTTGCGTTTCATCCAGTATCTTTTCAAGAAAATATTCTTCTAAGCATTCTTGAATTTTACTCCACAATGCAGTATCATGTTGACAATTTGGACGTTGTTAATTCCTGGATAAATTAATTCTTGAACTTGTTTTATTGAATTCTTATATCATTGTCATCATCCTCATGTTTATAAAATGTTGAAAGTCATCTGTGGCCTGTAGTGCATAGATGGACTTGGTATGATTATGACCAGGGATTATTCGGTATAATCATGACCGTAATGTTACAAATGATGTGGTAAAAGTCCTCATTGGCCCGTAGTGCATTGATGGACAGTTGTTGGCATGATCATGACCATTAATGAATACACGAATATCCTTGGCCGTAGTGCAGGGGTGATTCGATGATGTGGATTATTTTATTAAGCTGAGTCTCAGCGATCACAGTGTTGAAAAACTTTTTAAATCATAAAAGATAGTAGAGTTTATTTTCTACTTGACTCTTTTAATGGATTGCTTGTTCCGCTACAGTTAAACTTGATGTCTATTATATTTTATCAGTTTAACATTGTTGAAGGCTAATGATAATTTATTCTGCATTATCTTAGTCATAATATTTCTTACTGGGCTAGTTGAGCTCACCCTTTCTTTCACTGTTCTCTTCAGGAAATGAGAACGTAGCTGGGGCAAGTCGGGGAACGGAGTGATGGTCCGAAGAATAGTATTAGTTAGTAGTCCTCACTATTCTATGTAATGGTGTGTTAATAAATGTAATGAGGACTCCTTTTGAGTATGAATACTCTCTAGAAGATAATATTTGTATTCAAACTCACAGTTTATGTTTTGTCGTATTGTACACGACAGTTGTATTATTAAGTTGTATTTGTATTCTGTACTATGTATCTGACGACCCAAGATGGGTGATGTATACCTAATTTTGGGGGCGTCACATCTACGATTCTGAACATGACTTCCTCAGCATACTACGATCCCGAGGAAGCTCTACTCGATACACTACGATCCTTCTTCGTTTTCCCTGGAAATCTACGAACTCCGAGATCTCACTATCTTGCATACTCCTATTCTGTCTCGATAGCTCCCGAGTTACCTTTGACTCTCCTGGTAGACTACGACTTCTGGTGCAGTGCTCGACGATCAGACAAGCCTATCTATTACATTATAAGATCAACCTAACATGCTTGATCTTTCTATCTTTATAGTCCTTGTATATCATTTCTTTTTAAGGACTTTACAAAGTTGTTTTGCTTATGTAGGATCAACCTAACATATTTGATCAATTCATTCTAAGTCCTTGTACATATATTTCTATTATCTATCAAAGGACTTTACAGCTTTTCTTAATGCAAGCATCCTTGCATATTCATTCATATATATATATATATATATATATATATATATATATATATATATCATAATCAAATCATATATTAAATAGGAATATCATTCACATGTTTATTCCTGACAAATACTATTAAAGGCTCGACGCATGCTAGGTTTAGACTGATATATATGTACGTTGTTGACGAGAGTAGATGACCGTTATACCTTTAAGGTGGTTAGAGAATTATTACGTAATTCAGTATACGACGAAAAGTGTAGATTAAAGAAATGTATGTATGTGTTATATTCAAGTTCTGTGTTATTGGTACTATAAAAGAGATTTTATAATGAGAGGAACAGAGTTTTAAAACTTGAAGCGTGATCCTTAAATTGTTAAGGAAAATAGTAACCGGTGATGTGAAACCAAATAGAGGATTGATGTTAGGTGAGTTAACGCTTAAGGAGAATGTGTAAAGTGTTTAGAAGTGTAAGATTTCAGTTCTGCTAATGCAGAACTTGTTTGCCTGGAAATTTGGTATGGCGCAGCTGCGCCATTACCATGCCTATGACCAGCGCAGCTGCGCCGGTCTATAAAATATGTTTTTTGAATTTAAAGTTTAAGAAATGGGTATTAAGGACTCATAAGGATAATAAAAATCGTAAATGGTGGTTAAGTTGTCCATGGATAGATTTGAATAAGAGTTCATTAATTAACCCGAATTAAATATTGGTTAATTATGTAACGACCCCAAAATAGGTCCATTCCATCCAACCTATTCTGAGTCGCCAAATACATGGTACAGAAAATAACTATAACTTTATTACAACAATTGTCGTACAAAATACAACAACACATATGCTGTGAGTTTGGATACAAATATATACCAAATGTGACTCATGTTCCAACCGTGGACATCACCTCACAATGACACCTTACATAAAGGTATAGTCAAAAACTGTTTTAGAAATTAGATTCTTTGGGAAGTGCTCAAGGAAACCTTCGTACATGGGAGGCCACGCGTCTAGGTTATGATAGATATCATATGGCCACAGAATTATCCTTGGTTGACCTAATAGACCCCAAAGAAAAACGAGAAGATTACTATCATATTCTTCCCAATGGTGAGTCTTCTCTTGACATATCATTATCTCTACTGTCTCTAATTGAGAATTATACTTCAAACAAACACCAAGATTATATAGGTAGTGCTCGTATATATACTCAGCCAGTGGATGAGCACAATCCTGTCTTATGATGACACGAGATTGTATGTCGTTAGACATCTTGTATGATAGTGGCAAAACACCCTTCCAACGTTGGGTACACCTTACCCTATTGGATTCACCAAATAGAACTACTAACTGAACTTTTCTATACTGCTTCGGGAGAACCTCCACAGCTAGAGACCACCGTTCTATTTCTCTGTTACCCTCGCTCGACCCAGCTACACTCTTATTACCTGAAAGGAATTGTGAAGCAAAAGGGTGAACACAACTAACTCAGTAAAGAATATCATGACTAAAGATAATTAAATTATCAATAGCCTTCATCAATAATAAATCAGAGATTTAGAACATATGGTAGATGATAAAACTTTTCAACCATAGTTGCAGCGAAACGAGCAATCCATTAGAAGAGTCAAATAGACCATAAAGTCAATTATCTTCTCCATGTTAAAAGTCCACCAATAATGTTTTATCCATGTAACATCAATCAACAGTTCCTTTTCACAATCATATGAATAATTCATAATCATAATTGTAATTCTAAATTCCTCTTCGCATCCAAGACGAAGATAATTTTTCTCACATGTCTTTACCTGAAACATCAAAGATCATGGTTATACCAAATCACAGTTCATGTTCATAATCATATTAATAAATTCATCTTTGCACTACAGGCCAACGATATTCGTCAACAGTTCATCTTTGCACTACTGGCCAAAGATATTCAACAACAGGTCATCTTTGCACTACGGGCAAAAGATATTCATCAACAATTCATCTTTGCACTACAGGCCAATGATATTCCTCAACAGTTCATATTTGCACTACAGGCCAAATATATTCATATCTCAAAGAAATATATAATCATTTCAAAATTTATATAAACAATAATTATAACCATGTTGATCATTTCACCTTTGCACTTAAGCTAAAGATATTCATTTATAAATTCAATGGTCATGATCATACCAGTCAACAATTCAACTTTGCACTACTGGCCAAAGGGAACCCATAGTCATGATCATACCAAAAATCTACCCATCTTTACACTCAAGTCAAAGAGAAATATCATCATTAGGGTTATAAAAATGTTATATATGATAATAAAATCAATATAATCAACATATAGATTTAATCTCAAGAGTAATATTCATAACTCAACTATAATTTGGTCAGAAAAAGAAACCAATTTTGTCATGAATAGTAACTCGTGAATAGTAATCCATGAATAGTAACTCGTGAATAGTAACTCATGAATAGTAACTCGTGAATAGTAACTCATGAATAGTAAACCCGACACAAAAAGGTAGAAATTTCATAATAAAATTCATACCAATATTTCGGTATAATGATATTGAAAGAATAACATTTCTTATATTTATAAACAATTTATTTTAATTGTTTACACTTTACTAAATAATGTATTTAATCATCCTAAAATGCCAAACTCATAAGATTTTATTACCAATAACCAAAACTCTCATCAAAAATCTGCATATACCTCATATAAGATTCTCAAGCCATAAAATTATATTTTCTAATTTTCTTACTTCACAAAATATATTTAATTCATTTACTCATAACTAGACTATTTTCATGAAAAAAATACCAAATCAGTTCCAAAAATATTTCTTTTCTGGGATTTAGCATAATATAGTCCCATAGTGAACATATATTTTTCTTAGAATTTTTAAAAGTCATTTACTATTTTTCATATGGCGAAAACCGCCGAATATTTAGATATTTATCATAAATTGTACTTTTATCTAAAAATTCCGAAATTCACAGAGTACACTGATATTATATAGATATACTTTCAATAAAAATTTCATCAATTTTGGAGTTAACCACAAGGAGTTATAAGCGGTTACTTTTAAAATACTCTTTTCTCATAAAATTCATAACTCTCAATCTATACATCCAAAAATCACTATTTTTGGACACAATCAAGAAAACTCATCAAAATATCATTTCAAATTTTTTCAAAATTTTTGAAGGTCAGAAAAATTACGAAACTGGAAAATATAACAACCCTTAAAATCCCTTACTATCCCTTACCTCAAAAGTGCAGCACTTCAAACTGGATATCGGATATGACGCTGAAGAAAACTTGCACTGATGAATATCAACTCACCAAGTATCTAAATACTCACAAAATAAACTCACCAAGTATCTAAATACTCATTTTTAACGGTTCAAAATTTATGGACATATACTCAACTTATATATGTATAACATATCCAAAAATCACAACGATCCAACGGTCGGATTAAAAATTATAACCCCCGTAATATATCTCAAAAACCCTAATTTGATTTTCAATACCTTCGTTTCGACAAAAATACAGATAAAACACCTCAACATTAACTCCTTCATTTTTAACCACAAAAATATATCCCTCATTTATATCCACATAAAATAAATATTTCCTTATCATATGAATCAATAATTAATTATTCACAAATAATATTACAGAGTCACAATTATGACAACCAGGCCGTTCCCAGAAAAGATGGGGCTTTCCAATAAGGATTTCTCCTTACTAGCGCGCAATTAGGTGACCAAACCTCTCCTTAGATATAACTTTCTAGACATTGCCAATAATGTTATCTAATAATATTCAAATAATATGAATTATTGATCTGATAATAGAAAATACTGTGCAGTGACAATTATTGAACAACAATAATATAAAATTTCAACGTAGCAATTATTGAATCAATAAAATAAAATATTGAACAGTAATTACTGTAACAATTATTGAGTAGTGTCTTCTTACGTAAGAATCAATAATTTCAAAAATACTGTGCAATACCGTGTGCTACTGTGCAATAACGCGTATTATTGTATTTTAACCACCGGATATTCTAACAGTGTTAACGGTAACAACTACGTCGTTATTTGTAAAAACTCAAATTTGTCGTTTTCTTCACCCGACAGTTATTCGTTATGGGGCCCACAAATAGCTGCGCCGTCGTACGAATATTCCCCGACAGAAAGAATATTCTACGACCAAACGAATATTCCCCGACAACAATGATTATTTTATAACCACTTGCTTATTTTGAAAAATTTCATATATCACCCTTAACTTTAACATTTATCAATTTAACCATTTACTGAATAGTAATTATAAGAAAAATTGAATACTTTTATTTCATAAAATTCAGGGTCTTACAACATGTGTTAATCATTTAATGCCACAAAATACTCTTCCTCCTTATATACTCATATATCCCACATTTATTGTAAAAATATCACCATTAATATATTATTAAAATAATATATTTAAATGAATTATTTTATCAGAAAAAGATAAAATATTAATTTTCAATAATTGTCACATTTAAAAAATTTTCTCCATCTATATCCACATAAAATCAATATTTTCCTCATCATATAAATCAATAATTAAGTATTCACAAATAATATTACAGAATCACAGTACTGGCAACCAGGTCGTTCCCAAGAAAGAAGGGGCTTTCCAATAAGGATCTCTCCTTACTGGCGCGCAATTAGATGACCAAACCTCTCCTTAGACAGAACTTTCTAGACATTCCCAATAATGTTATCTAATAATATTATTCAGATAATATGAATTATTGCTCCGATAATAGAAAATACTGTGTAGTGACAATTATTAAAACAACAGTAATATAAAATATCAACGCAGCAATTATTGAATCAATAAAATAAAATACTGAACAGTAATTACTGTAACAATTATTGACTAATGTCTTCTTACGTAAAAATCAATAATTGGTGCAATACAGTGTGCTACTGTGCAACAACGCGTATTACTGTGTTTTAACCACCAGGTATTCCAACAGTATTAACGGTAACAACTACGCCGTTATTTATAAATAACTTATTTTTGTCGTTATCTTCATCCGACCGTTTTTCGTTATGGGGCCCACAAATAGTTGAGCCGTCGTACGTATATTCCCCGACAGAAAGAATATTCCACGACCAACGAATATTCTCCGACAACAATGATTATTTTATAACCACTTGTTTATTTTGAAAAATTTTTACATTTCACCCATAACTTTAACTTTTTATCAATTTAACCATTTACTGAATTGTAATTATAAGAAAAATTGAATACTTTTATTTCATAAAATTCGGGGTCTTACAATCTCCTCTCCTTATGAAATTTCGTTCCTGAAATTTACGTACCTGGTATTTCAAAGAGTTGAGAATACCTTGCCTTCATTTCAGATTTCATCTTCCCTGTCATCATGATTTCTCTAATGCTCATCTCCTGTATTTCAGATATCATTCTAGAATACAGCTTTAAAACAAGGGTTAATTGAATAAATTAACATATCACATAATATCCCGATATTATGACTGACCAACAATTAAGCTTAGGTAGGACACACTAACAAAGAATTTACTCAACTCTCCCCTCCTAGTTCTATTCCCTGATCTCTGCCAGAGACCATATCCCTAAGCTCTGATACCAACTGTGACGACCCCAAAATAGGTCCATTCCATCCAACCTATTTTGAGTCGCCAAATACATGGTACAGAAAATAACTACAACTTTATTACAACAATTATCGTGCAAAATATAACAACACATATGCTGTGAGTTTGGATACAAATATATACCAAATGTGACTCATGTCCCAACCGTGGACAACACCTCACAATGACACCTTACATAATGGTATAGTAAAAAACTGATTTAGAAATTAGAATCTTTGGAAAGTGCTCAAGGAAACCTTCGTACATGGGAGGCCATGCTTCCAAGTTATGATAGATATCATATGTCCACAAAATTATCCTTGGTTGACCTAATAAACCCAAAAAAAATAAGAAGATTACTATCATATTCTTTCCAATGGTGAGTCTTCTCTTGACATATCATTATCTCCACTGTCTTTAATCGTAAATTATACTTCAAACAAACACCAAGATTATATAGGTAGTGCTCGTAAATATACTCAGCAAGTGGATGTACACAACCATGTCTTGTGATGACACGAGGTTGTATGTCGTTAGACATCTTGTATGATAGTGGCAAAACACCCTTCTAATGTTGGGTACACCTTACCCTATTGGATTCACCAAATTAAAACTACTAAATGAACTTTTCTATACTGCTTTGGGAGAATCTCCACAGCTAGAGACCACCGTTCTATTTTCCTGTTACCCTTGCTCGACCCAGCTACACTCTTATTACCTGAAAAAAATTGTGAAGCAAAAGGGTGAGCACAACTAGCTCAGTAAAGAATATCATGACTAAAGATAATTAAATTATCAATAGCCTTCATCAATAATAAATCAGAAATTTAGAACATATGGTAGATGATAAAAAATTTCAACCATAGTTGCAATGGAACGAGCAATCCATTAGAAGAGTCAAATAGATCATAAAGTCTATTATCTTCTCCACGTTAAAAATTCACCAGCAATGTTTTATCCCTGTAACATAAATAAAAAGTTCCCTTCCACATTCATGTGAATAACTCATAATCATATTTATGGTTCTAAATTCCTCTTCTCATCCAAGACAAAGATAATTTTCATCACTTGTCTTTACCTGAAATATCAAAGATCATGGTTATACCAAATCACAGTTCTTGTTCATAATCTGTGACGCCCCCAAAATAGGTATACAACACCCATTCTGAGTCTCCAAATACATGGTACAGAAAACAAACTACAACTTCAATAATACAATTGTCGTGCAAAATACGACAACACATACTGTGAGTTTAAATATAAATATTGTCTTCTGGACAATATCCACACTCAAATAAATCCTCATTATAATTATTCAAACACTATTTTACAGAAATAGTGAGGACTGCTAAAACATCTTTCTAGAATCATCACTCCATACCCCGACTAGATCCTGCTATGTTCTCACCTCCTGAGAAGAAAAATGGAACAAAAAGGAAAAGGGTGAGCTCAACTAGCCCAGTAAAGAATATTATGACTAAGATAATATATAACAAATTATCGTTAGTCTTCAACAGGAAAAAAAATTTGATAGAATATAATCGACAACAAGTTTTAGATCAACAACTGCAGCGGAAACAGCAAACCATTAGAAGAGTCAAGTAGAGAAAGAATTCTACTATCTTCTAAGATTTAAAAGTCCATCATCAATATTTTATCCCTGTAACATCGATTAATAATCATCTTTATCCAAATATTCATCTTTGCACTACAGGCCAAAGATATTTATTTGTATCACCTGTCAGTCATGTTCATCTCAACACTTGTTCATCTTTGCACTACAGGCCAAAAATATTCATTAAGCAATCATACATCTTTGCACTACAGGCCAAAGATATTCAGTAATATCATCATTTAGTACTGAGGATGATGAAAAATATCTTAAAGAGAACGAATCCAGTGAGACAGAAGGACAAATAGTAGGGATTCGTATAACAGTTTATCCAAGATCAATAATACTTCATAATAATCAATTGTGAAACAGAATTCAAAAATAAAGATCAAAACATGGATACAATCAAAGATAGTAACCATAATAGACATCTTGGACAAAAAAAAAATTTTTATTTTTCGGTGAATAGTGCCGTATTCGTGAATAGTACCGTATACGTGAATAGTAACGTATACGTGAATAGTAAACCCGACACAAAAAGTTCTAAATTTGATAAAAACTCATGTTGATATTTCAGCATAATGATATTGAAGAAAATAATATCATTTAAGAAGAAAATAATATCCCTTACCTCAAAATATCAGTACTTCTGGTCGGAATACATGTATAAGGCTGAAAGAAACTTGCTCTGATGAATAGAAACTCTCAAAGTATCTAAATACTCACAAAATACACTCAATAATCTAGAGAGAGAAAGAGAGAAAACTAGTTTCTGGTGTGATTTTCAATTCTAACTTAGCTCTCTATTTATAGGAAAATGTTAGCACGCCGAAGCAGACTTAACCTGCAACCTGATGGCTTTACCTGCTACTATTCCCACCCACCACATTTGAATAAAAATCTCAGCACATTTCTTCACCAACCAAGAGTGGGGCCCACCAATTCTAGAATTTTCCATCAAAATGATAAACTATAAAAATTCAACAATTTCTGAACCAGTCATCTCGTAAAATTCATAATAAATCATACGTTCATTTTTAACGGTTCAAAATTTATGGACATATACTCAACTTATATATGTATAACATATCCAAAAATTACCACGATCCAACGGTCGGATTAAAAATTATAACCCCCGTAAAATATCTCAAAAACCCTGATTTTTAATACCTCCATTCCGACAAAATTACGGATAAAAACCTCAACATTAACTCCTTCATTTTTAACCACAAAAATATATCCAATATTTATATCCACATAAAATAAATATTTCCTTATAATATGAATCAATAATTAATTATTCATAAATAATATTACAGAATCACATTTATGACAACCAAGTCGTTCCCAGGAAAGAGGGGGCTTTTCAATAAGGATTTCTCCTTACTGGCGCGCAATTAGATGACCAAACCTCTCCTTAGACATAACTTTCTAGACATTGCCAATAATGTTATCTAATAATATTATTCAAATAATATGAATTATTGATCTGATAATGAAAAATACTGTGCAGCAATAATTATTAAAATAACAATAATATAAAATATCAACACAACAATTATTGAATCAATAAAATAAAATATTGAACAATAACTACTGTAACAATTATTGAGTAGTGCATTCTCGTAAGAATCAATAATTGGTGCAATACCGTGTGCTACTGTATTTTAACCATCGGGTATTCCAACAGTATTAACGGTAACAACTACGCCGTTATTTATAAACAACTTATACTTATCGTTTTCTTCATCCAATCGCTTTCCGTTATGGGGCCCACACAAGGCTGCGCCGTCGTACGAATATTCCCCGACAGCAAGAATATTCCACGACCAAACTAATATTCCCCGACAAAATGAATATTTTATAACCACTTGCTTATTTTGCAAAATTTGCACATTTCACCCATAACCAAAGTATTATATCAAATTAACCCCTTATTATTCACAATAATATTTAGAGAAAATTTGATTTTATTCATTAATAAGTTAGGGTCTTACATAATCATACTAATAATTTCATCTTTGTACTACGGGCCAAAGATATTCATTTGTACCAGTTGGTCATGTTCATCTCAACACATGTTCATCTTTGCACTACTGGCCAAAGATATTCAACAACATGTCATCTTTGCACTACGGGCCAAAGATATTCCTCAACAACTCATATTTGCACTACAAGCCAAATATATTATTATCTCAAAGAAATATATAATCATTTCAGAATTTATGTAACCAATAATTATAACCATGTTAATCAATTCATCTTTACACTTAAGCTAAATATATTCAATTATAAATTCAATGGTCATGATCATACCAGTTAACAATTCATCTTTGCACTACAGGCCAAAGACATTTCTCAGTTACGATCATACCAATAATTTACCCATCTTTACACTCAAGTGAAAGAGAAATTCAACATCAGGGTTATAAAAATGTTATATATGATAATAAAAACAATATAATCAACATATAGATTTAATCTCAAAAGTAATATTCATAAATCAACTATAATTTGGTTAGAAAAAGAAATCAATTTTGTCATGAATAGTAACTCGTGAATAGTAACCCATGAATAGTAACTCATGAATAGTAACTCGTGAATAGTAACTCGTGAATAGTAACCCCGACATGAAAAAAATTTCTAAATTTGATAAAAACTCCAACCAATATTTCGACATAATTATATTGAAGAAATAATATCATTTACGAAGAAAATAACATCCCTTACTATCCCTTACCTCAAAAGAGCAGTACTCTTGACCGGAATAACGCTGAACGAACTTGCACCGTATAGCAACACTTAAGATATCAAAATACTTACAAGAATACACTCGATAATATAGAGAGAGAAATAGAGAGAAAACTTCAGTTTCTGGTGTGATTTTTAATTCTAACCTAAGCACCCTATTTATAGAAAAATACTTAGAACACCAAAGCAGAAAATTAAATATAATAATAATATAATTACAAAATATTCAAGCCCACCTCTAGATACTTGAATTCAGCCATAAACACATGCTAACCTTCTAGAAAAAGTAAGAAAAAACATTTTTCTTAATAAAAATAATTAAAACTTCCAAAAATCAATAATTTCGAAATTTCGGAACTTCGAAACTTCTATAATTCATAATAAATAGCCCTTTTATCAGAAAATTTGAATCTCGCAAATTTTTATAGGAAATTCCATTCTCTACAACTTTACAGAAGAAAATTTTTCTAAATTCCAAACAAAAATTGACCGAAATCCATAAACGGACGATTTTACAGGCTATAATCAAATTTCAGTCAATTATTGGGGTCCACCGACACACAAAACATGTGTTAATCATTTAATGCCACAAAATACTCTTCCTCCTCATATACTCATATATCCCACATTCATTGTAAAAATATCACCATTAATATACTATTAAAATAATATATTTAAATGAATTATTGTGACGCCCCCAAATCCAGGTTCTCTAACCTCAGATTCGGTGCTCACGATCTATCATCATCATAAGCATTCTATAACTATTACGAAATAATAAACATACATTGTTCATTATAATAAAGTTTCCATAGCATGGTCCCAAGGTCTTCTTAACCTTAACTTAAACACACCATTCATATTACAAAAGGTTTACATAAGAACTTCCATTAGATAATAATAATTAATATTCATTCCAAACTATTCCTGGATCTTGCCCTTGCCTTTGTCCTTCGTATTGGATCCTTCAGGCTTAGCTGAAATAAATGTCATGATATAGCAAGGGTAAGCAACTAATTTGCTTAGTAAGTTTATATACAAGGGAGATATATCATGACTAGAAAGAAGTTTTGCTTTCAATGTTCAACAATAATATAAGGTTGTGAAGGAACATGAATTAATAATCAACAATTGAATATTCGAATAATTGAATAATATGAACTGAGTGGTTTTGAGATAACCATGAACATTTGCCAAGGTTCTCAGTAATTTAAACTGGACCTCTTAATAAGTTTTAGTATTCAAGGGGATCAGCCTTTCATACCCCGTGATTTATGCATAAACACTTAATATTCCGGCATCGATATCATGCCTTAATCAAATTCGTCCTTTTCTCAGTCAAGAGTTCTTATCATATCAATTTAATAAGAACAGCTTTTTAAAATACATTTGATTTAACAAATTTAAACATGCTTGATCTAGCTGATACAATTAGCATAGATCTATCTCATAAACAGTTCGTAAATGAAAGATCTTTAATTTAATTCACAGTTCAATACTAATAGAATAGGAATTCAATTGAACAAAGTACGAATTTCAATAATCAATATAGATGTGAATAATCATCAATAATTATTCACTAACATGCTTTGAAAATAATAACTCGAGTTTGAGTTAGGACACTTGCCTCGTCTGTAGATTACGGCTACGTAATTAATTTATATCCACTATGCAGTTAAATTATCTTCCTTTGAGAGACCTATAGTTAATCTTTCAATTAGTCATAGTATAACATTAGATTATGTAATCACATAAATATTATGCATTATATTTAGTTCTTATAAACATCATCATGTCTTGATAATGTTACTATAACCACATAATATTCTTGATCTTGATAATATTTAATTCACCTCTTAGTATTATTAGTTCCCTAATAATATTTTCATTTGCTTACTAATATTATTAACATCTTAATAATATTTTAATACCTTACTAATATTATTAATCCTCTTAATAATATTTTAATTAATATTATTACTTTAATAATATCTTACTTATGCTTTAGTATCATTAATCATTTAATATTATTAATCATTTAATAATATTTTATTCATCTACTAATATTATTAATCATTTAATAATATCTTATTCTATTACTAATATTATTAATTATTTAATAATACTTTAATCATTTATCAATGCTTAAATCAAATATTATTAACCATTTAATAATATTTTAAAGAAATTTTATCTTTAATATTTTTATTTACTTATCACTATCATATTCTAATATTATTAATATCATAATAATATTCTAATAATTTATTGGATTAATAAATAATTTATTCTAATTGTTCATCATTTATTAAACCTCTTATTTAATATCCATAAAAGGTCATAAATAATATTTATTATCATAAATTACCAAAATGCTCTAAGATAGTCATGATATGATATATTATGAGTATTCAAGCATAAAAATCACCTTTTTCTTATTAAAGACATCATTTAACTATTTATTTCCTTTTATTCATAACTTAACCATTTTTAGGAAAAATAGTAAACTTACTCCAAAAATTCTCAGCTTCTGTACTTTGACACAATATGAACCTATAAGGATCCCCAAATTTTTCTGGAATTTTAGAAATTGATCTACTATTTTTAAAGTTCCCAAAACACTCGGATCTTGCTTTATTTTTAATAAATTGAGTTTTGCTCAGAAAAATCTGAAATTTTCAGGGTATGTTCTTCTAACATATATGAACCTACTGTAAAAATTTCAGAATTTTTCAGTGTATACACAGTGAGATATTCGACGGTAAAGTTTTAGGAGTCCTTTACGGAAATAGTCATTACGCACAATCTATAACTCGAAACGTGTCCGTTCTTTTTCCTACACGTAGATAACTTCTCAAGGTACCTCTGTGAATTTTCCCAGATTTTTAAGGGACATGAAGCTGTCCAAAACAGACCCAAGAAAAATAGGACAGAAACTATTTTAGGGTTTTTGAACCCTTAACATTCTAAGTGCGCTATTTTGGGGAAATCAGCTCCAAAGGATTCAAAACTTGTTAGATTTGTGTTCTATCACTTGGGTTTACTAGATAACTCATGCATCTAGCACCCCCCTTCGACGGATCACAAATCTAAGTTGGAAAACTTGAGTTACACAAGATTTAGTGGAAGAAAACAAGAGTTTTCACCCTTGGAGAACATATGCTCATATTCTTCCTCTAAGCCTTTGATCTAACACTCAAAATACTTAGTTCTATACATTATGATATGTAGGACTAGGGTATCTTGAGTATTTGTTCATAACCCCAACAAAACTCAAGCTAAAGAAAAAAAAAAAAACAAAGTAGAAGAAGAAAATGAAGGTTATGTTATACCTTGATTTAATGGCAACCTTCCTTGATTTACCAAAGTAAGTGATGAACTTTGGATGCATTAACAAACTAGCACTCCTCTCTCTCTATATATATGGCCAAACCTCTCTCTCCTTTCTCTCTCTAGAAGTGGCTAGCTTGGGAGAAATTATAAGAGGAAGAATGAGAGAAGAAATGAAATGAAATGAAAAGATGAAGTAAAAGGATACTTACAAAAAATATAGATACACTTAGTGTATCTAGCTATTATCCCCCATACTTTCTTTAACCAATGGATAGAAGCTTTGTCTTATCACTTTAATTAGTCTAATCATGATTAAGGATGCTTAATAAAGTGGCAACCAATGGGAGCTTGACAACCATGTCCTTTTGTGTAAGAGTTACTACAAATGGACCTTGCTTAGCTTAATTAGTTGCCTTAAAAGGCTAATGTGGCCAGCCATATTTATGCCCACTAACTCCTTCATTTAGCTTTTATTTTAATGCATAAATTAGATAAATCAAATGTCTAAAATACCCTTAATCAAGTGGGCTAAGTTTGGGCTTGCATTTATTTCTTTTGGGCTTCTCCTTTAATTGTTTTGGGCTATGTAATAAACATAGTCTAACAATTTTAATATATGTTACCCAATTTAATTATTTAGGGTTTCCATTCCTAATCTTATGAAATTTAATTACCTATACATGTGACTTTAGCTCATAACCTAATTAGGTTCACAAGAATTAGGTTTAAAATTATTAGTCACTTGAAATAATAAGATTATCCACTTAAGTTAGTATACATTTTAAATACTAACATCTCCTTATTACCATAACCCTTAGATTATTTAATTGTCTCACCTAATTTATAATTAGGTTACGAGGCTTTCATTTTTAATGAAACCTATAAATGTATATATCCATAACTATAACATACATGTTAATTGACCCATGCACCATTTCACATATGTTGTCACATATTAAATCACTGTATAACACAAAGTTTTTAAATATTAATAATGTATATACATATATAGTGACTTAAAATTCACGGTTATTACAATTATTTTATCAGAAAAAGATAAAATATTCATTTTCAACAATTGTCACATTTTAAAATTTTTCTCCATCTATATCCACATAAAATTAATATTTTTCTCATCATATAAATCAATAATTAAGTATTCACAAATAATATTACAGAATCACAGTACTGACAACCAGGTCTTTCCCAAGAAAGAAGGGGTTTTCCAATAAGGATCTCTCCTTACTGGCGCGCAATTAGATGACCAAACCTCTCCTTAGACAGAACTTTCTAGACATTTCCAATAATGTTATCTAATAATATTATTCAGATAATATGAATTATTGCTCCGATAATAGAAAATACTGTGTAGTGACAATTATTAAAATAATAGTAATATAAAATATCAACGCAGCAATTATTGAATCAATAAAATAAAATACTGAACAGTAATTACTGTAACAATTATTGAGTAATGTCTTCTTACGTAAAAATCAATAATTGGTGCAATACCGTGTACTACTGTGCAGCAACGCGTATTATTGTGTTTTAACCACCAGGTATTCTAACAGTATTAACGGTAACAACTACGCCGTTATTTATAAATAACTTATTTTTGTCGTTATCTTCATCCGATCGTTTTCCGTTATGAGGCTCATAAATAGCTGCGCCGTCGTACGAATATTCTCCGACAGAAAGAATATTCCACGACCAACGAATATTCTCCGACAACAATGATTAATTTATAACCACTTGTTTATTTTGAAAAATTTTCATATTTCACTCATAACTTTAACTTTTTATCAATTTAACCATTTACTGAATTGTAATTATAAGAAAAATTGAATACTTTTATTTCATAAAATTCGGGGTCTTACATATGACCAGGGATTATTCGGTATATTCATGACCGTAATGTTACAAATGATGTGATAAAAGTCCTCATCGGCCCATAGTGCATTGATGGACAGTTGTTGGCATGATCATGACCATTAATGAATACACAAATATTCTTGGCCCGTAGTGCATGGATAATTGTGGTCGTGATACTAAAGAATATCCTTGGCCGTAGTGCAGGGGTGATTCGATGATGTGGATTATTTTGTTAAGCTGAGTCCCAGCGATAACAGTGTTGAAAAACCTTTTAAATCATAGAAGATAGTAGATTTTATTCTCTACTTGACTCTTTTAATGGATTGCTTATTCCGCTGCAGTTAAACTTGATGTTCGTTATATTTTATCAGTTTAACACTGTTGAAGGCTAATGATAATTTATTCTGCATTATCTTAGTCATAATATTTCTTACTGGGCTAGTTGAGCTCACCCTTTCTTTCACTGTTCTCTTCAGGAAATGAGAATATAGCTGGGACGAGTCGGAGAACGGAGTAATTAACCAGATGATAGTATTAGTAGTCCTCACTATTCTGTTAAATAGTGTGACAATAATTGTAATGAGGACTCCTTTTAAGTTTGTATAGTCTCTAGTAGACAATAATTGTATTCAAACTCACAGTTATGTTTTGTCGTATTGTACACGACAGTTGTATTAGTAAGTTATATTTGTATTTTGTACCATGTATCTGACGACCCAAGATGGGTGATGTATACCTAATTTTGGGGGCGTCACAGACTCTTTCCAATAACCAACTCCTCAAAATAACCCAGTTGATGCTCTTGAAGATGTGCAACAACCAACATCAGATGTAAGACATCAACGCATTAGAAGAAGGCCTGGGTGGATGAAGGATTATAAGGTAACTGGAATTGACCAATCTGAGGATCCATTCACACACTTTACCTTATTTTCAGAATGCGATCCTACATATTTTTAAGAGGCGGTAAAGGAATCCAAATGGAGAAAAGCGATGGATGAAGAAATAACATCCATTGAGAGAAATAATACATGGGAGTTGACTGATCTTCCGCAAGGGCACAAGACGATTGGTGTTAAGTGGGTATACAAGACAAAATTGAAGGAAAATGGTGAAGTAGACAAGTACAAGGCGCGTTTGGTGGTAAAAGGCTATAAACAAGAATTCGGTGTGGACTACAAGGAAGTTTTTGCTCCTTTTGCACGACTTGACACAATCAAGATGGTGATTGGTTTGGTAGCTCAAAATTCATGGCCTATTTTCCAATTGGATGTGAAATCGGCTTTCTTGCATGGTAACTTTCAAGAGCAGGTATTTATTGATCAACCTCCTGGTTATGTGAAGTTTGGTAGTGAACATGTGACGCTCTCAAATTCGGGTCCCTTCGAAGCACGAATCCGGTCCGCCACGATATTACTATCATCAACTATTTATATTTTTCATTCATAACTTAATGAATATAACTCTACTTATTACAATTTAGAATATAAATTCATTCCATTTCCAGGATCTGCACAATGACCCCAAACTTTTATAAGTTTCACAACTTGGTCATTTACTATTCCTGTTTTACATCACATTCGATGTTATATAAATATGCAGAATAATTTAAACTTTTTTAATCTCCTTTGAAAAATAATCTTTTATTGATCTTAACTTGAATCAATTACAAATTCCTGAATCAATTTATTTTATGATTCAGTCTATTCGAATTACTGTATAAATTTTTACATCCCGATTCACATATCTCTATGTACTGCCCAGTACAACTTTACAAGCTAACATATTTTACACATTATAAATTACTATCAAATATATCTACTAGAACCTAAATATGGTTCAAGAGCATCTATTTAAACAAATGAATCAATCTCCTTTGATTCTATTGATCTTTATCAATCAAGTAGCACGTAACCTTTACCGTGTATCCTTAGCCTACAAAAGTGGTTATTTGCAAGGGTGAGCTCGACAGCCCATCAATTCTAGCAGTTTTCATGCAGCACATAGCATATAATAGCATACTCAGCACATGCATTCATAATCCATTAATATTTACTACGCATGTTACTTCTCACATAACAGACATAGAGATTTATATCACAACATATCATCAAAGATCAACTTTCACATTTCATACATATCTCATATGTAAGACCCCAACTTATTAATGAATAAAATCAAATTTTCTCTAAATATTATTGTGAATAATAAGGGGTTAATTTGATATAATACTTTAGTTATGGGTGAAATGTGCAAATTTTGCAAAATAAGCAAGTGGTTATAAAATATTCATTTTGTCGGGGAATATTCGTTTGGTCGTGGAATATTCTTGTTGTCGGGGAATATTCGTACTACCGCGCAGCCTTGTGTGGGCCCCATAACGGAAAGCGATTGGATGAAGAAAACGACAAGTATAAGTTGTTTATAAATAACGGCGTAGTTGTTACCGTTAATACTGTTGAAATACCTGGTGGTTAAAATACAGTAGTACACGGTATTGCACCAATTATTGATTCTTACGTAAGAAGGCACTGCTCAATAATTGTTACAGTAGTTATTATTCAATATTTTATTTTATTGATTCAATAATTGCTGCGTTGATATTTTATATTATTGTTGTTTCAATAATTGTTGTTGCACAGTATTTTCCATTATCAGATCAATAATTCATATTATTTGAATAATATTATTAGATAACATTATTGACAATGTCTAGAAAGTTCTGTCTAAGGAGAGGTTTGGTCATCTAATTGCGCGCTAGTAAGGAGAAATCCTTATTGGAAAGCCCCATCTTTTCTGGGAACGGCCTAGTTGTCATAATTGTGACTCTGTAATATTATTTGTGAATAATTAATTATTGATTCATATGATAAGGAAATATTTATTTTATGTGGATATAAATGAGGGATATATTTTTGTGGTTAAAAATGAAGGAGTTAATGTTGAGGTGTTTTATCTGTATTTTTGTCGGAACGAAGGTATTGAAAATCAAATTAGGGTTTTTGAGATATATTACGGGGGTTATAATTTTTAATCCGACCGTTGGATCGTTGTGATTTTTGGATATGTTATACATATATAAGTTGAGTATATGTCCATAAATTTTGAACCGTTAAAAATGAGTATTTAGATACTTGGTGAGTTTATTTTGTGAGTATTTAGATACTTGGTGAGTTGATATTCATCAGTGCAAGTTTTCTTCAGCGTCATATCCGATATCCAGTTTGAAGTGCTGCACTTTTGAGGTAAGGGATAGTAAGGGATTTTAAGGGTTGTTATATTTTCCAGTTTCGTAATTTTTCTGACCTTCAAAAATTTTGAAAAAATTTGAAATGATATTTTGATGAGTTTTCTTGATTGTGTCCAAAAATAGTGATTTTTGGATGTATAGATTGAGAGTTATGAATTTTATGAGAAAAGAGTATTTTAAAAGTAACCGCTTATAACTCCTTGTGGTTAACTCCAAAATTGATGAAATTTTTATTGAAAGTATATCTATATAATATCAGTGTACTCTGTGAATTTCGGAATTTTTAGATAAAAGTACAATTTATGATAAATATCTAAATATTCGGCGGTTTTCGCCATATGAAAAATAGTAAATGACTTTTAAAAATTCTAAGAAAAATATATGTTCACTATGGGACTATATTATGCTAAATCCCAGAAAAATATATTTTTGGAACTGATTTGGTATTTTTTTCATGAAAATAGTCTAGTTATGAGTAAATGAATTAAATATATTTTGTGAAGTAAGAAAATTAGAAAATATAATTTTATGGCTTGAGAATCTTATATGAGGTATATGCAGATTTTTGATGAGAGTTTTGGTTATTGGTAATAAAATCTTATGAGTTTGGCATTTTAGGATGATTAAATACATTATTTAGTAAAGTGTAAACAATTAAAATAAATTGTTTATAAATATAAGAAATGTTATTCTTTCAATATCATTATACCGAAATATTGGTATGAATTTTATTATGAAATTTCTACCTTTTTGTGTCGGGTTTACTATTCATGAGTTACTATTCACGAGTTACTATTCATGAGTTACTATTCACGAGTTACTATTCATGGATTACTATTCACGAGTTACTATTCATGACAAAATTGGTTTCTTTTTCTGACCAAATTATAGTTGAGTTATGAATATTACTCTTGAGATTAAATCTATATGTTGATTATATTGATTTTATTATCATATATAACATTTTTATAACCCTAATGATGATATTTCTCTTTGACTTGAGTGTAAAGATGGGTAGATTTTTGGTATGATCATGACTATGGGTTCCCTTTGGCCAGTAGTGCAAAGTTGAATTGTTGACTGGTATGATCATGACCATTGAATTTATAAATGAATATCTTTAGCTTAAGTGCAAAGGTGAAATGATCAACATGGTTATAATTATTGTTTATATAAATTTTGAAATGATTATATATTTCTTTGAGATATGAATATATTTGGCCTGTAGTGCAAATATGAACTGTTGAGGAATATCATTGGCCTGTAGTGCAAAGATGAATTGTTGATGAATATCTTTTGCCCGTAGTGCAAAGATGACCTGTTGTTGAATATCTTTGGCCAGTAGTGCAAAGATGAACTGTTGACGAATATCGTTGGCCTGTAGTGCAAAGATGAATTTATTAATATGATTATGAACATGAACTGTGATTTGGTATAACCATGATCTTTGATGTTTCAGGTAAAGACATGTGAGAAAAATTATCTTCGTCTTGGATGCGAAGAGGAATTTAGAATTACAATTATGATTATGAATTATTCATATGATTGTGAAAAGGAACTGTTGATTGATGTTACATGGATAAAACATTATTGGTGGACTTTTAACATGGAGAAGATAATTGACTTTATGGTCTATTTGACTCTTCTAATGGATTGCTCGTTTCGCTGCAACTATGGTTGAAAAGTTTTATCATCTACCATATGTTCTAAATCTCTGATTTATTATTGATGAAGGCTATTGATAATTTAATTATCTTTAGTCATGATATTCTTTACTGAGTTAGTTGTGTTCACCCTTTTGCTTCACAATTCCTTTCAGGTAATAAGAGTGTAGCTGGGTCGAGCGAGGGTAACAGAGAAATAGAACGGTGGTCTCTAGCTGTGGAGGTTCTCCCGAAGCAGTATAGAAAAGTTCAGTTAGTAGTTCTATTTGGTGAATCCAATAGGGTAAGGTGTACCCAACGTTGGAAGGGTGTTTTGCCACTATCATACAAGATGTCTAACGACATACAATCTCGTGTCATCATAAGACAGGATTGTGCTCATCCACTGGCTGAGTATATATACGAGCACTACCTATATAATCTTGGTGTTTGTTTGAAGTATAATTCTCAATTAGAGACAGTAGAGATAATGATATGTCAAGAGAAGACTCACCATTGGGAAGAATATGATAGTAATCTTCTCGTTTTTCTTTGGGGTCTATTAGGTCAACCAAGGATAATTCTGTGGCCATATGATATCTATCATAACCTAGACGCGTGGCCTCCCATGTACGAAGGTTTCCTTGAGCACTTCCCAAAGAATCTAATTTCTAAAACAGTTTTTGACTATACCTTTATGTAAGGTGTCATTGTGAGGTGATGTCCACGGTTGGAACATGAGTCACATTTGGTATATATTTGTATCCAAACTCACAGCATATGTGTTGTTGTATTTTGTACGACAATTGTTGTAATAAAGTTATAGTTATTTTCTGTACCATGTATTTGGCGACTCAGAATAGGTTGGATGGAATGGACCTATTTTGGGGTCGTTACATAATTAACCAATATTTAATTCGGGTTAATTAATGAACTCTTATTCAAATCTATCCATGGACAACTTAACCACCATTTACGATTTTTATTATCCTTATGAGTCCTTAATACCCATTTCTTAAACTTTAAATTCAAAAAACATATTTTATAGACCGGCGCAGCTGCGCTGGTCATAGGCATGGTAATGGCGCAGCTGCGCCATACCAAATTTCCAGGCAAACAAGTTCTGCATTAGCAGAACTGAAATCTTACACTTCTAAACACTTTACACATTCTCCTTAAGCGTTAACTCACCTAACATCAATCCTCTATTTGGTTTCACATCACCGGTTACTATTTTCCTTAACAATTTAAGGATCACGCTTCAAGTTTTAAAACTCTGTTCCTCTCATTATAAAATCTCTTTTATAGTACCAATAACACAGAACTTGAATATAACACATACATACATTTCTTTAATCTACACTTTTCGCCGTATACTGAATTACGTAATAATTCTCTAACCACCTTAAAGGTATAACGGTCATCTACTCTCGTCAACAACGTACATATATATCAGTCTAAACCTAGCATGCGTCGAGCCTTTAATAGTATTTGTCAGGAATAAACATGTGAATGATATTCCTATTTAATATATGATTTGATTATGATATATATATATATATATATATATATATATATATATATATATATATATATATATATATATATATATATATATATATATATGAATGAATATGCAAGGATGCTTGCATTAAGAAAAGCTGTAAAGTCCTTTGATAGATAATAGAAATATATGTACAAGGACTTAGAATGAATTGATCAAATATGTTAGGTTGATCCTACATAAGCAAAACAGCTTTGTAAAGTCCTTAAAAAGAAATGATATACAAGGACTATAAAGATAGAAAGATCAAGCATGTTAGGTTGATCTTATAATGTAATAGATAGGCTTGTCTGATCGTCGAGCACTGCACCAGAAGTTGTAGTCTACCAGGAGAGTCAAAGGTAACTCGGGAGCTATCGAGACAGAATAGGAGTATGCAAGATAGTGAGATCTCGGAGTTCGTAGATTTCCAGGGAAAACGAAGAAGGATCGTAGTGTATCGAGTAGAGCTTCCTCGGGATCGTAGTATGCTGAGGAAGTCATGTTCAGAATCGTAGATGTGACGCCCCCAAAATTAGGTATACATCACCCATCTTGAGTCGTCAGATACATAGTACAGAATACAAATACAACTTAATAATACAACTGTCGTGTACAATACGACAAAACATAAACTGTGAGTTTGAATACAAATATTATCTTCTAGAGAGTATTCATACTCAAAAGGAGTCCTCATTACATTTATTAACACACCATTATATAGAATAGTGAGGACTACTAACTAATACTATTCTTCGGACCATCGCTCCGTTCCCCGACTTGCCCCAGCTACGTTCTCATTTCCTGAAGAGAACAGTGAAAGAAAGGGTGAGCTCAACTAGCCCAGTAAGAAATATTATGACTAAGATAATGCAGAATAAATTATCATTAGCCTTCAACAATGTTAAACTGATAAAATATAATAGACATCTAGTTTAACTGTAGCGGAACAAGCAATCCATTAAAAGAGTCAAGTAGAAAATAAACTCTACTATCTTTTATGATTTAAAAAGTTTTTCAACACTGTAATCGCTGAGACTCAGCTTAATAAAATAATCCACATCATCGAATCACCCCTGCACTACGGCCAAGGATATTCGTGTATTCATTAATGGTCATGATCATGCCAACAACTGTCCATCAATGCACTACGGGCCAATGAGGACTTTTACCACATCATTTGTAACATTACGGTCATGATTATACCGAATAATCCCTGGTCATAATCATACCAAGTCCATCTATGCACTACAGGCCACAGATGACTTTCAACATTTTATAAACATGAGGATGATGACAATGATATAAGAATTCAATAAAACAAGTTCAAGAATTAATTTATCCAAGAATTAACAACGTCCAAATTGTCAACATGATACTGCATTGTGGAGTAAAATTCAAGAATGCTTAGAAGAATATTTTCTTGAAAAGATACTGGATGAAACGCAACTATCAAGGATATTCCACAAATTTCATGGAGTATAGAAGTCAAAACTTAACCAACTGAGTACAATAAAGAATGGAATAACAAAAGAAATCACCATGCATGCGATAGACCGCACAGACAGGTTATTCCAATAGAATAATAAATAATGGAACCAGGTCCGGCGTAAACGCACAGACAGGATATTCCGATAGAATAATAAATAATGGAACCAGGTCCGGTGTAAAACACACAGACAGGATATTCCAACAGAATAATAATAAAACGGAACCAGGTCCGGTGTAAAACACACAGACAGGATGTTCCAACAGAATAATAAACGGAACCAAGTCCGGTGTAAAACACACAGACAGGATGTTCCAACAGAATAATAGAAGAATGTCACCAAGTATAGGGTAGACCGCGTATACTGGTTATTCCAACAGAATAATAACAAATGGAATAATAGAAGTTCTCTTCATGAATATAAAAGAAATAATATTCCCTACCTTAAAAGAACTGGATATTGGAAAAGTGATGTAGCAGAATACTTTTATTCTCTCTCTCTTATTCTCTCTATACTTTCTCTATAGTTTGAATGAATTCGTGAAAAATAATGAAGCCCTAGGCCTCTATTTATAGAAAAACTGAGGGTGGCTCTTGGTCCTAACGAAGGGTCAAATGACTCTTGGTCTTAACGAAGGGTCAAATGACTCTTGGTAATATTGAAGGGACAACTACTATTGACGAAAGTAATTACTATTGACCAAAGTAAATACTATTGACGAAGGTAATTACTATTGACCAAGGTAAATACTATTGACCAAGGTAAATACTATTGACGAAGGTAAATACTATTGACCAAGGTAAATACTATTGACCAAGGTACTATTGACGAAGGTAATTACTATTGACCAAGATAAATACTATTGACGAAGGTAATTACTATTGACGAAGAGACTCTTAGATGATGACATATGGCCCCCCATAAAATAACCAAACTTACCACAACGTCTCAATAATATAACATATTATACAGATGATACTATGACAATAATTTAAGAGATATGATGTAGCAATTACTGTAGCAATAATTGAGTATAGCTGAGTGACTTCTCACGTAAGCATCAATAATTAATACCGTGTGCTACTATGCAACCACGCGTATTACTGTACTTTTACTACCAAGTAGTTCAACAGTTTTAACGATTTTAACGGTAACACCTCGGCTGTTATTTTTATAGAAAGATAATTCTGTCGTTTTCTCAATCCGACAATAATTCCGTTGTGGGGTCCACTAATAATTGTGCCGTCGTACGAATATTTCCCGACAAAAAAAATATTCCCCGACCAAACGAATATTTTATAACAACTTGCTTACTTTGCAAAATTTATAAATATTACCCACAACTATAACATTATATCAAATTAACTTCATAATATTCAAAAATGATATTTATAGAAAATTCATCTTTATTTATAAAAGTTGGGGTCTTACAACCTCCCCTTCTTATGAAATTTCGCCCTCGAAATTAGGGTACGTACCTGGTATGTCGAAGAGGTAAGGATACCTTGATTTCATTTCTGATTCTAACTCCCAAGTCATTTCCTCAACATCGTGGTTTCTCCACAAAACTTTAAGTACTTGAGGTATAACCTTGGAGCGTAGAATATATTCTTTCTTATCCAAGATTTGAACAGGAACTTCTTCATACGTCAAATCCTCCGCTATTTCGTCCGGTTCTAACTAAATAATGTGGTTCGGGTCTTCCACATATTTGCGTAACATGAATATGTGGAAAACGTTATGAACACGAGACATACTTGGCGGTAAAGCGAGTCTATAAGCCACAGTTCCTACTCGATCGAGGATTAAAAATGGACCGATGAATCGAGGATTTAGCTTTCCTCTCTTTCCAAATCTCGTAACTCCTTTCCATGGAGCAACACGTAAGAACACATGATCTCCTACATCAAATTCCACGTCCTTTCGATGAAGATCAGCATAACTCTTTTGTCGATCTTGTGAGGTTTTTATACGTTGTCGGATCGTTTGAATCTTTCCTGTAGTCATACGTACCAACTCCGGTCCCAACAACGTTGCTTCGCCCACCTCATCCCAGCATACTGGAGAACGACATTTTCTTCCAGAATGTAGCCATGCCAATACTTGCTTGATAATTGCGCGCCAGTAAGGAGAAATTCTTATTGGAAAGCCCCCTCTTTCCTGGGAACGGCCTGGTTGTCATAAATGTGATTCTGTAATATTATTTGTGAATAATTAATTATTGATTCATATGATAAGAAAATATTTAGTTTATGTGGATATAAACGAGGGATATATTTTTGTGGTTAAAAATGAAGGAGTTAATGTTGAGGTTATTATCCGTATTTTTGTCGGAATGGAGGTATTAAAAAATCAGGATTTTTGAGATATTTTGCGGGGGTTATAATTTTTAATCCGACCGTTGGATCGTGGTAATTTTTGGATATGTTATACATATATAAGTTGAGTATATGTCCACAAATTTTGAACCGTTAAAAATGAACGTATAATTTATTATGAATTTTACGAGATGACTGGTTCAGAAATTGTTGAATTTTCGGAGTTAATCATTTTGGTAGAAAATTCTAGAATTGGTGGGCCCCACTTGTGGTTGGTGAAGAAATGTGCTGAATTATATTTCAAATATGGTGGGTGAGAATAGTAACAGGTAAAGCCATCAGGTTGCAGGTTAAGTCTGCTTCGGCGTGCTAACATTTTCCTATAAATAGAGGGCTAAGTTAGAATTGAAAATCACACCAGAAACATAAGCTTTCTCTCTTTCTCTCTCTATATTATGAAGCATATTTTATGAGTATTTAGATACTTTGAGAGTTGCTATCCAGTGCAAGTTTCCTTCAGCTTTGCATTTCAGTCAGAAATACTGCACTTTTGAGATAAGGGATAGTAAGGGATTTTAAGGGTTGTTATATTTTCTAGTTTTGTAATTTTTCTGACCTTTAAAAATTTTAAAAAAATTTGAAATGATATTTTGATGAGTTTTCTTGATTGTGTCCAAAAATGGTGATTTTTGGATGTATAGATTGAGAGTTATGAATTTTATGAGAAAAGACTATTTTAAAAGTAACCGCTTATAATTCCTTGTGGTTAACTCCAAAATTGATGAAATTTTTATTGAGAGTACATGTATATGATAGAAGTATACTCTGTAAATTTCAGAATTTTTGGACAAAAGTACAATTTTTGATAAATGTCTAAATATTCGGCTGTTTTGGCCATATGAAATATAGTAAATGACTTTTAAAAATTCTGAGAAAAATATATGTTCACTATGAGACTATATTATGCTAAATCCCAGAAAAGAAATATTTTTGGAACTGATTTGGTATTTTTCATGAAAATAGTCTAGTTATGAGTAAATAAATTAAATATGTTTTATGAAGTAAGAAAATTGGAAAATAGGATTTTATGACTTGAGAATCCTATATGAGGTATATGCGGATTTTTTATGAGGGTTTTGATTATTGGTGATGAAATCTTATGAGTTTGACGTTTTAGAATGATTAAATACATTATTTTAGTAAAGTGTAAACAATTAAAACAAATTATTTATAAATTTAAGAAATGTTATTCTTTCAATATCATTATACCGAAATATTGGTATAGATTTTATTGTAAAATTTCTATCTTTTGTGTCGGGATTATTATTCATGAGTTACTATTCACGATTTACTATTCATGAGTTACGAATATTACTCTTGAGATTAAAACTATATGTTGATCATTTTATTTTTATCATCATATATAACATTTTTATAACCCTGATGTTGAAATTCTTTTTCACTGGAGTGTAAAGATGGGTAGATTATTGGTATGATTATGACTAGGGTTCTCTTTGGCCTGTAGTGCAAAGTTGAATTGTGACTGGTATGATCATGACCATTGAATTTATAATTGAATATCTTAAGCTTGAGTGCAAAGGTGAATTGATCAACATGGTTATAATTATTGTTTATATAAATTCTGAAATGATTATATATTTCTTTGAGATATGAATATATTTGGCCTGTAGTGCAAATATGAATTGTTGATGAATATCTTTGGCCCGTAGTGCAAAGATGAACTGTTGTTGAATATCTTTGGCATGTAGTTTAAAGATGGTCTATTAATGAATATCTTTGGCTTGTATTGCAAAGATGAACTATTGTTGAATATCTTTGGTCGTAGTGCAAAGATGAATTTATTAGTATGATTATGAACAGGAACTGTGATTTGGTATAACCATGATCTTTGATGTTTCAGGTAAAGACAGGTGATGAAAATTATCTTCGTCTTGGATGAGAAGAAAAATTTAGAATCGTAATTATGATTATGAGTTATTTATATGATTGTGGACCAGAACTGTTGATTGATGTTACAGGGATACAATATTGTTGGTGAATTTTTAACATGGAGAAGATAATAGACTTTATAGTCTATTTGACTCTTCTAATGGATTGCTCGTTCCGCTGCAACTATGGTTGAAATTTTTATCATTTACCATATATTCTAAATCTCTGATTTATTATTGATGAAGGCTATTGATAATTTAATTATCTTTAGTTATGATATTCTTTACTGGGCTAGTTGTGCTCACCCTTCTGTTTCACAATTACTTGCAGGTAATAAGAGTGTAGCTTGGTCGAGCGGGGGTAACAAGGGAATAGAACGGTGGTCATCATTTAGTAGTTATATTTGGTGAAGAAAATAGGGTGAGGCGAACCCAACGTTGGAAGGGTGTTTTGTCACTATCATACAAGATGTCTAATGACATACAACCTCGTGTCATCATAAGACAGGGTTGTGCTCATCCACTTGCTGAGTATATTTACGAGCACTACCTATATAATCTTGGTGTTTGTTTGAAGTATAATTCACGATTAAAAACAGTGGAGCTAATGATAAGTCAAGAGAAGACTCATCATTGGGAAGAATATGATAGTAATCTTCTCGTTTTTCTTTGGGGTCTATTGGGTCAACCAATGATAATTCTGTGGCCATATGATATCTTTCATAACCTAGACGCGTGGCCTCCCATGTACGAAGGTTTCCTTGAGCACTTCCCAAAGATTCTAATTTCTAAAATAGTTTTTGACTATACCTTTATGTAAGGTGTCATTGTGAGGTGATGTCCACGGTTGGAACATGAGTCACATTTGGTATATATTTGTATCCAAACTCACAACATATGTGTTGTTATATTTTACACGACAATTGTTATAATAAAGTTGTAGTTATTTTCTGTACCATGTATTTGGCGACTCAGAATAGGTTGGATTGAATGGACCTATTTTGGGGTTGTCACACATGTTTTGTGTGTCGGTGGACCCCAATAATTGACTGAAATTTGATTATAGCCTGTAAAATCATCCGTTTATGGATTTCGGTCAATTTCTGTTTGGAATTTAGAAAAAATTTCTTCTACAAAGTTGTAGAGAATGGAATTTCCAATAAAAATTCGCGAGATTCAAATTTTCTGATAAAAGGGCTATTTATTATGAATTATTGAAGTTCTGAAGTTTCGAAATTATTGATTTTTGGAAGTTTTAATTATTTTTATTAAGAAAAATATTTTTTCTTACTTTTTCTAGAAGGTTAGCATGTGTTTATGGCTGAATTCAAGTATCTAGAGGTAGGCTTGAATATTTTGTAATTATATTATTATTATATTCAATTTTCTGCTTTAGTGTTATAAGCATTTTCCTATAAATAGGGTGCTTAAGTTAGAATTAAAAATCACACCAGAAACTGAAGTTTTCTCTCTATTTCTCTCTCTATATTATCGAGTTTATTCTTGTAAGTATTTTGATATCTTAAGTGTTGCTATACGGTGCAAGTTCGTTCAGCGTTATTCCAGTCAAGAGTGATGCTCTTTTGAGGTAAGGGATAGTAAGGAATGTTATTTTCTTCGTAAATGATATTATTTCTTCAATATCATTATGCCGAAATATTGGTTGAAGTTTTTATCAAATTTAAAAAAAAATTTCATGTCGGGGTTACTATTCACGAGTTACTATTCATGAGTTACTATTCATGAGTTACTATTCACGAGTTACTATTCATGGGTTACTATTCACGAGTTACTATTCATGACAAAATTAGTTTCTTTTTCTAACCAAATTATAGTTGATTTATGAATATTACTCTTGAGATTAAATCTATATGTTGATTATATTGTTTCTATTATCATATATAACATTTTTATAACCCTGATGTTGAATTTCTCTTTCACTTGAGTGTAAAGATGGGTAAATTATTGGTATGATCGTAACTGAGGAATGTCTTTGGCCTGTAGTGCAAAGATGAATTGTTAACTGGTATGATCATGACTATTGAATTTATAATTGAATATCTTTAGCTTAAGTGTAAAGATGAATTGATTAACATGGTTATAATTATTGGTTATATAAATTCTGAAATGATTATATATTTCTTTGAGATAATAATATATTTGGCTTGTAGTGTAAATATGAGTTGTTGAGGAATATCTTTGGCCCGTAGTGCAAAGATGACATGTTGTTGAATATCTTTGGCTAGTAGTGCAAAGATGAACATGACCAACTGGTACAAATGAATATCTTTGGCCTGTAGTGCAAAGATGAAATTATTAGTATGATTATGAACAGGAACTGTGATTTGGTATAACCATGATCTTTGATGTTTCAGGTAAAGACAAGTGATGAAAATTATCTTTGTCCTGGATGAGAAGAGGAATTTAGAACCATAAATATGATTATGAGTTATTCACATGAATGTGGATGGGAACTGTTTATTTATATTACAGGGATAAAACATTGCTGGTAGATTTTTAACATGGAGAAGATAATAGACTTTATGATCTATTTGACTCTTCTAATGGATTGCTCGTTCCGTTGCAACTATTGTTGAAAATTTTTATCATCTACCATATGTTCTAAATCTCTGATTTATTATTGATGAAGACTATTGATAATTTAATTATCTTTAGTCATGATATTCTTTACTGAGCTAGTTGTGCTCACCCTTTTGCTTCACAATTCTTTTCAGGTAATAAGAGTGTAGTTAGGTCGAGCGAGGGTAACAGGAAAATAGAACGATGGTCTCTAGCTGTGGAGGTTCTCCCGAAGCAGTATAGAAAAGTTCATTTAGTAGTTTTAATTTGGTGAATCCAATAGGGTAAGGTGTACCCAACGTTGGAAGGGTGTTTTGCCACTATCATACAAGATGTCTAACGACATACAACCTCGTGTCATCACAAGACATGATTGTGTACATCCACTTGCTGAGTATATTTACGAGCACTACCTATATAATCTTGGTGTTTGTTTGAAGTATAATTCACGATTAAAGACAGTGGAGATAATGATATGTCAAGAGAAGACTCACCATTGGAAAGAATATGATAGTAATCTTCTTATTTTTCTTTGGGGTCTATTAGGTCAACCAAGAATAATTCTGTGGACATATGATATCTATCATAACTTGGAAGCATGGCCTCCCATTAACGAAGGTTTCCTTGAGCACTTCCCATATATTCTAATTTCTAAAACAGTTTTTAACTATACCTTTATGTAAGGTGTCATTGTGAGGTATTGTCCACGGTTGGGACATGAGTTACATTTGGTATATATTTGTATCCAAACTCACAGCATATGTGCTGTTATATTTTGCACGATAATTGTTGTAATAAAGTTGTAGTTATTTTCTGTACCATGTATTTGGCGACTCAAAATAGGTTAGATGGAATGGACCTATTTTGGGGTCGTCACATCATAATCATACCAAGTCCATCTATGCACTACAGGCCATAGATGACTTTCAACATTTTATAAATATGAGGATGATGACAATGATATAAGAATTCAATAAAACAAGTTCAAGAATTAATTTATCCAAGAATTAACAACGTCCAAATTATCAACATGATACTGCTTTGTGGAGTAAAATTCAAGAATGCTTAGAATAATATTTTCATGAAAAGATACTGGATGAAACACAATTATCAAGGATATTCCACTAATTTCATGGAGTATAGAAGTTAAAACTTAACCAACTGAGTATGATAAAGAATGGAATAACAAAAGAAATCACCTGACATGCGATAGACCGCACAGACAGGTTATTCTAACAGAATAATAAATAATAGAACCAGGTCCGGTGTAAAATACACAGACAGGATGTTCCCACATAATAATAATAAAAACGGAACCAGGTCCGGTGTAAAACACACAGACAGGATGTTCCAACAGAATAATAGAAGAATGTCACCAAGTATAGGGTAGACCGCGTATACAGGTTATTCCAACAGAATAATAAGAAATGGAATAACAAAAATTCTCTTCATGAATAAGAAAGAATAACACCCCTTACCGTTTTAAAGAAGAACTGAAATAAGGAAGTAGTTAAGTAGCAGAATACTTTTCTTCTCTCTCTCTATAGTTTCTTTCTCTAGAGTTCAGTGAATTCGTAAAAATAATGAAGGAATGAGCTGCTATTTATAGAAAAATAGATTGCATAGTAACTAATCCATGAACGGTCCAGATTGATTACTTTAATCTGACGGTCCATATTTAAAGAAATTTTTTTTAAATAAAATATAATATATTCTATTTATAGAATAACTTTAATAAATTATTCTGTTTTATATAAAAAGATGTTTCTGTTTTATTACGTTAATAATACGAATAAAACAAAACTTCATTATCGCTAAATAATTCATATTATTAATTGACAATAATTGAATCAAGCTGAGTGACTTCTTGCATAAGCATTAATAATCAATACCGTGTGCTACTATGTAACCACACGTATTACTGTACTTTTACTACCGAGTAGTTCAATAGTATCAATGGTAAAACTTCCGTCGTTATTTTTAATAAAATATTTTTGTTGTTTTCTCAATCCGATAATAATTCTGTTGTGGGGTCCACCAATGATTGTGCCGTTTTACGAATATTCCCTGTTAAAACGAATATTATATAACAACTTGCGTACTTTGCAAAATTTATAAATATTACCCACAACTATAACATTATATTAAATTAACTCCATAATATTTAAAAACGATATTTATAGAAAATTCATCTTTATTTATAAAAGTTGGGGTCTTACAACCTCCCCTTCTTATGAAATTTCGCCCTCGAAATTAGGGTACGTACCTGGTATGTCGAAGAGGTAAGGATACCTTGATTTCATTTCAGATTCTAACTCCCAAGTTATTTTTTCAACATCGTGATTTCTCCACAAAACTTTGCCTTGAGGTATAATTTTGGAGCGTAGAATACGTTCCTTCTTATCCAAGATTTGAACAGGAACTTCTTCATACGTCAAATCCTCCGCTATTTCGTCCGGTTCTAACTCAATAATGTGGTTCGGGTCTTCCACATATTTATGTAACATGGATATGTGAAAAACGTTATAAACATGAGACATACTTGACGGTAAAGCGAGTCTATAAGCCACAATTCCTACTCGATCGAGGATTAAAAATGGACCGATGAATCTAGGATTGAGCTTTCCTCTCTTTTCAAATCTCGTAACTCCTTTCCATGGAGCAACACGTAAGAACACATGATCTCCTATATCAAATTTCACGTCCTTTCGATGAAGATCAGCATAACTCTTTTGTCGATCTTGTGAGGTTTTTATACGTTGTCGGATCGCTTGAATCTTTTCTGTAGTCATACGTACCAACTCCGGTCCCAACAACGTTGCTTCACCCACCTCATCCCAGCATACTGGAGAACGACATTTTCTTCCATACAATGCTTCGAATGGAGCCATGCCAATACTTGCTTGATAACTGTTGTGTAGGAAAACTCCACCAATGGTAAGAACTTGTCCTAACTTCCCTTGAAATTAAGGACATAGAGTCTTAATAGATCTTCAAGTGTTTGAATAGTCCTATCTGATTGTCCGTCCGTCTGAGGATGATAAGCCAAACTAAATCGTAAATCCGTGCCCATAGCTTTTTATAAATTAACCCAAAATCGTGAAGTGAATCTTGGGTCTCGATCAGAAACTATGGATACTGGCATACCATGCAGTCTTACAATCTCGTTTATGTATATACGAGCAAGACGTTCAAGTGTATAAGTTTCTCGTATCGGTAAAAAATGAGCAGACTTGGTCAATCTATTAACAATGACCTAAATCGCATCTATACCTTGAGAAACCTTAGGAAGACCGGTAACGAAATCCATGGTAATGTGCTCCCACTTCCATTCTGGAATTTCAAGTTGTTGAAATGGACCTTTTAGTACTTGATGCTCCGCTTTGACTCGTTGATAAGTTAGACACCTTGAGATAAACATCGTTATCTCTCTCTTCCTCTTCTTCTCCTCCTCCTCACTTCAGTTTCTTCTTCCACCCCTCTTCCACTTACACTTCCCCCTTTCCTTCCTCCACTTATATATATATATATATATATATATATACACACACTCACCGACGCACTATATAATCTCACCAGCTTCCATATTTTGTAATCAATCACTTGATCCAATCAATTACTATCAAACTCGGTCACTCGACCTTTTTATTCTGATGATCACATCTTATTCACATAATTCTTCACATTCAAATAGACCAATAATTCGTTGAGTCTTTATTTTTGTTTTTATACGTATTGACTTGAGTTTTATATATATAATAATGGATGGATGTTGATGGAAGTAAACGTGTGTTTCAAAGATTAGGGCCATCGAATTCGAATGCAAACAACAATAAACTACCGAAAGTTTGTTTCCATTGGAGGGCAGGCAAGTGTAGCAGATATACATGTCCCGACTTAAACAGAGAATTGCCCCTGCCGCTGCAGCAGCAACAGCAGTAGCAACAACAGTCGCATATGGGCAATGGTACTGCCGCATCTTCAAAGCGGCCACATGGATTTGCAGATGAATGGAGGGTTCCTATCGTAAATGGGTACCCACCAAAAGCTATATTATTTCCGATGGATGGAGGGTTCCTCAACTTTCAAAGAGGAATTGGATAGAGAATTGAAGAAGTCAGGCTGAGACTATAAAACAAGCGCTTATTGGGAGGCAACCCAAGTTTAATTTTTATTTTTAGTTTTTATTAGGTTTTATATTAGTAGTTTTGAATTTATATTTATTTAGGATTTAATAAAATTGCTTCTATCATGGTTTACAGGTTAGTCAAGTCAAATTCAAGTGGTGCCCAATTTGTTCCATGTGCTTAGCCTATTCTCCAAACTTAGTGGACAAGGAGGAAGATTGTTATATTTTCAGGGAAGTCCTCTACTTTACTTTTTTATATTTCATCCATTGAGGACAATGCCTAGTTTAAGTTTGGGGGCATTTTAGTGTCGTATTGCATATAGTTAGTTATCTGCATAGTAGTTCATTTTTTTTGTATTAGCATTGTGTTTTTTTTAGGTTGCATATAGTACATGGTAATTATTTGCATATTCATATATGTGTTGCATTAGTATGTGTTCATGTAGTATAATTACATTTTATTTATTTATTTATTTTGCATGAATCTGTGCGATTAGTTGGTGTGGTCTTAGCTCGGCCTATGATAAGATTGGTATTAATTGTTAAATTGAACAATGTTAATAATTGATGATGAGTTCTAATTTTAATCATGATGATAATCTGAGCCTGTTTGAAACTTATGTAACCGGTTAGCACTTAAAGTTTAAATGTTTTAATCTACTTGGTTCAAGGGTTTCATAATTTGTTTCTGGGGGAAAATCTTGGTTAAAATTTAAGGAAATTAGTGAACTGGCGGTAAAGGTTGGAATGACGTAAAAGCTTGAGTTTGGGGGAATCTATGGGGTATATATATACAAAATGAAAATGAAAAAAAAAAGAGAAAAAAAAAATGATGAAAAGAAAAAAAAATAGAAATTCCAGAAAAAGAAAAAAAAAGAGAATAAACATCGTGGCATGCTCGTCTAGTTTTATGGCCTTTGTTACTTGAGTAAGTAAGCCCGAGGGGATTGTCTTTACACCTAGCGCCCTAAGGTCTTAATGGCTTGGGAGTCGTTGGTCGAAAGCTCGTTAAGGTAGCACTGAAAAGCCTAAGGGAATAAGACATTGCACAGCCATGAGAAAATAAAAAAAATGAATAAAACACGAGAAAGAGCAAAAATACCCTCGTGGTTGAATAAAAGTATAAATAAATCTTGTATTTATCCTTAGACTTGGTAATTGCTTAGTTTTAATCGGAGTTGTCATGTTCACAAAAGTAATTGAATTGGAACTGAAATTTTCCTTCTAAGAAGTTTGTTATGTGATTATCTTGAATTGTGGTTGGTTAGAATGGTTAACAAGCACACACACACAACATGGGTGATGACAGGTTTGGATTGACTAATTGGTTAGAGTTATGGATTTTGACTTGATTGGATATATTGTTTGAGTACCAGTGGTATCTTTGAGGCATGTTGCTATATATCATACTGATTTATTACTGGGTTCGTAGGTATATTAGGAAGTAGATCATGCATATGCATTCATGTAGTTGAGTTAGTTTGTTTATTTTTAGTTTTTTTTTTGTGTTTTTGGTTGAGGACAAGCAAAGGTTTAAGTTTGGGGGTATTTGATGAGTGAGTTTTATACACATGAATTGGATACGTTCGGGCTTAATTTATTGTTGTTCTCAAGTCTTTTAGAATAGTTTTTAAGTGTTTGTGTCCATTCATGCATGTTTTACATTATTTTGTAGGAATTGGGACAAAAGTTACTTGGATCGACGTTTGGGGTGACTAGATTCGCGTTTTCGGCTTGCCATTTACACAGCAGTCACTTCAGAGCCAATTTGAGTATTGCTACGGGCCTTATTTCGAAAAACTCAAAGAATGAAAGGTGTAGATCTACATCTCCTCTTTCTGGTTGAATCATCAAAATCGGAGTTCGGACGAAGAAGTTATGGCCATTTTCCCAAAGGACGTCGGAGTAGAAAATGTCAGAAAATGTTCCAGCGCTGGGGCGCTAGGGGGTAGATTCCCAGCACCGTGCCCAGCGTTGGGGCACTAGGGAAGGGTCTGGTTAGGCTTGGATGCGTTTTGGGCGAATTTTGACACCTTTTTGACTCCAAATTGGATTGGGTTTGTTCCTAACCTAAATATTTGACTTGTAACCTATAAATACTTAATGTAAGGCATAAAATAATGGGAGATTACATAGAGTAGACTAGATTAAACACTCCATTAGATTAGACATTTACCCTAGTTCTTATTAGTATTGGATATTGAAGCAACTTGAAGATCATTGAAGATCAAGAGCAAGAGCAAGAGGGGAGCATCATACTTGCTGACAACAGATTCTATTATCTTCTCTTATCATACTTTTATCTTTTAATGTCTATTCAATTGTAGATTCTTAGTTTTAATTCATTAATTATGAACTAACTCTTTTATTAATATTTCAATTGAACTTTTTATGGTTTTGAATTGATTATTTAATTTATTCTAATTATTTGTGTTGAAGTGAATTGTTCATCTTACTTTGAGCTTATTGATTAATTGTCTGATCAATAATTACCTTGTTACTCTAGAAAGAATTGGGAAAGGAATTCTAGGGGTGACATGTGACTTAGTTATTTGCACAGTGAATAATTAGGTTTGTGAATAGAATGCGAATATCTATTTGCCGCATGTAACATAAAAGGAATTGAGTTTGTAACGAGTTTAATTCAATTATTTTGCATAGAGATATAGCAAAATTAATCTGGGTTAAATAGAAGGCAATTGATCACTCGAGAGAGGGCTTTTGGCATTTGAGAATTCCTGTTAACAATTCAGTAGATATAATAATTGGGATAGTTGAATAATTGATTATAATTCATAATTGGGGATATTGGAGTCTTAATTCTTATTTATCTGAATTCGATCAATTCTTAGTTGTTTATTTGCTTTCTTTTAGAATAATCTTTTTGTTTTGTTTAATTTAGCTTTCTTAAATCTAGAAATCACAATTATTGGTTGTTTAAATAAAATTAATTTGATTAAGAATTAGTACTTGGTGATTTTTATTAAATAATTCCTCGTGGGAACGATACTCTACTTTCACTTTATTACTTGTTGACCGTGTATACTTGCACATATTCATTGATTGCGAAATCGATCAACAGCCTCCATCATGATTTCATACTTTAAATCAGAGTTGTTAGGAACACAAAGTCTGGAGTTGACTCGAAGTATTCCTTCTTCATCGATTCTTGCTTCTAGCATAGCACCTTCTTGCACTTTCTTCCTCATACGAATCAGCTCCAGGTCTGTAGCTTGAACAGTTTTAACTCTATCGATTAAAGTTGGTTCTACTCGTATATTCGCCATCATCACATGGGTCCATGGAGTCTTTAACTCTATCTCCATCATTTGCAAGTCACACAAAATGGGCTTTTGTGTTAATAATATCGCACTCGTACTTGCATATGATCTTCTACTCAATGCGTCAGCTACCACGTTCACTTTTCCAGGATGGTATTGAATGGTATGATCATAATCTTTCAACAGTTCAAGCCAACATCGTTGTCGCATGTTGAGTTCTTTTTTAGTGAAAAAATATTTGAGGCTTTTATGATCCGTAAAGATCTCCACCTTCTCCCCATACAAGTAATGCCTCCAAATTTTAAGTGCAAAGACAACAGCTGCCAACTCTAGATTATGAGTAGGATAATTTCTCTCATATTCCTTGAGTTGTCTTGATGCATAGGCTATGACTTTTCCATGTTGCATGAGAACGCATCCCAACCCTTTGCTCGAAGCATCACTGTAGATGATAAATCCCTCCGAGCCAGATGGTATTGTTAGAACAGGTGCTGAAATGAGTCTCTCTTGAGTTCTTGAAAACTCTTCTCACATTCTTCGTTCCAACCGAACTTTGTATCTTTCCGAGTTAGCTGAGTTAATGGAGTAGCGATTCGAGAAAATCCTTCCACGAATCTCCGATAATAACCAGCTAAACCAAGAAAGCTACGTACTTCGGTCACTGATTTAGGTTGCTCCCAGCTTTGAATAGCTTCAATCTTTGTCGGGTCAACAGATATTCTACGACTTGATACTACGTGCCCAAGAAATGCTACCTCCTCCAGCCAGAACTCGCATTTCTTCAACTTGGCATAAAGCTTGTATTCACGAAGCTTTTGGAGTACCAGCCTCAAGTGTTGCTCATGATCTTCACGACATTTGGAATAAATAAGGATGTAATCAATAAAGACGACCACAAAGTGATCCAAATATTCCTTGAATACCCGGTTCATCATATCCATGAAGGCAGCAGGAGCATTAGTCAATCCAAAGGACATGACTAGGAATTCATAATTCCCGTACCGAGTTCTGAAAGCCGTCTTTGGAATATACTCAGTTCTAACCTTCAGCTGATGATATCCAGAACGAAGATCGATCTTTGAAAAGAATTGTGCTCCTTGCAACTGGTCAAACAGGTCATCAATACGTGGCAATGGGTAGCTGTTTTTAATGGTGACATGATTCAACTCCCGATAATCAATACAAAGTCGCATACTTCCATCTTTCTTCTTCACGAATAGAACAGGAGCACCCCAAGGAGAAGTACTAAGACGAATAAAGCCAATGTCTAAAAATTCCTGTAGTTGGATCTTTAACTCCTGAAGTTCAATAGGAGCCATTCGATATGGGGCTTTAGAAATGGATTTTGTACCGGGTTCAAGGTCGATACAAAATTTAATTTCACGCTCTGGGGGTAGGCCAGGAAGTTCTTCAGGGAATACGTCAGGAAATTTATTAACAATAGAAATATCATTCAAAACTGACGTATTTTTGTTTAAATCAGTGACATAAGCTAAGAAAGCTTGACATCCGTTTTTCAATAAACGAATAGCTTTATGGTTTGAGATGACAGCGATTGATTTTAATGGTTTGGTTGCTTGAATTCGCATAATAGGTCGATTAGGAATATGAAATCTAACAACCTTACGAAAACGATCAATTTTTGCATGATGAGTAGTTAACCAATCAATCCCTAGAATCACGTCAAATGCAAGTATTTTTAATGAAATAAGATCGACAGGTAATGTGTGGGTACCAACTTGAACCAAACAAGACTTATAAACCGTGGATGTAATAAAAGTTTCTCCCAATGGAGTTTCAACAGATAAGTCAAAGTCTAATTTCTCCGGAGTCAAATTTAATCGATGAGCGCAAGTAGGAGAAATAAAAGAATGGGTAGAACCGGTATCAAATAAAGTATAGACTTCGTTAGAGTTTATGATAAGCTTACCCGTTATGATCTCATTCGGGTTCCTTGCTTTCTAGGAGGTCACAACAAACGCTCTCCCTTGCACTACCGGTTTTGACTTTTCTGGGACGGCCTTTGGTGTCTCCATCATGGCTGAACTTATTTTTGGTAAACGACAAAATCGAGCTAAATGACATTCTCTTCCACAATTATAACATGCTTTAGACGATATCGCGCAGTTTAAACTGATGTGCCCCTCCCCTCCGCATTTGAAACATATGATAGGTGGTCGTTCTCCTTCATTAACAACGGGTGCTGGTGTTGACGTCTTTCCATTATTGTTGAATCTCCTCTTCTTAAAATGACCATTCTTATTATTTTGGCCCTGATTACCACCAAAGTGGTTACCATTTCTGGCCTGTTGATTCCCTCCACGCTTGTTGTCACCGCTTCGATGACTGCTCTCACTGGTATTATCATTTTGCCGACTGCTCTCTTTTGGTTGCGTTGACTCATTATCGCGCTTCACTAACTGAGCCATATTCACAACATCTGAATACAAACACAGTTTATAAAAAATAAGATATTGACGTATCTCAGGTTTCAAACCTCGCAAAAATATTCGCTTCATTCGCTCCTCATTATCTACCAAGTGGGACGCAAACCGGGACAACTCAGCAAATTTAGTCTCATACTGCGACACGGTCATATTATTCTGCTCCAATTTGATGAACTCCACCTCCTTCAAGTGATGAACACTTTCGGGAAAGTATTTTTCATTGAACAGCTCTTGGAACTTCTCCCAAGACATCTTCAGTGCGGCAGGTTGAGTACGCTTAATCGATTCCCACTAGTAATCTGCCTCTCCTCGCAACATAAAGGCGGCAAAGGGAACCTTTTGCTCCTTAGAGCATCCCAAGACATCAAATATCTTGGTGATCTGCTTTATCCATGTTTCCGCTATAAGTGGTTTTGGCTCTCCCTTAAACTCCGGTGGTCCCAGCTCCTTGAACTGTTTAGCGGTGACCGTCCGAGAGTTTTCAGTGTTTCCACCTACATTTTGAACAGGAGCCGCTCTCGCCTGCTGTTGCATGAACTGCATAAAGCTTCTAAACATTTCATCATTCATCATTTGGTCAGTATTATTGTTTACATGAGGATTGTCGCCTTCCTGATGCACATTATCCCGATTATTGATATGTGGTGAATCAACAGTCACTTGTCCTCCATTGCTATTCTCAACATTCTCGGATGCCATTTTCAGATACTGCCATAAAACAAAAGTTAATTGATATGTCTTATATTATCCTTATATTCTGACCGACCAATTAAATATCATGCAAATAAACTTAGGTAGGTCATACTAGCGAAGGAATTCCTCGTCTCTCCCCTCCTAGTTCTATTCTCACATCTTAGCCAGAGATCATATCCCTAAGCTCTGATACCAACTGTGACGCCCCCAAAATTAGGTATACATCACCCATCTTGGGTCGCCAGATACATGGTACAGAATTCAAATACAACTTACTAATACAACTGTCATGTACAATACGACAAAACATAACTGTGATTTTGAATACAAATATTGTCTACTAGAGAGTATCCATACTCAAAAGGAGTCCTTATTACAATTATTACCACACTATTTCATAGAATAATGAGGACTACTAATGCTATCCTTTGGACCATCACTCCGTTCCCCGACTCGTCCCAGCTATATTCTCATTTCCTGAAGAGAACAGTAAAAGAAAGGGTGAGCTCAACTAGCCTAGTAAGAAATATTATGACTAAGATAATGCAGAATAAATTATCATTAGCCTTCAACAGTGTTAAACTGATAAAATATAACGAACATCAAGTTTAACTGCAGCGGAACAAGTAATCCATTAAAAGAGTCAAGTAGAAAATAAAATCTACTATCTTTTATGATTTAAAAGGCTTTTCAACACTGTTATCGCTGGGACTCAGCTTAATAAAATAATCCACATCATCGAATCACCCCTGCACTACGGCCAAGGATATTTGTGTATTCATTAATGGTCATGATCATGCCAACAACTGTCCATCAATGCACTACGGGCCAATTGTAAGACCCCGAATTTTATGAAATAAAAGTATTCAATTTTTCTTATAATTACTATTCAGTAAATGGTTAAATTGATAAAAGTTTAAAGTTATGAGTGAAATATGATTTTTTTTTCAAAATAACAAGTGGTTATAAAATAATCATTGTTGTCGGGGAATATTCGTTTGGTCGTGGAATATTCTTTCTGTCGGGAAATATTCGTACGACGGCGCAACTATTTGTGGGCCCCATAACGAATAACTGTCGGATGAAGAAAACGACAAATTTGAGTTTTTACAAATAACGACGTAGTTGTTACCGTTAACACTGTTGGAATACCCGGTGGTTAAAATACAGTAATACGCGTTATTGCACAGTAGCACACGGTATTGCATAGTATTTTTGAAATTATTGATTCTTACGTAAGAAGGCACTACTCAATAATTGTTACAGTAATTACTGTTCAATATTTTATTTTATTGATTCAATAATTGCTACGTTGAAATTTTATATTATTGTTGTTCAATAATTGTTGCTGCACAGTATTTTCCATTATCAGATCAATAATTCATATTATTTGAATAATATTATTAGATAGCATTATTGGCAATGTCTAGAAAGTTCTGTCTAAGGAGAGGTTTGGTCATCTAATTGCGCGCCAGTAAGGAGAAATCCTTATTGGAAAGCCCCCTCTTTCCTGGGAACGGCCTGGTTGTCATAAATGTGATTCTGTAATATTATTTGTGAATAATTAATTATTGATTCATATGATAAGGAAATATTTATTTTATGTGGATATAAATGAGGGATATATTTTTGTGGTTAAAAATGAAGGAGTTAATGTTGAGGTTTTTATCAGTATTTTTGTCGGAATGGAGGTATTAAAAATCAGGGTTTTTGAGATATTTTGCGGGGGTTATAATTTTTAATCCGACCGTTGGATCGTGGTAATTTTTGGATATGTTATACATATATAAGTTGAGTATATGTCCACAAATTTTGAACCGTTAAAAATGAACGTATGATTTGTTATGAATTTTACGAGATGACTGGTTCAGAAATTGGTTATAAATTATTTTTGGTGGAAAATTCTAGAATTGGTGGGCCCCACTTGTGGTTGGTGAAGAAATGTGCTGAATTATATTTCAAATGTGGTGGGTGGGAATAGTAGCAGGTAAAGCCATCAGGTTGCAGGTCAAACCTACCAAAATTTTCCTATAAATAGAGGGCTAAGTTAGAATTGAAAATCACACCAGAAACATAAGCTTTCTCTCTTTCTCTCTCTATATTATTGAAGTGTATTTTGTGAGTATTTAGATACTTGGTGAGTTGCTATTCATCAGTGCAAGTTTCCTTCAGCCTTATACCGATCAGAAGTACTGCTCTTTTGAGGTAAGGGATTGTAAGGGATTGTAAGGGATAGTAAGGGATATTAAGGGATTTTAAGGGTTGTTATGATTTTCAGTTTCGTAATTTTTCTGATCTTCAAAAATTCTGGAAAAATTTGAAATGATATTTTGATGAGTTTTCTTGATTGTGTCCAAAAATGGTGATTTTTGGATGTATAGATTGAGAGTTATGAATTTTATGAGAAAAGACTATTTTAAAAGTAACAGCTTATAATTCCTTGTGGTTAACTCCAAAATTGATGAAATTTTTATTGGGAGTACATGTATATGATAGAAGTATACTCTGTAAATTTCAGAATTTTTAGACAAAAGTACAATTTTTGATAAATGTCTAAATATTCGGCTATTTTGGCCATATGAAAAATAGTAAATGACTTTTAAAAATTCTGAGAAAAATATATGTTCACTATGGGACTATATTATGCTAAATCCCAGAAAAGAAATATTTTTGGAACTGATTTGGTATTTTTCATGAAAATGGTCTAGTTATGAGTAAATGAATTAAATATGTTTTGTGAAGAAAGAAAATTGGAAAATAGGATTTTATGGCTTGAGAATCCTATATGAGGTATATGCAGATTTTTGATGAGGGTTTTGGTTATTGATGATGAAATTGTAAGAGTTGGCATTTTATGATGATTAAATGCATTAATTAGTAAAGTGTAAACAATTAAAATAAATTGTTTATAAATTTAAGTAATGTTATTCTTTCAATATCATTATACCGAAATATTGGTATGGATTTTATTGTGGAATTTCTATCTTTTGTGTCGGGGTTACTATTCATGAGTTACTATTCACGATTTACTATTCATGAGTTACGAATATTACTCTTGAGATTAAAACTATATGTTGATCATATTATTTTTATCATCATATATAACATTTTTATAACCCTGATGTTGAAATTCTCTTTCACTGGAGTGTAAAGATGGTAGATTATTGGTATGATCATGACTAGGGTTCTCTTTGGCCTGTAGTGCAAAGTTGAATTGTGACTGGTATGATCATGACCATTGAATTTATAATTGAATATCTTAAGCTTAAGTGCAAAGGTGAATTGATCAACATGGTTATAATTATTGTTTATATAAATTCTGAAATGATTATATATTTCTTTGAGATATGAATATATTTGGCCTGTAGTGCAAATATGAATTGTTGATGAATATCTTTGGCATGTAGTGCAAAGATGGCCTGTTGATGAATATCTTTGGCCTGTAGTGCAAAGATGAACTGTTGTTGAATATCTTTGGCCCGTAGTGCAAAGATGGTTTGTTGATGAATATCTTTGGCCCGTAGTGCAAAGATGGATTTGTTAGTATGATTATAAACAGGAACTGTGATTTGGTATAACCATGATCTTTGATGTTTCAGGTAAAGACAGGTGATGAAAATATTCTTCGTCCTGGGTGCGAAGAAAAATTTATAGTCACAATTATGATTATGAGTTATTCATATGATTGTGGAAAGGAACTGTTGAGTGATGTTACATGGATAAAATATTGTTGGTGGATTTTTAACATGGAGAAGATAATAGACTTTATAGTCTATTTGACTCTTCTAATGGATTGCTCGTTCCGCTGCAACTATGGTTGAAATTTTTATCATTTACCATATGTTCTAAATCTCTGATTTATTGTTGATGAAGGCTATTGATAATTTAATTATCTTTAGTCATGATATTCTTTACTGAGCTAGTTGTGCTCACCCTTCTGTTTCACAATTCCTTTCAAGTAATAAGAGTGTAGCTGGGTCGAGCGGGGTAACGGGGAAATAGAACGGTGGTCTCTAGCTGTGGATGTTCTCCCGAAGCAGTATAGAAAAGTTCATTTAGTAGTTTTATTTGGTGAATCCAATAGGGTAAGGTGTACCCAACGTTGGAAGGGTGTTTTGTCACTATCATACAAGATGTCTAATGACATACAACCTCGTGTCATCATAAGACAGGATTGTGCTCATCCACTTGCTGAGTATATATACGAGCACTACCTATATAATCTTGGTGTTTGTTTGAAGTATAATTCTCAATTAGAGACAGTGGAGATAATGATAAGTCAAGAGAAGACTCACCATTGGGAAGAATATGATAGTAATCTTCTCGTTTTTCTTTGGGGTCTATTGGGTCAACCAAGGATAATTCTGTGGCCATATGATATCTATCATAACCTAGACGCATGGCCTCCCATGTACGAAGGTTTCCTTGAGCACTTCCCAAAGATTCTAATTTCTAAAACAGTTTTTGACTATACCTTTATGTAAGGTGTTATTGTGAGGTGATGTCCACGGTTGGAACATGAGTCACATTTGGTATATATTTGTATCCAAACTCACAGCATATGTGTTGTTGTATTTTGCACGACAATTGTTGTAATAAAGTTGTAGTTGTTTTCTGTACCATGTATTTGGCGACTCAGAATGGGTTGGATGGAATGGACCTATTTTGGGGTCGTCACAGGTGGTATCAGAGCTTAGGGATATGATCTCTGGCGGAGATCGGGGAATACAACTAGGAGGGGAGAGATGAGTAAATCCTTCGCTAGTGTGTCCTACCTAAGCTTATTTGTTGGTCAGTCATAATATCGGGATATTATGTGATATGTTAATTTATTAAATTAACCCTTGTTTTGAAGCTGTATTCTAGAATGATATCTGAAATACAGGAGATGAGCAATGGAGAAATCATGATGATAGGGAAGATGAAATGAAAGCAAGGTATTCTCAACTCTTTGAAATACCAGGTACGTAAATTTCGGGGACGAAATTTCATAAGGAGGGGAGATTGTAAGACCCCGAATTTTATGAAATAAAAGTATTCAATTTTTCTTATAATTACTATTCAGTAAATGGTTAAATTGATAAAAGTTTAAAGTTATGAGTGAAATATGATTTTTTTTCAAAATACACAAGTGGTTATAAAATATTCATTGTTGTCGGGGAATATTCGTTTGGTCGTGGAATATTCTTTCTGTCGGGGAATATTCGTACGACGGCGCAGCTATTTGTGGGCCCCATAACGAATAACTGTCGGATGAAGAAAACGACAAATTTGAGTTTTTACAAATAACGGCGTAGTTGTTACCGTTAACACTGTTGGAATACCCGGTGGTTAAAATACAGTAATACGCGTTATTGCACAGTAGCACACGGTATTGCATAGTATTTTTGAAATTATTGATTCTTACGTAAGAAGGCACTACTCAATAATTGTTACAGTAATTACTGTTCAATATTTTATTTTATTGATTCAATAATTGCTACGTTGAAATTTTATATTATTGTTGTTCAATAATTGTTGCTGCACAGTATTTTTCATTATCAGATCAATAATTCATATTATTTGAATAGTATTATTAGATAGCATTATTGGCAATGTCTAGAAAGTTCTGTCTAAGGAGAGGTTTGGTCATCTAATTGCGCGCCAGTAAGGAGAAATCCTTATTGGAAAGCCCCCTCTTTCCTGGGAACGGCCTGGTTGTCATAAATGTGATTCTGTAATATTATTTGTGAATAATTAATTATTGATTCATATGATAAGGAAATATTTATTTTATGTGGATATAAATGAGGGATATATTTTTGTGGTTAAAAATGAAGGAGTTAATGTTGAGGTTTTTATCAGTATTTTTGTCGGAATGGAGGTATTAAAAATCAGGGTTTTTGAGATATTTTGCGGGGGTTATAATTTTTAATCCGACCGTTGGATCGTGGTAATTTTTGGATATGTTATACATATATAAGTTGAGTATATGTCCACAAATTTTGAACCGTTAAAAATGAACGTATGATTTGTTATGAATTTTAAGAGATGACTGATTCAGAAATCAGGTTATAAATTATTTTTGGTGGAAAATTCTAGAATTGGTGGGCCCCACTTGTGGTTGGTGAAGAAATGTGCTGAATTATATTTCAAATGTGGTGGGTGGGAATAGTAGCAGGTAAAGCCATCAGGTTGCAGGTCAAACCTACCAAAATTTTCCTATAAATAGAGGGCTAAGTTAGAATTGAAAATCACACCAGAAACATAAGCTTTCTCTCTTTCTCTCTCTAGATTATTGAGTGTATTTTGTGAGTATTTAGATACTTGGTGAGTTGCTATTCATCAGTGCAAATTTCCTTCAGCCTTATACCGATCAGAAGTACTGCTCTTTTGAGGTAAGGGATTGTAAGGGATTGTAAGGGATAGTAAGAGATATTAAGGGATTTTAAGGGTTGTTATGATTTTCAGTTTCGTAATTTTTTTGATCTTCAAAAATTCTGGAAAAATTTGAAATGATATTTTGATGAGTTTTCTTGATTGTGTCCAAAAATGGTGATTTTTGGATGTATAGATTGAGAGTTATGAATTTTATGAGAAAAGACTATTTTAAAAGTAACAGCTTATAATTCCTTGTGGTTAACTCCAAAATTGATGAAATTTTTATTGGGGGTACATGTATATGATAGAAGTATACTCTGTGAATTTCAGAATTTTTAGATAAAAGTACAATTTTTGATAAATGTCTAAATATTCGACTATTTTGGCCATATGAAAAATAGTAAATGACTTTTAAAAATTCTGAGAAAAATATATGTTCACTATGGGACTATATTATGCTAAATCCCAGAAAAGAAATATTTTTGGAACTGATTTGGTATTTTTCATGAAAATGGTCTAGTTATGAGTAAATGAATTAAATATGTTTTGTGAAGAAAGAAAATTGGAAAATAGGATTTTATGGCTTGAGAATCCTATATGAGGTATATGCAGATTTTTTATGAGGGTTTTGGTTATTGATGATGAAATTGTAAGAGTTGGTATTTTATGATGATTAAATGCATTAATTAGTAAAGTGTAAACAATTAAAATAAATTGTTTATAAATTTAAGTAATGTTATTCTTTCAATATCATTATACCGAAATATTGGTATGGATTTTATTGTGGAATTTATATCTTTTGTGTCGGGGTTACTATTCATGAGTTACTATTCACGATTTACTATTTATGAGTTACGAATATTACTCTTGAGATTAAAACTATATGTTGATCATATTATTTTTATCATCATATATAACATTTTTATAACCCTGATGTTGAAATTCTCTTTCACTGGAGTGTAAAGATGGATAGATTATTGGTATGATCATGACTAGGGTTCTCTTTGGCCTGTAGTGCAAAGTTGAATTGTGACTGGTATGATCATGACCATTGAATTTATAATTGAATATCTTAAGCTTAAGTGCAAAGGTGAATTGATCAACATGGTTATAATTATTGTTTATATAAATTCTGAAATGATTATATATTTCTTTGAGATATGAATATATTTGGCCTGTAGTACAAATATGAATTGTTGATGAATATCTTTGGCATGTAGTGCAAAGATGGCCTGTTGATGAATATCTTTGGCCTGTAGTGCAAAGATGAACTGTTGTTGAATATCTTTGGCCCGTAGTGCAAAGATGGTTTGTTGATGAATATCTTTAGCCCGTAGTGCAAAGATGGATTTGTTAGTATGATTATAAACAAGAACTGTGATTTGGTATAACCATGATCTTTGATGTTTCAGGTAAAGACAGGTGATGAAAATATTCTTCGTCCTGAGTGCGAAGAAAAATTTATAGTCACAATTATGATTATGAGTTATTCATATGATTGTGGAAAGGAACTGTTGAGTGATGTTACATGGATAAAATATTGTTGGTGGATTTTTAACATGGAGAAGATAATAGACTTTATAGTCTATTTGACTCTTCGAATGGATTGCTCGTTCCGCTGCAACTATGGTTGAAATTTTTATCATTTACCATATGTTCTAAATCTCTGATTTATTGTTGATGAAGGCTATTGATAATTGAATTATCTTTAGTCATGATATTCTTTACTGGGCTAGTTGTGCTCACCCTTTTGCTTCACAATTCCTTTCAGGTAATAAGAGTGTAGCTGGGTCGAGCGTGGGTAACGGGAAAATAGAACGGTGGTCTCTAGCTGTGGATGTTCTCCCGAAGCAGTATAGAAAAGTTCATTTAGTAGTTTTATTTGGTGAATCCAATAGGGTAAGGTGTACCCAACGTTAGAAGGGTGTTTCGTCACTATCATACAAGATGTCTAATGACATACAATCTCGTGTCATCATAAGATAGAATTGTGCTCATCCACTTGCTGAGTATATATACGAGCACTACCTATATAATCTTGGTGTTTGTTTGAAGTATAATTCTCAATTAGAGACAGTAGAGATAATGATATGTCAAGAGAAGACTCACCATTGGGAAGAATATGATAGTAATCTTTTCGTTTTTCTTTGGGGTCTATTGGGTCAACCAAGAATAATTCTGTGGCCATATGATATCTATCATAACCTAGACGCATGGCCTCCCATGTACGAAGGTTTCCTTGAGCACTTCCCAAAGATTCTAATTTCTAAAACAGTTTTTGACTATACCTTTATGTAAGGTGTTATTGTGAGGTGATGTCCACGGTTGGAACATGAGTCACATTTGGTATATCTTTGTATCCAAACTCATAGCATATGTGTTGTTGTATTTTGCACGACAATTGTTGTAATAAAGTTGTAGTTGTTTTCTGTATCATGTATTTGGCGACTCAGAATGGGTTGGATGGAATGGACCTGTTTTGGGGTCGTCACACCAATGATGACTTTTACCACATCATTTGTAACATTACGGTCATGATTATACCGAATAATCCCTGGTCATAATCATTCCAAGTCCATCTATGTACTACAGGCCACAGATGACTTTCAACATTTTATAAACATGAGGATGATGACAATGATATAAGAATTCAATAAAACAAGTTCAAGAATTAATTTATCCAAGAATTAACAACATCCAAATTGTCAACATGATACTGTTTTGTGGAGTAAAATTCAAGAATGATTAGAATAATATTTTCATGAAAAGATACTGGATGAAACGCAATTATCAAGGATATTCCACTAATTTCATAGAGTATAGAAGTTAAAACTTAACCAACTGAGTATAATAAAGAATGGAATAACAAAAGAAATCACCCGGCATGCGATTGACCGCACAGACAGGTTATTCTAACAGAATAATAAATAATGGAACCAGGTCCGGCGTAAACGCACAGACAGGATATTCCGACAGAATAATAAATAATGGAACCAGGTCCGGCGTAAACGCACAGACAGTATATTCCGACAGAATAATAAATAATGGAACCAGGTCCGGTGTAAAACACACAGACAGGATGTTCCAACAGAATAATAACAAGACGGAACCAGGTCCGGTGTAAAACACACAGACAGGATGTTCCAACAGAATAATAATAAAAACGGAACCAGGTCCGGTGTAAAACACACAGACAGGATGTTCCAACAGAATAATAGAAGAATGTCACCAAGTATAGGGTAGACCGCGTATACAGGTTATTCCAACAGAATAATAAGAAATGGAATAACAAAAGTTCTCTTCATGAATAAGAAAGAATAACACCCCTTACCGTTTTAAAGAAGAACTAAAATAAGGAAGTAGTTAAGTAGCAGAATACTTTTCTTCTCTCTCTATAGTTTCTCTCTACAGTTTCTCTCTCTAGATTTCAGTGAATTCGTAAGAAATAATGAAGGAATGAGCTGCTATTTATAAAAAAATGGAATGCATAGTAACTAATCTATGAACGGTCCAGATTGATTACTTTAATCTGACGGTCCATATTTAAAGAAAAATCTTTTAAATAAAATATAATATATTCTATTTATAGAATAACTTTAATAAAGTATTCTGTTTTATATCAAAAGGTGTTTCTGTTTTATTACGTTAATAATACGAATAAAACAAAACTTCATTATCGCTAAATATTTCATATTATTAACTGACAATAATTGAATCAAACTGAGTGACTTCTCACATAAATATTAATAATCAATACCGTGTGCTACTATGCAACCACACGTGTTACTGTACTTTTACTACCGAGTAGTTCAACAGTATCAATGGTAAAACTTCCGCCGTTATTTTTAATAAAATATTTTTGTCGTTTTCTCAATCCGACAATAATTTCGTTGTGAGGTCCACCAATGATTGTGTCGTTGTACGAATATTCCCTGTTAAAACGAATATTCCCCGACCAATCGAATATTATATAAAAACTTGCGTACTTTGCAAAATTTATAAATATTACCCACAACTATAACATTATATCAAATTAACTCCATAATATTCAAAAATGATATTTATAGAAAATTCATCTTTATTTATAAAAGTTGGGGTCTTACAGAGTCAATAGGCTGCTGCCTTACTTCATCTTCATCAAATTCTATTGGAACTTGCTGTTGAACACCATTATCATTCCACAACCAGGTATGGTCTTCATCAAAAATAACATCACGACTAAGCACAATCTTCCTAGTGTCAGGATTATAAAGTTTATATGCTTTTGATTGATCACTAACACCAAGAAAGATGCACTTTTCTCCCTTGTCATCCAACTTTCTTCTTTTCTGGTCAAGAATATGAGCATAGGCAATGCAGCCGGAGATTCTAAAGTGATCTACTGTTGGTTTCTGTTCACTCCACTCCTCCTCTGGTGTGACATTTTGAACAACAAAAGTGGGACTTCTATTCAAAATATGTATGCTCCAATTAACAGCTTCGGGCCAAAAAAATTTTGGGACACCACTCCTTACCAAAAGGGTGCGCACAATGTTCAAGATTGTTCGATTTTTTCTCTCACACACACCATTTTTGTTGGGGTGTATAAGCTGCTGTAAGTTGCCTTTGAATTCCATGACTTTCGGATTCCATGACTTTCATAGAAATCCTCAAACTCATGTGAGTTGTATTCTCTACCTCTATCTGTGCGAAGAACCTTTATAGGACAACCAACTTCTTTTTCTACAAATGTTTTGAAGGTTTTAAAGGCAACAAATGCTTCTGATTTCACCTGCAAAAAATAAACCCATATTTTTCGACTATAATCATCAATGAAGGTGATAAAGTATCTTTTACCTCCATTGGAAGATGGATTAATGGGGCCATATAAGTCAGAATGAACTATCTCCAACTGTTTCTTTGCTCTCCAAGATTTTCCTTATGGAAATGGATTGCGATGTTGTTTGCTAACAACACAACTTTCACAAACTGCTGATGGAACTGTAATTTGAGGAAGACCAGTGACCATATTTTTTTGCTGTAAAGTTTTAAGCCCACCAAAGTTTAGATGACCATAGCGATAATGCCATAGCCATGCCACATCCTTCAATTTTGCAGAAAAACAAAGAGAAACAGCCTTGGACAAATATAGCGAAAATATTCTATTTGTAGTCATGGTTACTTAAGCAATTAAGCCAAGCTTCTCATCTCTGATATGACAAACACCATCTTTAATTGACACCTCGTAACCCTTCTCTTGCAATTGACCAATACTTAGTAAGTTGGTCTTCAAATCTGGAACCAACAAAACATTAGAAATGGTTTGAATGATTCCTTCTTTGATTTGAGTACTCACATCTCCTTTACCCATGACCGTGACTTTAGAGTTGTCTCAAAATTTGACATTATCTAGGTAAGATTCATCCAAAGTAGAAAATGCTGACTTGTCTCCACACATATGATTGTTGCAACCAGTGTCTAAATACTATAAATTTTTCTTGGTCTCTTCTTTTTCATAACATACCATCAAAAGTGAAACCGCCTCTGTAAGACCCCAACTTTTTATAAATAAAATTGAATTTCCTTTAATTATTATTCTTGATTAATAAGGTGGTAATTTAATATAATACTTTGGTTATGGATGAAATGTGCAAATTTTGTAAAATAAACAAGTGGTTATTAAAATATTCATTGTTGTCGGGGAATATTCGTTTGGTCGTGGAATATTCTTTTTGTCCGGGAATATCCGTACGACGGCGCAGTCATTTGTGGGCCCCATAACAGAATAACTGTCGGATGAAGAAAATGACAAATATGAGTTTTTATAAATAACGCCGTAATTGTTAGCGTTAACACTGTTGGATTACCTGGTGGTTAAAATATAGTAATACATGTTGTTGCACAGTAGCACACGGTATTGCACAGTATTTTTGAATTCTCTACGTGCAACTTTTCATAATTGATAAGCCATTTTGTTGGTAAAGAAGATGTTGTCTGCAAGTTGTTTCAAAGGGTGGCCCCCACCCATATTGAAATTAAGAAGTTAAGCTTTGAAAAATGAGGAAAGTTAGGCATGCTGTTGAAATCTGTTCCTCCGAATTGTGCTATAAATAGGGGATAACCCCTCCTTCCTCATCACACCATTTCTAAATTCAGAAGTTCTTATTCTAAAGTACTGTGAGTATTTTTCTTGAGTATAAGAATACTTTGAGCGTAGTTTTCTGCAAGATTTTCTCAGAATAATATCCGATATTTCAGTTAAATTCAGTTTCTACCAAGGTAAAGGATATTATTTTGTTGCAATACTCATGAGAAATATTATTTCCTTTCATACTCCATATTATGTAAGCAATATTATTTCATCTCGTATTCCTAAATTTGAACTTACTATGGTAAGTATTGATTCTATAATTTCTGAAATGATTAGAAATTTCGCTTCATCAAATATCATTTCATAGAAATATTGGTCTGAACTTTTTATCAAATTTGGAACTTGTCATTACTGGTACTGTTCACAGTGACTGTTCATAGGTACTGTTCACGGGTACTGTTCACAGTTACTGTTCACGGGTACTGTTCACAAAAGAAAAAAATTATTTTCTTTTCTTTCCTTTCCGATTATCTGTTGTGACCCTTATTCTTGAAATTTAATCCATGTTTTGATCTTCATTTTTGAATTTTACTCCACTATAGTTTATTATGGGGTATTATTGAACTTGGATAAATTGAAATATGAATCCCTAATATTTGTCCTTCTGTTTCACTGGATTCGTTCTTTAAAATATTTTTCATCAACCTCAGTCCTAAATGATGATATTACTGAATATCTTTGGCCGTAGTGCAAAGATGAATAATTAACTGATAAATATCTTTGGCCCGTAGTGTAAAGATGAACAGGTGTTGAGATGAACATGACCGACTGGTGATACAAATGAATATCTTTGGCCTGTAGTGCAAAGATGAATATTTGATTAAAGATGGTTATTGATTGTTGTTACAGGGATAAAATATTGATGATGGACTTTTAAATCTTAGAAAATAGTAGAACTCATTCTCTACTTGACTCTTCTAATGGTTTGTTGTTTCCGCTGCAGTTGTTGATCTAAAACTTGTTGTCTATTATATTTTATCAGATTTTTCCTGTTGAAGACTAATGATAATTTGTTGTATATTATCTTAGTCATAATATTCTTTACTGGGCTAGTTGAGCTCACCCTTTTTCTTTTTGTTCCATTTTTCTTCCCAGGAGGTGAGAACATAGCAGGAACTAGCCGGGGTATGGAGTAATGGTTCAGGATAGATGTATTAGTAGTCCTCACTATTTTGTAAAATAGTGCATCAATAATTGTAATGAGGACTCTTTTTGAGTTTGTATACTCTCTATTAGACTATATTTGTATTCAAACTCACAGTATATGTGTTGTCGTATTTTGCACGACAATTATATTATGAAGTTATATTTGTTTCTGTACCATGTATTTGGCGACTCAGAATGGGTGATGTAAACCTATTTTGGGGGCGTCACAGTTGGTATCAGAGCTTAGGGATATGGTCTCTGGCAGAGATCGGGGAATAGAACTAGAAGGGGAAAGACGAGTAATCCTTCGCTAGTGTGTCATACCTAAGCTTATTTGTTGGTCAGTCGAAGTATATGGTTAATATATGATATGTTAATTTGTTTAATTAACCCTTGTTTTATGGCAGTATTTAATAATGACTGCTGAGAACGTTAACAATGGAGTGTATGAGACTGTGGAATAACCTTTAGTTACAAACCAGGAGAACGTACAACAGGAAGGCAATATTCCTCCTGTAAACAACACTACTGAGCAAACGATGAATGATGGAATGTTTAGGAGCTTTTTGCAGTTCATGCAAAATCAGATGAGGGAGACTCGTGCACAAAATACGGGTGGAAATGCTAGCAATGCGTGGCTTGTCACAGCCAAGCAGTTCAAAGAGGTGGGACCACCAGAATTTAAGGGAAAGCCGGATCCGATCATGGAGGAAACGTGCGTCAAGCAAATTACCAAGATATTCGATGTCTTGGGATGCACGGAGGAACAGAAGGTTCCATTCGCCACATTTATGTTCCGCGGTGAGGCAGACTACTGGTGGGAGTCTGTGAAGCGTACCCAGCCAGCCGCACTCAACATGTCTTGGGAAACATTTCAGAAATTATTCAATGACAAGTACTTTCCTGAAAGTATTCGTCATATGAAGGAGGTGGAGTTTATCAGACTGGAACAAAACAACATGACGGTGTCCCAGTACGAGGCGAAGTTTGCAAAGTTATCCAGGTTTGCACCTCATTTGGTCGAGAATGAGGAACGAATGACGAGGATGTTTTTGAGAGGTCTAAAGCCCGAGATTCGGCAATATCTTATCTCTCATAAATTTTCTTTATATTTAGATGTTGTAAACATGGCTCAATTATTAGAGCGAGATAACGAGTACGTTCAACCGAGGGACCACAACCAGGATTATACCGGTGACAGCAGTCATCAGAACAAAGATAACCAGCGGAGAAAGAAAAATACGGACAAGAGCGGCAACCACTCTGGTGGTAATCATGGCCATGAGAATAGAAGAAGCGAGTCGGGGGGGAGATTTTAAAAAGAGGAGATTCAACAATGACACTGTGAAGACGTCAGCACCAGCAGCAACTGGTTTTAAGGGAGGAGAATGATCACCGGTCGTATGCTATAAATGTGGAAAAGAGGGACATATCAGCCCAAACTGTCCATAACAGTTCAAGGTATGCTATAATTGTGGAAAGGAAGGACATATCGCTCGAGATTATACTGTAGCGAAACCATGTCCAGCGGGGATGCTGACTCAAAAGGCTGTCCCAGAAAAGTTAAAGTCAACGGTTCCTGGAAGAGCGTTTGTCGTGACTGGTCATAGTGCGAGGAATCCAAACGAGGTGATCACGGGTAAGCTAATCATAAATTCTTACGAAGTTTATACCTTACTAGATACCGGTGCTACCCATTCATTTATTTCTCCTACTTGTGCTCAACGTTTAAACTTGACACCTGAGAAATTAGATTTTGACTTATCTGTGGAGACTCCGTTAGGAGAAACTTTCATCACATCCATTGTTTATAAATCTTGTTTGATCCAAGTTAGCACCATCACCTTACCTGTTGACATTATCTCTTTAAAGATACTTGCATTGACGTGATTTTAGGGATTGATTGGTTAACTACTCATCATGCCAAAATTGATTGTTTTCGTAAGGTTGTTAGTTTTCACATTCCTAACCAACCTGTTATTCGAATTCAAGCAACCAAACCATTGAAGTCAAACTCTTTAATATCAAGCCATAAAGTCATTCGTTTAAGCTTTCTTAGCCCATGTCACAGACTTGAACAAAAACACATCAGATTTGAATAATATTTCTGTTGTTAGAGAATTTTCTGACGTATTTCCTGAAGAATATCTTGGCCTACCTCCAGAGCGTGATATTGAATTTTGTATCATCTTTGAATTCGGTACAAAACCCACTTCTAAAATCTCATATCGAATGGCTCCTATTGAACTTCAGGAGTTAAAAACCTAACTGTTGAAGTTTGTACCCGAGCCTTTATCTGGTGACTTCCTTTGTGGAATGCACTGAAGCCAGACTCTCCGTAGGGGACTCCATATTCGTGCGGTAGTAAACTGATAGGTATCATTGTGACGTACTATCCAAGATTGGGATATGAGTCACAGTTGAGAGCAACCTAAGTCAGTAATCAAAATACGTAGCTTTCTATGCTTAGCTGGTTATTATTGATGATTTTGTGGAAAGATTTTCTCGAATCGCTACTGCATTAACTCAGTTGACTCATAGAGATACAAAATTCGTATGGAATGTGGGAAGAGCTTCGAAGAACTCAAGGGGAGACTCATTTTGGTACATGTTCTGACCATACCATCCTGGAAAAGCGAACGTGGTAGCTGACGCGTTGAGTAGAAGATCGTACGCAAATACGAGTGTGATGTTGATAACACAAAGACCCATTTTGTACGATTTACAAATGATAGAGATAGAGTTAAAGACTCTAGGGACTCACGTGATGATATACGAGTAGAATCGACTTTAATCGATAACGTTAAAGCCGCTCAAGCTACAGACCTGGAGTTGATGAATATGAAGAAGAAGATACAAGAAGTCGTTATTCAAAAAATGAGAATCGACGATTTGAGGAAAGCTCAAACCTTCGATTTATTTGAAATCCTCGATCGAGTAGGAACTGTGGCCTATAGACTCGCCTTAATGCTAAGTATGTCGCGTGTTCATAACATTTTTCACGTATCGATGTTACGTAAATATGTGAAAGACCCGAACCACATTATTGAGTTAGAACCAGACGAGATAGCCGAAGATTTAACGTACGAGGAGGTACCAGTTAAGATCTTGGATAGGAAAGAGCATGTCCTACGCACCAAGGTTATACCACAAGTTAAGGTTTTGTGGAGGAACCATGCTATTGAGGAAATGACATGGGAGTTGGAGTCAAAAATGAAAATGAGGTATCCTCACCTTTTCGATACACCAGGTACGTACGTCAATTTCGAGGACGAAATTTCATAAGGAGGTGAGATTGTAAGAACCCAACTTTTTATAAATAAAATCGAATTTTCTTTAATTATTATTCTTGATTAATAAGGTGGTAATTTGATATAATACTTTGGTTATGGATGAAATGTGCAAAATTTATAAAATAAACAAGTGGTTATTAAAATATTCATTGTTGTCGGGAATATTCGTTTGGTCGTGGAATATTCTTTTTGTCGGGGAATATCCGTACGACGGCGCAGTCATTTGTGGGCCCCAAAACAGAATAACTGTCGGATGAAAAAAACGACAAATATGAGTTTTTATAAATAACGCCGTAATTGTTACCGTTAACACTGTTGGATTACATGGTGGTTAAAATATAGTAATACGCGTTGTTGCACAGTAGCACACGGTATTGCACAGTATTTTTGAATTCTCTACATGCAACTTTTCATAATTGATAAGCCATTTTGTTGGTGAAGAAGATGTTGTCTGTAAGTTGTTTCAAAGGGTGGCCCCCACCCATATTGAAATTAAGAAGTTAAGCTTTGAAAAATGAGGAAAGTTAGGCAAGCCGTTGAAATCTGTTCCTCCGAATTGTGCTATAAATAGGGGGTAACCCCTCCTTCCTCATCACACCATTTCTAAATTCAGAAGTTCTTATTCTAAAGTACTGTGAGTATTTTTCTTGAGTATAAGAATACTTTGAGCGTAGTTTTCTGCAAGATTTTCTCATAATAATATCCGATATTTTAGTTAAATCCAGTTTCTACCAAGGTAAAGGATATTATTTTGTTGCAATACTCATGAGAAATATTATTTCCTTTCATACTCCATATTATGTAAGCAATATTATTTCATCTCGTATTCCTAAATTTGAACTTACTATGGTAAGTATTGATTCTATAATTTCTGAAATGATTAGAAATTTCACTTCATCTAATATCATTTCATAGGAATATTGGTCTGAACTTTTTATCAAATTTGGAACTTGTCATTACTGGTACTGTTCACAGTGACTGTTCATGGGTACTATTCACGGGTACCGTTCACGGGTACTGTTCACGGTTACTGTTCACGGGTACTGTTCACAAAAGAAAAAAAATATTTTCTTTTCTTTCCTTCCGGATTATCTGTTGTGACCCTTATTCTTGAAATTTAATCCATGTTTTGATCTTCATTCTTGAATTTTACTCCAATATAGTTTATTATGGGGTATTATTGAACTTGGATAAATTGAAATATGAATCCCTAATATTTGTCCTTCTGTTTCACTGGATTCGTTCTTTAAAATATTTTTCATCATCCTCAGTCCTAAATGATGATATTACTGAATATCTTTAGCCGTAGTGCAAAGATGAATGATTAACTGATGAATATCTTTGGCCCGTAGTGCAAAGATGAACAGGTGTTGAGATGAACATGATCAACTGGTGATACACATGAATATCTTTGGCCTGTAGTGCAAAGATGAATATTTGATTAAAGATGGTTATTGATTGTTGTTACAGAGATAAAATATTGATGATGGACTTTTAAATCTTAGAAGATAGTAGAACTCATTCTCTACTTGACTCTTCTAATGGTTTGTTGTTTTTGCTGTAGTTGTTGATCTAAAACTTGTTGTCTATTATATTTTATCAGATTTTCCCTGTTGAGGACTAATGATAATTTGTTGTATATTATCTTAGTCATAATATTCTTTACTGTGCTAGTTGAGCTCACCCTTTTCCTTTTTGTTCCATTTTTTTTCCCAGGAGGTGAGAACATAGCAGGAACTAGCCGGGGTATGGAGTAATGGTTCAGGATAGATGTATTAGTAGTCCTCACTATTTTGTAAAATAGTGCATCAATAATTGTAATGAGGACTCTTTTTGAGTTTGTATACTCTCTATTAGACTATATTTGTTTTCAAACTCACAGTATATGTGTTGTCATATTTTGCACGACAATTATATTATAAAGTTGTATTTATTTCTGTACCATGTATTTGGCGACTCAGAATGGGTGATGTATACCTATTTTGGGGGCGTCACAGCCTCTTCTTCATTTTCTACAAAATTAGAACTCTCACCATGTCCATAGGGCAAATTAACTCGACATTCAGATTGAAAATGCCCATACTGATGACATCTAAAGCATTGGACAGTAGACTTATTTGTAGCTTTTGGTTTGAAGAAAGTGGAATGTTGACCACCTCTTCCTCTGCCCCTTCCTTGAGATTGATCATGATGATATTGCTGATGATTACCACGATCTTTATTTTCTCTGCCTCCTCGGCCTCGACTTCGGCCTCGGCCTCCATCAGCTCTACTTGATTGAATTTCAGTTGAGGCTTTTAAAGCCTGCTCCTCCTTTTCTTGGTGATTAACCTTCTGCTCATGAATCAATAAAGATCCCTGCAATTCATCAATTGAAAGATTATCAAGATCCTTTGATTCTTCAATAGAACATACCACATAGTTGAATTTTGGTGTCATTGAGCGAAGTATTTTCTCTACAATAGTCACATCTTGAATTTTTTTCACCATGAACACGCATCTTGTTAATTATCGCTATTAGTAGTCCTCACTATTTTGTAAAGTGGAATGTTGACCACCTCTTCCTCTGCCCCTTCCTTGAGATTGATCATGATGATATTGCTGATGATTACCACGATCTTTATTTTCTCTGCCTCCTCGGCCTCGACTTCGACCTCGGCCTCAGCCTCCATCAGCTCTACTTGATTGAATTTCAGTTGAGGCTTTTAAAGCCTGCTCCTCCTTTTCTTGGTGATTAACCTTCTGCTCATGAATCAATAAAGATCCCTGCAATTAATCAATTGAAAGATTATCAGGATCCTTTGATTCTTCAATAGAACATACCACAGTTGAATTTTAGTGTCATTGAGCGAAGTATTTTCTCTACAATAGTCACATCTTGAATTTTTTTCACCATGAACACGCATCTTGTTAATTATCGCTATTAGTAGTCCTCACTATTTTGTAAAGTGGAATGTTGACCACCTCTTCCTCTGCCCCTTCCTTGAGATTGATCATGATGATATTGCTGATGATTACCACGATCTTTATTTTCTCTGCCTCCTCGGCCTCGACTTCGACCTCGGCCTCGGCCTCCATCAGCTCTACTTGATTGAATTTCAGTTGAGGCTTTTAAAGCCTGCTCCTCCTTTTCTTGGTGATTAACCTTCTGCTCATGAATCAATAAAGATCCCTGCAATTAATCAATTGAAAGATTATCAGGATCCTTTGATTCTTCAATAGAACATACCACAGTTGAATTTTAGTGTCATTGAGCGAAGTATTTTCTCTACAATAGTCACATCTTGAATTTTTTTCACCATGAACACGCATCTTGTTAATTATCGCCATTGTTCGTGAGAAGAAATCAGATACGGACTCTCCTGTCTTCATTCCAAGTAGCTCAAATTCTGAACGAAGTGCTTGAAGCTGCTGCCTTTTTATTTTTGTTGAGCCCTGGTATTTTTTCTTCATTGAATCCCATATCTGCTTGGAAGTATCTTTACAAAGAATTGTTTCCAAGACTGCACGATCAATGGATTGGAACAAATAGTTCTTTGCCTTGAGATCCTTCAAACGTTACCCTTCTAACTCCACTCTCCTTGCTTTTGACACTGCTGCGTCAACTTTCGATTTTGAAATCCCTTCCGAGACCACACGCCAATACTCCTTGGACCTCAAGAAGTTCTCCATCAGCATACTCCAATGATCATAATGACCATCGAGACGAGGAATAGCTGGTTGAACATAGTTTTCGGTGGTCATCATTCACTGCAACTATTGCAAAAATAAATAATACTCTCTGTAACGACCCCAAAATAGGTCCATTCCATCCAACCTATTCTGAGTCGCCAAATACATGGTACAGAAAACAACTATAACTTTATTACAACAATTGTCGTGCTAAATACAACAACACATATGCTGTGAGTTTGGATACAAATATATACCAAATGTGACTCATGTTCCAACCGTGGACATCACCTCACAATGACACCTTACATAAAGGTATAGTCAAAAACTGTTTTAGAAATTAGAATATTTGGAAAGTGCTCAAGGAAACCTTCGTACATGGGAGGCCACGCGTCTAGGTTATGATAGATATCATATGGCCACAGAATTATCCTTGGTTGACCTAATAGACCCCAAAGAAAAACGAGAAGATTACTATCATATTCTTCCCAATGGTGAGTCTTCTCTTGACATATCATTATCTCTACTGTCTCTAATTGAGAATTATACTTCAAACAAACATCAAGATTATATAGGTAGTGCTCGTATATATACTCAGCCAGTGGATGAGCACAATCCTGTCTTATGATGACACGAGATTGTATGTCGTTAGACATCTTGTATGATAGTGGCAAAACACCCTTCCAACGTTGGGTACACCTTACCCTATTGGATTCACCAAATAGAACTACTAAATGAAATTTTCTATACTGCTTCGGGAGAACCTCCACAGCTAGAGACCACCGTTCTATTTCCCTGTTACCCTCGCTCGACCCAGCTACACTCTTATTACCTGAAAGGAATTGTGAAGCAAAAGGGTGAACACAACTAACTCAGTAAAGAATATCATGACTAAAGATAATTAAATTATCAATAGCCTTCATCAATAATAAATCAGAGATTTAGAACATATGGTAGATGATAAAACTTTTCAACCATAGTTGCAGCGAAACGAGCAATCCATTAGAAGAGTCAAATAGACCATAAAGTCTATTATCTTCTCCATGTTAAAAGTCCACCAACAATGTTTTATCCATGTAACATCAATCAACAGTTCCTTTTCACAATCATATGAATAATTCATAATCATAATTGTAATTCTAAATTCCTCTTCGCATCCAAGACGAAGATAATTTTCCTCACATGTCTTTACCTGAAACATCAAAGATCATGGTTATACCAAATCACAGTTCATGTTCATAATCATATTAATAAATTCATCTTTGCACTACAGGCCAACGATATTCGTCAACAGTTCATCTTTGCACTACTGGCCAAAGATATTCAACAACATGTCATCTTTGCACTACGGGCCAAAGATATTCATCAACAATTCATCTTTGCACTACAGGCCAATGATATTCCTCAACAGTTCATATTTGCACTACAGGCCAAATATATTCATATCTCAAAGAAATATATAATCATTTCAAAATTTATATAAACAATAATTATAACCATGTTGATCAATTCACCTTTGCACTTAAGCTAAAGATATTCACTTATAAATTCAATGGTCATGATCATACTAGTCAACAATTCAACTTTGCACTACTGGCCAAAGAGAACCCATAGTCATGATCATACCAGAAATCTACCCATCTTTACACTCAAGTCAAAGAGAAATATCATCATTAGGGTTATAAAAATGTTATATATAATAATAAAATCAATATGATCAACATCTAGTTTTAATCTCAAGAGTAATATTCATAAATCAACTATAATTTGGTTAGAAAAAGAAACCAATTTTTATCGTGAATAGTAATTCGTAAATAGTAAACCCGACACAAAAAGGTAGAAATTCCACAATAAAATCCATACCAGTATTTCGGTATAATGATATTGAAAGAATAATATTTCTTAAGCTTATAAACAATTTATTTAAATTGTTTACACTTTACTAAATAATGCATTTAATCATTCTAAAATACCAAACTCATAAGATTTTATCACCAATAATCAAAACCCTCATCAAAAATCTGCATATACCTCATATAGGATTCTCAAAGTCATAGAATCCTATTTTCCAATTTTCTTACTTCACAAAACATATTTAATTCATTTACTCATAACTAGACTATTTTTATGAAAAATACCAAATCAGTTCCAAAAATATTTCTTTTCTGAGATTTAGCATAATATAGTCCCATAGTGAACATATATTTTTCTCAGAATTTTTAAAAGTCATTTACTATTTTTCATATGGCCAAAACAGCCGAATATTTAGACATTTATCAAAAATTGTACTTTTATCTAAAAATTCTGAAATTCACAGAGTACACTGATATTATATAGATATACTTTCAATAAAAATTTCATCAATTTTGGAGTTAACCACAAGGAGTTATAAGTGGTTACTTTTAAAATAGTCTTTTCCCGTAAAATTCATAACTCTTAATCTATACATCTAAAAATCACTATTTTTGGACACAATCAATAAAACTCATCAAAATATCATTTCAAATTTTTTTAGAATTTTCTGAAGGTCAGAAGAATTACGAAACTGAATAACATAACAACCCTTAAAATCTCTTACTATCCCTTACCTCAAAAGTGCAGCACTTCTGACTGGATATCGGATATGACGCTGAAAAAAACTTGTACTGATGAATATCAACTCACCAAATATTTAAATACTCACAAAATAAACTTAATAATCTAGAGAGAGAAAGAGAAAAAACTTGTTTCTGGTGTGATTTTCAATTCTAACTTAGCCCTCTATTTATAGGAAAATTTTAGTAGGCTTGATCTGTAACCTGATGGCTTTACCTGCTACTATTCTCACCCATCACATTTGAAATATAATTCAGCACATTTCTTCACCAACCACAAGTGGGGCCCACCAATTCTAGAATTTTTCACCAAAATGATAAACTCCGAAAATTCAACAATTTCTGAACCAGTCATCTCGTAAAATTCATAACAAATCATACGTTCATTTTTAACGGTTCAAAATTTATGGACATATACTCAACTTATATATGTATAACATATCCAAAAATTACCACGATCCAACGGTCGGATTAAAAATTATAACCCCCGCAAAATATCTCAAAAACCCTAATTTGATTTTCAATACCTCCGTTCCGACAAAAATACAGATAAAACACCTCAACATTAACTCCTTCATTTTTAACCACAAAAATATATCCCTCATGTATATCCACATAAAATAAATATTTCCTTATCATATGAATCAATAATTAACTATTCACAAATAATATTATAGAATCACATTTATGACAACCAGGCCGTTCTCAGGAAAGAGGGGGCTTTCCAATAAGAATTTCTCCTTACTGGCGCGCAATTAGATGACCAAACCTCTCCTTAGACAGAACTTTCTAGACATTGCCAATAATGCTATCTAATAATATTATTTAAATAATATGAATTATTGATCTGATAATAGAAAATACTGTGCAACAACAATTATTGAAACAACAATAATATAAAATATCAACGCAGCAATTATTGAATCAATAAAATAAAATATTGAACAGTAATTACTGTGACAATTATTCAGTTGTGCCTTCTTACGTAAGAATCAATAATTTCAAAAATACTGTGCAATACCGTGTGCTACTGTGCAACTACGCGTGTTACTGTATTTTAACCACCGGGTATTCCAACAGTGTTAACGGTAACAACTACGCCGTTATTTGTAAAAACTCAAATTTGTCGTTTTCTTCACCCGACAGTTATTCGTTATGGGGCCCACAAATAGCTGCGCCGTCGTACGAATATTCCCCGACAGAAAGAATATTCCACGATCAAACGAATATTCCCCGACAACAATGATTATTTTATAACCACTTGCTTATTTTGAAAAAAAAATTTTATATTTCACCCATAACTTTAAACTTTTATCAATTTAACCATTTACTGAATAGTAATTATAAGAAAAATTGAATACTTTTATTTCATAAAATTCGGGGTCTTACACTCTCTACCTCACTTCCCTGTGTTTCCCGCAAATTAACCTTCTAATTTTTTCTTTCAACACTCCCCCTTTTGTTAACTCTAGCTTTGATACCACTGTTAAGAAATTAAGGGAATAGAAAAATATGTGGGGCTGAAAACTGCTACTGCAGATTATTTTACTGAATCAAGCAAGCCTATTTAAATAGGCGATATATAAACAACTATCAGCTATAAACTAGCCAATACAAACTAAGAAATAGGAATAAAAACAACTATAAAACAAACTCCTAATGACTTGGTAAATCTAAGTCCAATAAATAAACTTATTCCTAGAGACTAGGAGAAGAACGTAACATACTCTGACTTACTCAACACTAATATGATCTAATAAGATACTATTGGGTCAGTGATTTAAGTCTTATTTAAATTGATTTTATTCGATTCGGATTTGAGATTTGACCCGATTTTTGTTCTGGACTAAAAATTTGACTTGGGTTATTTCACATTTCATTCCTTTATTTTTTTATTTTTTTATCTCATATGGAAAAGTTAAATAAAATTTATTTCAATTGAATTGATATATGTGATAATTTTGTTATTATATGACAACATCCATCACAAACGACAACCAAACATATACTTAAAATATTTTAAAATTATTTTATTCCGTCTTTTATTTTATTCATTCAATTCAAATGTAACATAAGAGTCATATTATATATTGTCATCTTTTTTTTCTAAAATTACAATTATAAAAAAAAAAATCAATACATGAACAACAACATCAACCAACGACTCAATTAGCCATTTGAGAGAACAAACTAGCATATCCTCCTCGTGTACATCAAAGTCAACTTATTTGTTCGCTTGACACGTGTCAAAAACCCATTTAAGCACCGTTTAGTCTTCATTCGTCAAGTCCACCAAATCAGCATATAAATTAATTAATTAATTAATTTTAAAAAAAAAACACAATAATATAACATTACACGCCATATCTTTATCACTTGCCACTTAAATTTCCACCAAATGGACGGCTACTACATCAACAAATAGAAGGTGGAGTAAGCACACGGGTCAAATGATGAACACACAATATTTTGTTACATCATCCTGCCACCGCGACCAAAAATTAAAATAAATGTGTCAGCAAATTGAGATATTCTAAATTAGCCTAATTTGATATAGACAGACACTTCCAATTAAAATATTGAATTAATTGTTAAATTATAGAGCATAATTATTATTATTATTATTAATTTTAATGATTACAAATAATGGGGCACGTGTAGAAGAGTCGAATATTATAATATAAATCATGGTTAGTCATGATAAGTGATTAATGAAATACACAAATCGGAAGCACAAAACGCATGATAAGAACAAACTCCAACAACATTTTATTGATATTGATTTTTTCTTTTATTTTTAGAATATATTTACGTGCACATCTAAATTCACAATCAAAGATAAAAATAGTGTAAATAAATTTATGTGGACATCTAGTGACACGTTTAAAGACGCATATTAGAAAAGAGGAAAGATAGTTGTAGAGTGAAAAGAGATAAATATTTTGTTAGTATTAGTTTACCTTTGGGTGTGGCATTAGATGCATACATATGCCTAAATATTTTTTTCGTATGTCATTTAGTGTGGTTCATTAATATAAAAAAATAAAAAGACATATCACTTTATGTAATATTGTGGAGCCGTTAAGAATAAATATGATTTTTTTTACTCTCTTTTCTCTATCTTATTTTTGAAAAATATACTTATGCCATCATTTTGAGAACCTAAAAAGTAGTATGTAGAGATCAGGAAAAAAAAAGTGTTAGAGACAGAATACTTTTACTATTTGTTAACGTCAATTTTCATCCACGCGTCCAATCACCAATAGCGCGTTCAATTCTGTAAAGAAATAAAGTCACACCAAGAAACTTGACAGTCTGGGCCGCCGGGAGATAGCCTTGTATTTATAGTGATCACATCTCCTCCTTCATGTCCGTCCCGTATGGAAATAGAATTACTCATTAGGATAAATACATTAACGAGATAGAATTGAATCTCGTTAAAAAAAGGAAGTCGGACACTATCCCGACTCTTTCCTTAGGAGTTGAAAATTAAATGTAGTTAGAAATCTAAGAATCCTTAAAGTTTAAACTACTCGACTCGTTTAAAATTTAAATATGAGTAGAATCTAAACAATATTATACTTGACTCATATAAATACCCCATCCGACACAACCACTTCATCATCACCAGATTCCCCTGCACTGTCACTAGCCCGAACCGAACTAGTCTAAATGCGAATCTGAAACCAATTTTCATCTAGTAAAACCTACACCCATATAAATACCCAATCCTCCATCCATAACACACAACTGGACACCATCTGAAAGCGGTACTAGATACCGAACAAATACTCCCTCCGAGCTCCTCACCATTCACGAGATGTGTTAGCGCCCGAAGGGAGAATGAGTGGTTGTGACGCCCCCAAAACAGGTCCAATCCATCCAACCCATTTTGAGTCGCCAAATACATGGTACAGAAAATAACTACAACTTTATTATTATAATTGTCGTGCAAAATACGACAACACATATGCTGTGAGTTTAAATACAAATATTGTCATCTAGACAATATTCATACTCAATTAAGTCCTCATTATACTTATTGATACACTGTTTTACAAAATAGTGAGGACTACTAAAATAACTGTCTTGAACCATCATTCCACACCCCGACTAGTACTCGCTACATTCTCGCCTCCTGAGAAGAAAAAAATGGAACAACAAGGAAAAGGGTGAGCTCAACTAGCCCAGTAAAAAACATTATGACTAAGATAATACAGAACAAATTATCGTTAGTCTTCAACAGGAAAAAATATAATAGAATATAATAGACAACAAGTTTTAAATCAATATCCACAGCGGAAAATAATAATTCATAGAAGAGTTACGTAGAGAATGAAATCTACTATTATCTATGAATTTAAAAGTTCATCATCAATATTTTATCCCTGTAACATCAATCAATATTCATCTTTGCACTACAAGCCAAAGATATTCATCAGTTGTTCATGTTCATCTCAATACATGTTCATCTTTGCACTACGGGCCAAAGATATTCATCAGAAATCATTCATCTTTGCACTACAGGCCAAAGATATTCAGTTATATCATCATTTAGGACTGAGGATGATGAAAAATATTTTAAAGGAAACGAATCCAGTGAAACAAAATAACAAATATTAAGGATTCGTATTTCGATTTATCCATGTTCAAAAATACCTTATAAATAATCATAGTGAAGTAAAATTCAAGAATGATCAAAACATTGATACAATCAAAGCTAGTATCCAGTGTGACGCCCCCAAAACAGGTATACAACACCCATTCTGAGTCGTCAATAACATGGTACAGAAACAACTACAATTTTATTAATACAACATAAAAACTGTGAGTGTAAATACAAATATTGTCATCTAGACAATATCCACACTCAAATAAGTCCTCATTACAATTATTGGTACAATATTTTACAAAAAAAAAATGGTGAGGACTACTAAAACAACTTCCTAGAACCTTCATTCCATACCCCGACTAGTACTTGCTACATTCTCGCCTCCTGAGAAGAAAATGGAACAAGAAAAAGGGTGAGCTCAACTAGCCCAGTAAAGAATATTATGACTAAGATAATATACAACAAATTATCGTTAGTCTTCAACAGAGAAAAATTTAATAGAATACAATAGACAACAAGTTTTAAATCAATATTCGCAGCGGAAAATAATAATTCATAGAAGAGTTACGTAGAGAATGAAATCTACGATTATCTATGAAATTAAAAGCCCATCATCAACATTTTATCCCTGTAATATCAATCAATAAATATCTTGAATCAAATAGTCATCTTTGCACTACAGGCCAAAGATATTCATCAGTTGGTCATGTTCACCTCAACATCTGTTCATCTTTACACTACGGGCCAAAGATATTCATCAGAAATCATTAATCTTTGAACTACAGGCCAAAGATATTCATTTATATCATCATTTAAGATTGAGGATGATGAAAAATATTTTTAAGGAAACGAATCCAGTGAAACAAAATAATAAATATTAAGGATTCGTATTTCGATTTATCCATGTTCAAAAAAATACCTTTTAAATAATCATAGTGAAGTAAAATTCAAGAATGATCAAAACATGGATACAATCAAAGCTAGTATCCAGAATAGATATTTGGACGAAAAGAAGAAAATTTTATTTTTCGGTGAATAGTAACTCGTGAATAGTAACTCGTGAATACTAACTCATGAATAGTAACCCCGACATGAAAAGTTCCAAATTTGATAAAAAATTCAGATCAATACTTCAGCATAATGATATTGAAGAAAATAATATCATTTAAGAAGAAATAACATCCCTTACCTCGGAAAGACGGTACTTCTGACTGGAATACTAGATATAGTGCTGAAAGAAACTTGCACCGTATAGCAACACTCAAAGTATCAAAATCCTCACAAGAATACGCTCGATATAGAGAGAGAAATAGAGAGAAACTTGTGTTTCTGGTGTGATTTTCAATTCTAACCTAAGCACCCTATTTATAGGAAAATGCTTAGAACACCAAAGCAGAAAATTAAATATAATAATATTATTTATAAACAAAATTTTTAAGCACACCACCAGCTGATTTCAACCATTTAACACATGCCCCTCAATTGAAAAAAAAATGTTTTTCTTAAAATAATAATTAAAACTTCCAAAAATCAATTATTTCGGAACTTCAGAACTTCAATAATTCATAATAAATAGTCCTTTATTCAGAAAATTCAAATCTCGCGAGTTTTTATAGGAAATTCAATTCTCTACAACTTTGCAGAAGAAAATTTTTCCAAATTCTAAACAGAAATTGACCGAAATCTACAAACGGACGATTTTACAGTCAATAATAAATTTTCGGTCAAGAATTGTGTCCACCAACACACAAAACATGTGTTAATCATTTAATGCCACAAAAATACTCTTCCTTCTCATATACTCATATATCCCACATTCATTGTAAAAATATCACCATCAATATATTATTAAAATAATATATTTAAATGAATTATTTTATCAGAAAAAGATAAAATATTAATTTTCAACAATTGTCACATTAAAAAAATTTTCCATCTATATCTACATAAAATTAATAATTTCCTCATCAATAATTAATTATACACAAATAATATTACAGAATCACATTACTGACAACCAGGTAGTTCCCAGGAAAGAGGGGACTTTTCAATAAGGATCTCTCCTTACTGGCGCGCAATTAGATGGCCAAACCTCTCCTTAGACAGAACTTTCTAGACATTGTCAATAATGTTATCTAATAATATTATTCAGATAATATGAATTATTGTTCCGATAATAGAAAATACTGTGTAGTGACAACTATTAAAATAACAGTAATATAAAATATCAACGCAGCAATTATTGAATCAATAAAATACAATATTGAACAGTAATTACTATAACAATTATTGAGTAGTGTCTTCTTACGTAAAAATCAATAATTGGTGCAATACCGTGTGCTACTGTGCAACAACGCGTATTACCGTGCTTTAACCACCGGGTATTCCAACAGTATTAACGGTAACAACTACGCCGTTAATTATAAACAACTTATTTTTGTCGTTTTCTTCATCCAATCATTTTTCGTTATGGGGCCCACAAAAGACTGCGCCGTCGTACGAATATTCCCCGACAACAAGAATATTCCACGACCAAACAAATATTCCCCGACAACAATGAATATTTTAGGACCACTTGCTTATTTGAAATATTTACGCATTTTACCCATAACTAACCACATTAATCAAATCAACCCTTACTATTTCAGAATAATAAATAGAGGAAATTAAATTTCATTTATTAATAATTTGGGGTCTTACATCCAGAATAGATATTTTGGACGAAAAGAAGAAAATTTTATTTTTCGGTGAATATTAACTCGTGAATAGTAACTCGTGAATAGTAACCCCGACATGAAAAGTTTTAAATTTGATAAAAATTTCCAACCAATATTTCGGCATAATGATATTGAAGAAATAATATTATTTTTGAAAAAAATAACATCCCTTACCTCAGAAAGAATAGTACTTCTGGCTGGACTACCGGATATAGTGCTGAAAGAAACTTGCACCGTATAGCAATACTCAAAGTATACTCACAAGAATACGCTCAATGTATAGAGAGAGAAAGAGAGAGAAATCTGTAGTTTCTGGTGTGATTTTCAATTCTAACCTAAGCACCCTATTTATAGAAAAATGCTTAGAATACCAAAGCAGAAAATTTAATATAATAATATTATTTTTAAATAAAATTCTTACGCACACCTAGCATCTGAATTCAGCCACCTAATCACATGTTAAATGAGTCCCAACAATGAAAAAAACGTTTTTTGTAAAAAAAATATTTAAAACTTCAAAAATTAATTATTTTGGAACTCTGAAACTTCAATAATTCATAATAAATAGCCTTTTTGTCAGAAAAATTTGAAACTCGCGACTTTCCATAGGAAATTCCATTATCTACAACTTTGCAGAAGAAAGTTTTTCCAAATTCCAAACAGAAATTGACCGAAATCTATAAACTGACGATTTTACAGGCTATAATCAAATTTCAGTCAAGAAATGGGCCCACAGACATGTTTAACATGTTTTAAATAACTTTTGCAACAAAAATACTCTTTCTCCTCATATACTCATATATCCCACATTCATTGTAAAAATATCATCATTATTATATTATAATAATATAATTAAATATTTCCCGATAACAATGAATATTTTATGACCACTTGCTTATTTGAAATATTTGCGCATTTTACCCATAACTAACCTCATTAATAAATTTAACCCTTACTATTTCAAAATAATAAATAGCGAAAATTTAAATTTTATTTATTAATAATTTGGGGTCTTACAACCTCCCTTCCTTATGAAATTTCGTCCTCGAAATTGACGTATGTACCTAGTGTTTCGAAAAGATAAGGATACCTCGCTTTCATTTTCGTTTCCAACTCACAGGTCATTTCCTCAATAGCATGGTTTCTCCACAAAACTTTAACTTGTGGTATAACCTTCGTGCATAGGACATGCTCCTTCCTATCCAAGATCTTGACAGGTACCTCTTCGTACGTTAAGTTTTCGGCTATCTCGTCCGGTTCTAACTCAATAACGTGGTTTGGGTCTTTCACATATTTACGTAGCACAGATATATGAAAAATATTATGAACACGAGACATACTTGGAGGTAACGCGAGTCTATAGGCCACATTTCCTACTCGGTCAAGAATCTGAAATGGACCAATAAATCGTGGATTGAGCTTTTCTCTCTTTCCAAATCTTGTAACTTCTTTCCACGGAGCCACACGCAACAATACATGATCCCCAATGTCAAATTTCACGTCCTTTCGATGAAGATCCGCATAACTCTTTTGTCGATCCTGTGCCGTTTGTATATGTTGTCGAATCGTTTGGATCTTTTCCGTAGTCATACGTACCAACTCGGGTCCCAACAATGTTACTTCTCCCACCTCATCCCAACATATTGGAGAGCGACACTTTCGTCCATATAATGCTTCAAATAGAGCCACACCTATACTTGCCTGATAACTGTTGTTGTAGGAGAATTCCACCAATGGTAAATACTTATCCCAACTGCCTTTAAAGTCTAGGACACAGAGTCTTAATAGATCTTCAAGAGTTTGAATAGTCCTCTCTGATTGCCCGTCTGTTTGAGGATGGTAAGCCGAACTAAATTGTAAATTCGTGCCCATAGCTTTTTGCAAGCTTACCCAAAATCTTGAAGTAAATCTTGGGTCACGATCCGAAACTATGGATACTGGCATGCCATGCAACCTCACAATCTCATTCACGTACATACTAGCAAGACGTTCAAGGGAATAAGTCTCCCGTATCGGCAAGAAATGAGCAGACTTGGTTAATCTATCAATAATTACCCAAATAGCATTTATGCCTTGAGAAACCGTGGGAAGACCCGTAACGAAATCTATGGTAATGTGTTCCCACTTCCATTTCGGAATCTCAAGTGGTTGCAATGGACCCTTTGGCACTTGATGTTCCGCCTTTACACGTTGACAAGTTAAACACCTCGAGATAAACTTTGCAATCTCTCTCTTCATATTGTTCCACCAAAATGTATGTCGAAGATCACGATACATTTTGGTACTTCCAGGATGGATTGCAAATGGTGTATTGTGTGCTTCCATCATGATCTTGTACTTCAAATCAGAATCGTTAGGAACACAAAGTCTGGAGTGGACTCGAAGTATTCCTTCTTCATCGATTCTTGCTTCTGGAATAGCACATTCTTGTACTTTCTTCATCATACGCATCAGCTCCGGGTCTGTGGCTTGAGCAACTTTAACTTTATCGATTAAAGTTGGTTCTATGCGTATACTTGACATCATCGCACTTATTCTGCATATGATCTTCTTGTCAACGCGTCAGCTACCACGTTTGCTTTTCCAAGATGGTATTGAATAGTGTGGTCGTAATCTTTCAACAACTCGAGCCAACGTCGTTGCCGCATGTTGAGTTCTTTTTGAGTGAAGAAATATTTGAGGCTTTTATGGTCTGAATATATCTCCACTTTCTCCCCATATAGATAATGCCTCCAGATCTTTAGCACGAAAACGACTGCTGCCAACTCTAGATCATGAGTAGGATAATTCCTCTCATATTCTTTAAGTTGTCACGAGGCATAGGCTATGACTTTCTCATGTTGCATGAGAACACATCCTAACCCTTTGCCTGAAGCATCACTGTAGATAACAAATCCATCCGAACCAGATGGTATTGTCAAAACAGGTGCCGAAATGAGTCTCTTCTTAAGCTCTTGGAAACTCTTCTCGCATTCCTCGCTCCATACGAATTTTGTATCCTTCCGAGTCAGCTGAGTTAACGGGGTAGCGATTCGAGAAAACCCTTCCATGAATCTCCGATAATAACCAGCTAAGCCCAAAAAGCTACGTACTTCGGTCACCGTCTTTGGTTGCTCCCAACTTTGTATTGCTTCAATCTTCGCCGGGTCAACAGATACTCCATGTTTTGACATCATGTGCCCTAGGAATGCTACTTCCTCAAGTCAGAACTCGCATTTCTTCAACTTAGCATATAGCTTGCTATCACGAAGCCTTTGCAGTACCAGCTTCAAATGGTGCTCATGATCTTCACGGCTTTTGGAATATATGAGGATGTCATCAATAAAGACAACAACGAATTGATCCAAATAATCCTTGAATACTCGGTTCATCATATCCATGAAAGCCGCAGGATCATTAGTCAATCCAAAAGACATGACTAGGAATTCATAATGCTCGTACCGAGTTCTGAAGGCAGTCTTCGGAATATCCTCAGTTTTAACCTTCAGCTGATGATATCCAGAACGAAGATCGATCTTTGAAAAGAATTGTGCTCCTTGTAACTGGTCAAATAGGTCATCAATACGAGGTAGCGGATACCTATTCTTGATAGTAACATGGTTCAATTCCCGATAGTCAATACAAAGTCGCATACTCCCGTCTTTCTTCTTTACAAATAAAATAGGAGCACCCCAAGGAGATGTACTAGGACGAATGAAACTGATGTCCAACAACTCCTGTAGTTGGACCTTTAACTCCTGAAGTTCAATAGGAGCCATTCGATATGGGGTTTTAGAAATAGGCTTTGTACCAGGTTCAAGATCAATAAAGAATTTAACTTCACGTTCCGGGGGTAGACCGGGAAGTTCTTCAGGAAATACGTCAGGAAAGTCAATAACAACAGGAATATTATTCAAATTTGACGTGTCTTTATTCAAATCCATAACATGGGCTAAGAAAGCTTGACATTCGTTTTTTAATAAACGAATGGCTTTATGGCTTGATATAACAGTGATTGATTTTAATGGCTTAGTTGCTTGAATTCGTACAACATGTTGGTTAGGAATATGAAAACTAACAACCTTACGAAAACAATCAATTTTGGCATTATGAGTAGTTAACCAATCAATCCCTAAAATCACATCAAAAGCAAGTATCTTTAAAGAGATAAGGTCAACAGGTAAGGTGATGGTGCTAACTTGGATCAAACAAGATTTATAAACAGTGGATGTGATGAAAGTTTCTCCTAACGGAGTTTCCACAGATAGGTCAAAGTTTAACTTCTACGGAATCAAGTTTAAACATTGAGTATAAGCAGGAGAAATAAATGAATGGGTAGCACCAGTATCTAGCAAGGTATAAACTTCGCATGAATTTATGATTAGCTAACCCGTGATCACCTTGTTTGGGTTCCTCGCATGTTGACCAGTCACGACAAACGCTCTTCCAGGAACCGTTGACTTTGTCTTTTCTGGGATAACTTTTTGAGTCACCATCCCCGCTGGACTTGGTTTCGCTACAGTGCAATCTCGAGCGATATGTCATTCCTTTCCACAATTATAACATACCTTAAAATGTTGTGGGCAGTTTGGGCTGATATGTCCTTCTTTTTCGCACTTATAACATATAACCGGTGGTCGTTCTCCTCCCTTGGAACCAGTTGCTGCTGATGCTGACGTCTTCGTATTGTCATTGTTGAATCTCCTCTTTTTAAAATCTCCTCCCGACTCGCTTCTTCTATTTTCATAGCCACGATTACCACCAGAGTGGTTGCCGTTCTTGTCTGCATTTTTCTTTTTCCGCTGGTTATCACTGTTCTGATGACTGCTGTCACCGATATGATCCTGATTGTGGTCCCTCGGTTGACCGTACTCGTTATCTCGCTCTAATAATTGAGCTCTGTTGACAACATTTGAATAGAGAGAAAATTTATGAGAAATGAGATATTGACGTATATCGGGTTTCAAACCTCTCAGAAACATCCGCGTCATACGTTCCTCATTCTCCACTAAATGAGGTGCAAACCTGGACAACTCTGCAAACTTCACCTCGTACTGGGACACCGTCATGTTATTCTGCTTCAGTCTAATAAACTCTACCTCTTTCATATGACGAATACTTTCAGGGAAGTACTTGTCATTGAACAGTTTCTGAAATGTCTCCCAAGACATGCTGAGTGCGGCTGGATGGGTACGCTTCACAGACTCCTACTAGTAGTCTGCCTCGTCACGGAACATAAAGGTGGCGAATTGAACCTTCTGTTCCTCCGTGCATCCCAAGACATCGAATATCTTGGTAATTTGCTTGACCCATGTCTCCGCCTTAATCGGATCCGGCTTTCCCTAGAATTCTGGTGGTCCCAACTCTTTGAACTGCTTGGCTGTAACCAGCTGTGCGTTGCCATTGTTTCTTCCTATATTTTGAACAGGAATCTCCTTCGTCTGGTTTTGCATGAATCGCAAAAAGCTTCTAAATATCTTTCATCGTCTGCTCATTGGTGTTGTTCACAGGAGGAACATTGCCAGCCTGTTGCACGTTCTCCTCGTTGGTGAGTATAGGCATCTCCACTGTCTCATTTACTCCACTGTTAACATTCTCAGTCGACATTCTCAAATACTGCCATAAAACAAAAGTTAATTTAATAAATTAACAAATCACATAATATCCCTATATTATGATCGACCAACAGATAAGCTTAGGTAGGACACACTAGCGAAGGATTTACTCGTCTCATCCCTCCTAGTTTTATTCCCCGATCTCTGTCAGAGATCATATCCCTAAGCTCTGATACCAACTGTGACGCCCCCAAAACAGGTCCAATCCATCCAACCCATTCTGAGTCGCCAAATATATGGTACAGAAAATAACTACAACTTTATTATTACAATTGTCGTGCAAAATACGACAACACATATACTGTGAGTTTAAATACAAATATTGTCATCTAGATAGTATTCATACTCAATTAAGTCCTCATTATACTTATTGATACATTGTTTACAAAATAGTGAGGACAACTAAAACAACTGTCTTGAACCATCATTCCACACCCCGACTAGTACTCGCTACATTCTCGCCTCCTGAGAAGAAAAAAAATGGAACAACAAGGAAAAGGGTGAGCTCAACTAGCCCAGTAAAGAACATTATGACTAAGATAATACAGAACAAATTATCGTTAGTCTTCAACAGGGAAAAATATAATAGAATACAATAGACAACAAGTTTTAAATCAATATTCACAGCGAAAAATAATAATTCATAGAAGAGTTACGTAGATAATGAAATCTACTATTATCTATGAATTTAAAAGTCCATCATCAATATTTTATCTCTGTAACATCAATCAATATTCATCTTTGCACTACAAGCCAAAGATAATCATCAGTTGGTCATGTTCATCTCAACACCTGTTCATCTTTGCACTATGGGCCAAAGATATTCATCAGAAATCATTCATCTTTGCACTACAGGCCAAAGATATTCAGTTATATCATCATTTAGGACTGAGGATGATGAAAAATATTTTAAAGGAAACGAATCCAGTGAAACAAAATAACAAATATTAAGGATTCGTATTTCGATTTATCCATGTCCAAAAATACCTTATAAATAATCATAGTGAAGTAAAATTCAAGAATGATTAAAACATGGATACAATCAAAGCTAGTATCCAGAATAGATATTTTGGACGAAAAGAAGAAAATTTCATTTTTCGGTGAATATTAACTCGTGAATAGTAACCCCGACATGAAAAGTTTTAAATTTGATAAAAATTTCCAACCAATATTTCGACATAATGATATTGAAGAAATAATATTATTCTTGAAAAAAATAACATCCCTTACCTCAGAAAGAATAGTACTTCTGGCTGGACTACCGGATATAGTGCTGAAGAAAACTTGCACCGTATAGCAATACTCAAAGTATACTCACAAGAATACGCTCAATGTATAGAGAGAGAAAGAGAGAGAAATCTGTAGTTTCTGGTGTGATTTTTAATTTTAACCTAAGCACCCTATTTATAGAAAAATGCTTAGAACACCAAAGCAGAAAATTTAATATAATAATATTATTTTTAAATAAAATTCTTACGCACACCTAGCATCTGAATTCAGCCACCTAATCACATGTTAAATGAGTCCCAACAATGAAAAAAACGTTTTTTGTAAAAAAAATATTTAAAACTTCAAAAATTAATTATTTTGGAACTCCGAAACTTCAATAATTCATAATAAATAGCCCTTTTGTCAGAAAAATTCGAAACTCGCAATTTTCCATAGGAAATTCCATTATCTACAACTTTGCAGAAGAAAGTTTTTCCAAATTTCAAACAGAAATTGACCGAAATTCATAAACGGACGATTTTACAGGCTATAATCAAATTTCAGTCAAGAAATGGGCCCACAGACATGTTTAACATGTTTTAAACAACTTTTGTAACAAAAATACTTTCTCCTCATATACTCATATATCCCACATTCATTGTAAAAATATCATCATTATTATATTATAATAATATAATAAAATATTATTTCATCAGAAAAAATAAAATATCGATTTTTAACAATTGTCACTTTAAAAATTTTCTCCATCTATATCCACATAAAATGAATATTTTTCTCATCATATAAATCAATAATTAATTATTCACAAATAATATTACAGAATCACAATACTGGCAACCAGGCCGTTCCTAGGAAAGAGGGGGCTTTCCAATAAAGATCTCTCCTTATTGGCGCGCAATTAGATGACCAAACATCTCCTTAGACAGAACTTTCTAGACATTGCCAATAATGTTATATAATAATATTATTCAGATAATATGAATTATTGCTCCGATAATAGAAAATACTGTGTAGTGACAATTATTAAAACAACAGTAATATAAAATATCAACGCAGTAATTATTGAATCAATAAAATAAAATACTGAACAGTAATTACTGTAATAATTATTGAGTAATGCCTTCTTACGTAAAAATCAATAATTGGTGCAATACCGTGTGCTACTGTACAACAACGCGTATTACTGTGTTTTAACCACCAGGCATTCTAACAGTATTAACGGTAACAATTACGCCGTTATTTATAAATAACTTGTTTTTGTCATTTTTTTCATCCAATCGATTTTCGTTATGGGGCTCACACAAGGCTGCGCCGTCATACGAATATTTCCCGACAACAAGAATATTCCACGACCAAACGAATATTCCCCGACAACAATGAATATTTTATGACCACTTGCTTATTTGAAATATTTGCACATTTTACCCATAACTAACCTCATTAATCAATTTAACCCTTACTATTTCAAAATAATAAATAGAGGAAATTTAAATTTTATTTATTAATAATTTGGGGTCTTACAGTGGTCATCCCTCTTTGGGCCTTTCTCTTTGCACGAATTCATCTCTTCTTTTCTCGGACTCATCGGAACTGGGTTCACACAGCTAGTGTCAAACTCATATATTCATCTAATTTATTTTATCGAGTTAGACTTCCTCTTCTCAATGTTCAGCGTGGGTCGATCCAAGGAACCGGGCTTACGCCAACTGAACCTCCGACCTGGGAAAACCACATGTATAAAGACTCCATCCAACAATAAGGGATGACACCCTAGTGGATCTTCGTCAAGAGTACTGATCAACAACTCCTACCGAACTTGGCTACCCCGAATATCCCATCCTCAAAGTCACCCGATTTCCTAAGACGTTGATCGACCCATTCCGAGCCTGTCCGAGATATCTTTGGAAGGCCGTAATCTATCCTTGACCGAACCCTTGGGTTGAGAAAGGTTGGACGTTGATTTGTCTCGGGCAGAGACTATTTTCGCCTTTCTTGTCACCATAACTCCAATTAAACTCCTGGGCGATTGAAAATTTAACTAGCACTAAACATGCCCTATTTATAGTAGAGGTGACAAACGGGCGGGCGGGCCCAGGCCGAGCCGAGCACGGGTCGGGCCAAAATGGCCCAGGTTTTGGCGGGCTGAAATTGTTAGGCCCGGGTTGGGCCGGCCCGGCCGAGCCCACGGGCTTCTTCCTCTATTTTTTTTTTTTTGCAAAATCTTTCTACACCAAAAATAATAATAATAATAAATATTAAAAATAATAAAATAATTTATAATAAAATTTAAAATATATATATATTCTTTACCGTAAAGGGTTTGGGGGTTTGTTTGTTTGGGTGATAATAAACTAGTAGTATTTTTTATCGCGTGTTGCATAGGTGGTGGGCTTTTGTTCTGATGGATATTTAATTCTTGGGTGTGCTGGTGTAATTCTCTTACTCGGCTTTCTTTTTCCTTTTTATTTGACTTGTGACTAATAATGATTCCCTCAGCAGCAAGCAGTGGAATGCTGTGAAGACTGCATACTGCTTACTTAATGAGTTAATGGTTGTAGGTAGGTAATTTAGTAGTACCCTGTACAGGAAATTTAGTAGTACCTTATTTTATTTATTTATTTATTTTGACGCCTTTTTGGTTGATACTATTTATTATTAATTTGCATGTTATAGTTTTTTAGAATTTAAAATATATATATATATATATATATATATATATATATATATATATATATATATATATATATATATATATATCAGATTAACAAAATTTAAAGAAAAATGATAATATGATATGATTACGAAAAAAAGAGTTATTGTTAAACTTTGTGTATTGCTCTTTCTTTTCTCTCTCTTGAATCTTATTAGGTTTGAGATGCTTTTTGATTGCCAGAGGTTTGTAAACATACTTGGATTATGTTATGTAATTAACATTTTACATTTTACTAAAATTTTAAACAATGAAGTACTTTTATGAATTTTGTATGTTTATTTGAACAAGGAAGGACAAGGGTATTTCCATATTTTAGGAATTTATATATTATGAATTTTGTATGTTTATTTGATATATTTTTATATTGAAGATTGTATTAAAAATAAATATTTGTTATAGCTCGGTTAGTTTGAACTCTTATTTATTTACTTACAAATTTTGTGTTCAAGCCGTATAACCCACAAGTAGCAACATAAATATATATATATATATATATATATATATATATATATATCGCGGGCCACGGGCCGGGCCAAAAAGGCCAAGTTTTTATTGGGCCAAAAAAATTAAGCCCAAAGCCCAGCCCGTGGCGGGCGAGCCGGCCCGGGCCGCGGGCTTGGACCATGTTTGTCAGGTCTAATTTCTAGTGTCAATGTTAACGCCAAGATTCGTCCACACGCCCAATCACAAATAACGCGTTCAATCATGTACAAAAACGAAGTCACACGGAGAAACTTGACGACCTGAGCCGCAGGAGGATAACTCCGGTGTGAGAATAAGTAATAGGCTAAATAAGGTTAACAACGGAGTTTTCAAGCTTTAGGGCGGTAAAATAACGATTTATCTAAGAATTATGGTGTAACCTTGTATTTATAGTAATCACACCTTCTCTTTTATGCCCGTCCCCCGTATAGAAATAGAATCCTCATTAGGATAGATACCTTAATGGGATAAAATTGAATCTCCTTAAAGAAAGAAAATCGGACACTATCTTGACTTTTTCCTTGGGAGCTAGAAATTAAATGTAGTTAGAAATCTCAGATTCCTTAAAATTCTCCAACTGCCCAAATAGATTCCTACGTCGAGATTCTTCCTCCACGTGGACTATGATCTACCAAATCATCCGGACCCAAATAAAAAATGCACTATTGTCTCAATTATTTTTTAATTGATGTTTTATAAGAAAACACAAATTTTAAAAAATACAATTAATGTTTTTTCCGATTGATAAAAATGAATATAAAATCTCAATATTACACTTCAAAATTTATTGAAAAAGATGAAAATTAATATTTAATATAAAGAATATGATAAATTAAGTCACTAATACTTTTTTAAATTCTACAAATGATAAATAAAAAAGTATAAATTTCGCACTTTAGACAATTTTGTGGACGGCTGCAAAAAAGACGAGGCAAGATTCAAACTTGTTCTCAATAGGGGTCTACTCCTAAGGGTGTAAATCAGTCGAACCGGAGCGAACAAAGAGCTACTCGAATTCGACTCGAAATGATAAATTCGTATTCGAATTCGGCTCGAATTCAAATTATATTTGAAAAATCCTACTCAGATTCGACTCGACTCGACTCGAATATTTATTATTCGAATTCGATCCGACTCGACTCAAATATTTATTCAAACTACTCGCGAGTTTCAAATTCAAGCTCGAATTCGAGTCTCCACATAATAACTAGTTTTATAATAAATATGATTATAAATTAAATTTGTTATTTTACTTAAAAATGAGAAAATATATTTATTATTACACTTTACAAATATAAAATCACAATTAAAATTAAAAACAAAACAAAATAATAATTAATTATCCTAATTTGATTTAAATTTGTATATATTATAAGAGAATGTATCGAGCATCTAATTGAATATGTATTAACCGAGTATGTATCGAATCACAATCAAAAATTCGAGTAGTTTGAATCTTAAACGAGTCGAGTATAACCTTGCTCAGATTCTACTCATATTTTTATTCGAACTATGTTTAATGCTCAGATTTGGATTATATTATTAACGAATCCGAGTCTCGCTCGTATTTTTTCGAGTCGAGCCCGAATCGAGTTCGAACTGTGTTGACTCGTTTACAGCCTTAACTGCTCTAGAGTCGAAAAGTTTTTTGTGTTATAGAGTGTTTGTTGTAACATTTTACTAATTTTTAAAGTTTAAATACCTGAAAAGGCTGGTATTATTTTAATGAATGAGCTTACTGAGACAAATGAAAGTTCAGAAAGTTTATTGCATACAAGTAAAAGTTTAGCCTTAAAAAAGGAAAAGTCTGGGGACAGTTTTATTGGACAGAAAAATAGGATATTTTCCTTCCTTTTTTTTTTGATTGTGACTCTCAAAAAATATATAGTATTTATTCTAACAGAAATTTTTACAAAATATAATATTTTAGTCTGTATAACTCTGTTTTTGTATATGTATCTAAATTACACCTAAAACATTATATTTTATAAAAAATCCTGTTGAAAAAAATACTTTACATTTTTTGAGAGTCACAATAAAAAAAAATTAAAAAATATCCCATTTTTCTGTCCAATACGCCTGTCTGCGTAGGACTCCTTAAAAACACATTAAAAAAGTTGGGACATTATTACTTCTCTGTACTCTGATTCTTTTTTGACCTATTGTACATTTCTAATCTTTGGGTATTGATGGTGTTCTTTTATTGTTGTCCTAAAAATTTGATTTGGAATTGAAGTCCAACCAAATCAACAAAGAGGCTTCTAGAAGAACTATCCAAATTTTTCATTGTTATTTTTAGATTATTATTGTGGATAAAAGGAACATATAAATTTATTGTACTATTATTTCTGGATTTTTGTGTCATACTTAAGCAAGATCATGCCAATCTTGTTCCAATTTTATCCGATGTTCCGACAGGGACAAAGAAGAACTTAAATGAACAGAGCAAAATTAACAAATAAAGAAAAAGTTAAGGACTGGTTACTGCTAGAGGGATTATGAAACTTGTAACAAAAATTATCACATTTCTTACAGTGAAAAAGAATTACTCCAGCAGTACAGAATAATATAATCCTATAGCTGAAACAAAATCATGATAACGTTGGAGGAGTTGACAGATGCAAACCATATGCAGCTGAAGCTGATTATTAAAATTACCTGAACATTGACGATAAAAAAGCTCATAGTCTAGTCACCTCTACAAGAATTCTCAGGAATTCATCTGCAACAAGGAAACCAGCTACTAGTAAACTTGGTCACCTAGGCAATAGCTGCATGTGTCCCGCAACATTTCTTTCCTTTCCATGGCATCTAAACAGAACATAATGAAAATATACAGCATGTCCCGGGTAATTAGCCGTGACATAAGGCAATAAAATGGTCTTTACTCCCATCAAAATATGAAGTCTCTTTTAACAAACGAAGATTAAGAAACAAAAGTAGTCAAACTGAAGACTTCTTTGCGCCTATGGCCACGTCCATTGGCATATAAGGATGGGTGAAACAACCATCTCCCCTTCATATATACATTATACAAGATGAAACACAGAGTAATCAAAATAAGACCGAAGATCACTTTCATGAAAGACCAAAATACCAGGGGTGATACTATTCCAGCCTAGTGACGCCACAAGACGTTTACAAACATTTAAGTTATCTTTATGTATCTTGAACATTAAAAAATAAAAACAAAGTGTCTCTGCAGTTGCTCAGGACATCTTACCCACAAATTTCTAATGTAATTTAGATACTCCATCCCAACATAAACAATCAGTGCTAATCTCATGTACAAGTGTCTACATGCACTATCAGTGAGATAGTTGGGTTAGCAAACCTGCCTTCAACCTCGTGTTATTGTACATTGTTGGGAGCGTTGTCCTTGGGTGCAAGGTTGTCTTGCTCGTCTTTCCCTGCTTTGGAATCAGACCTGATAAAACAAGAGTAAGACCAATCATGCTGGATTCTTGTACTATCTATAAAAAGATAACTTATACAAATCACTTGCTTTGCAACTAGTTTTTATCATACTCTATATGTCGCACGAACTGTCCTCTTACACGAGGCCTCTGTTCAGCCAGCTTCTTCCTACTATGATATCGGACCTAAATAAGAAGTCACGAGGAAAATTCAGTTCTGTCTAAATCTTCAACAATTAAATTGTTTACAAAAAATATGAGAGAGTCAGTAGACATATTTTAAGGTCATTAATAGGGTAAAGTTCTTGTGCAAAACACCATGATAAGGCTTAGTGATAAGTAGCGACTAGCAGACTACAAATAGTTGGTATAAAAGTATCCTCAGGAACATCCTTCTTAAGCGTGTAAGGTTGAATACTACTCCCTCCAAATTTTAAGAAACCTTCTTTCTTGTTTGGGATGTTCGAAAGTAAAAGTCTCATTTGACAGTTTATACAAGACCTTCATCTAACAACCAAATCTTAAGATTGATTAAAAACCCCATTGTTTTCTCAGACAATTCAAAGATTTACCAATATGAGATTACAGAGACGAAAAAAAGGCAGTAAAGACATAGCCCATTGGGAAATGCAGGGTTCTGCCAACTGACTTAAGAAAGGAAGGGAGTTAAAGTCATTACGTGTTACAAGGCACCTTGGTAGGATAAGATCAGTTTAATTAATTCATAGATGATCTCAGGTGTTGTTTAAATGTATGCTTTCAATTATTCTTGTATCGATATATCCTTTGTGTTTTCTATAATATCTGCAACCAACCAACTGATGCAGTGAACTCCTGAGAGAAATTATTCCGCAATAATAACTTGTACTGCACACTGTGATAACTTAGTATATTAATATTATGTTGTGTGTAGCTAAATACTTGCCCACCACAGTCCTCAGATTTAACCTTCCATTGCAGAAATAGCAGAGCACTGATGTATAGGTTTCAAGTGAAGGTTCAATATGGGAAGTCTATTTCCAAGCCTTTATGATTTATCTAATTCAAAAGAAGGGTTCTCTCATACATGAGGCTGGAACCAGCAGAAATTATCTGTTAATTTAGGTTCTCGTTTTACTTTTTCATTTTTTATTTTGATTCCAAGTATAAATAAGGTATTCCTATTGAAGTAAGGCGAGTTATGTTTCAATATGGTATTCCTAATCATAATGTAGATAATTAAGATCTGACTAATACCTTCTTTTCAAAACATCTTTCCTTCCTTTTTTGGCGAAATTTTTTTAGTGCAGCCTCTCTCCGAGTCTGAGCCAACCAGTCTTCATCAGCTCCACTTCCACTAGCTCCCCCATAGATGCCATTCGCTCCACTGTTACCAGTTGCCCCATTATCACTTTCCATATTTGGCACTCCAGTATTCAATCCGTTGCTGCTTCCATTCCGGCCATTACTCCCATGGTTACTCTCGGAAGCACTCCCATTCTTACTATGAAATCTAGCATTACCTTCAACAGGCCCTCCAAGCATATTTGACGAACCACATTGTGCAGCATCAGCAGTCATGTTCTTCAGAGAGTTATCTTCGTGATCCAGCTGGGATTGATGCTGCAAACTGCTGACATGGTGGTGATGATAGTGGTGGTAGTGGTGATGATGGTGCTGGACAACCGGCCGATCTGAGCCCCTTGCATGTGCTTCTTCTTTGCTAAGTGTCACACCTGCTGTCTTTGCGCTTACTAATTGCTGAGTAGCAAGACAAACATTTTGCACGGGTTGACCTGCAGAAGAATGGAAGCATTTGAATGCTGATACAGACTGTGATTTGTCATTAGGAGCTTCAGGCCTGGAGATAGATTTAAAGTTGTACGCCATCTCATTTCTGTTGCTACTCTCATTAGACTGCTGATTGAGAGAGTTGTGCATTGATTCTTTCTTCATTGAGACGGAGCTGTTATCAAGTGGAGAACAACTACCGACGTTCCCTGTCGGAGTCTGTCAACAGTCAAAATATTAGACCTGTGCAACTACAGGGGTTTGGCTCCCTACAATTATAACCACTTGATCACTACAATGTCCAACCTTTACCAATCACTGTACATCACATCAAGATCAAGGTATAGATGAATGTTGCTTTATCCATTTCTAATTAATTTTTAGTGACCAAAAAAAGATAGCAACCCATGGATATCTGCACTACGATGTGGTGCACAATAGATGGGTAGAGGTTTGCCATTACCTGCAGTCTGATATGTTATTGGACTTTACCTGAGAGGCAGAAGAAGCAGTGTTGTATCTGCAAAGAATTAAAAAAATAAAATTAGATCAGATAAAAATAAATTTAAGAAAAATTAATATTGTATGGACTAGAGCATATTATTTTTGTCCATATCTTTCACTCTTACTTTGAGAATGCAGACAGGTCTGAATGTTTCAAAACATTGCGGCCATCATGCATGGTGGTTCTGACATTTCCTTCACCTCTTTGCTCTTTCAAACTTAGTTCCAGTGGTGGCAATTCTCTAGAGCAAGAGTTAGGTTTAATTTTATTTCTTGAGACATCAGAAAGGTCAGTAGGAGGCTCAAAGGCTTGGATTTCCATCTGTAAATTGGCACTATTGGCCATCAGACTAATTAGCTTTACAGAACGGTTCATTAGCTTGCCACTTGTAGGTTCACTTCTGTATTCCATCTGTTCATTCGCAGTTAGAAGATTGTCTAGTTCTGACAGTTTATCTTGCCTTTCGCTAGTTAGATAACTTGTACATTTATGCTGATAGTCAAGATGTGTATCAGGAAATATAGATGTGCACATTTCCAAGTCTTTTCCCATTGCAACATTGTCTAACACATAACATGAAGAAATAATTGTCATAATGTTAATGTTTGACATAAAATCAGGATACAAGCATCTATCAATGCTTAGTGTGTGGAGTTACCTAGTTTTTCATTCTGGTCTTTGAATTCTTTTGTTTCAGTAGCTTGTACCCAACGGCTGCTAAATGTTTCAGTCTTTGTATGAATGACCTGGGCACAAGTGCTATCATGAGTATCAGCCAATTGATCCCGATGTGATACTTGTCGGGGGCTATCAACATCAACAGCTCTTTTTGTCCAAGAACTCTGGAAATAGGAAGCATAGTCACTCTTTCCAAATTATGATTAATATTTTGATGTGGTAATACATTTATCAGAATTTCTTTAAGCTACCTGTTTCGAAACTATATAATGATAAGAATGACAATAAGAATATATGATTGCATCATATAAGTGCCAGAAGTTATAATTAATGTTTTGAAAACATTTGATGATATCCCACTCAAAAACAGTTCAAAGCAAGATCATATATTGGTACTAATCCTCGGTCAATTTATTTACCACCATGTGAAATTGTAACATACAATGTCGAGCTTAAATCTTTCCTGTTCCTGCTTCAAGGATAATGCCATGTCACGGAGTATATCACAAAGTAATACAAGTTCTTCTAGTAATTTTATCATTTGGTCAAAGGGCTAAATGATGTTTTAGTCACTCTACTGTGGTCGTGGAAACACAATGATCGGAAGATTTTTCTTTTTCTTTCAATTGCATGCATCAAACTAGAATTTACTTATCAAAGAAGATATCATTACCTGAGTACCACTTCCACTGTCACTTCCATTCCGAATACTCAAACCAATACTCCCATCCTCACGTTCATCATTGCTGCCCGTGTTGTTTCCGGATTCATCATTACTTTTTGACTTTGCATAAGTTTTAGTCTGAGTGCCACTTTCGCTACCACTACCACTGGACTGAGAAAGCATGACAAATTAATCCAATGTTGTGGAAGGAAATATAATATGCATTGATCATGACTCAAGAAAGTGGTGAATTGGTGATGAAATGCTAATGGAAGATACCCTCCTAGAATTGGACAACTTTGTAAGCAAAACTTCAAGAAGTTACAAGTTTGAAAGCCAATCGTCTAGAAAGATACTCCCTAGCATTTCACAATTAATTTTAATATGAACTCGGGAAAATATCTACATTCCACTCTGAAATCTTAGCACCGAGTATAGAGCAAAATGATTAGGCAACTCACACTGTGGCATCTCCTCCAGATATGCTGCCAAAGATTTTTTAGTTCATTCTTTCGAATAGGTTTCACTAAAAAATCAACAGCACCCTTCGACAGGCACCTAAAAACCAACCCCATTGAATCATGGGATGACATCACTGCAACAAAATGAAAATATGCTAGTTAAGAGCATCTTACATGAAAGCAGGTCATAAGAAGTAATCATTAAAATTCCAAGAACTTCAAAGTAGAAGCACTGAAAGTTGGAGATACTCACTAATCACAGGAATATTCTTGAAAGTTTTGTCGTTCATTATCTTGCATAAAAGACCAATTCCAGATAGAATAGGCATGGCTACCTCAGTCAGGATGAGATCAATATGATTAGTCATATCTTCTAAGATTTTCCATGCTTGAAGACCATTTGCCACAGCAATAACTGCCAGTGTCAGAATTGAGATTAGAAGTATGTAGAAGTAAAGAAAACTAAATATAGTTGTGTTGACAGAGAGTAGTCTTACAAGGTCTAATTTTCACTTCGAAAGGTGAGGGCTATATAACTGGGTCTTAACCCCCCACCCCCCACAGCCTACATTACTCCAAACCAGATGAAGATGTGAGTCATTCCAGTGTTTTAATAAACTTATCTAGTTAGTAATTAGCTAACAGCCTACCACCTCAAAATGTCCCAAATGAATGCTTCTGATTAAAAGTTTCACATTTCAAAGTTATATGATCAATATATTTAATAAATATCTATATAGTACACATCTGATTAACCACTTCAAACCAGAATAATAATTCAAAGTTTCTCCCTACACCTCTGTAATAGCTATAATTACTGCCTACAAGGGATCAAGTTTTCAACTGCAAGAAGAAACAGTGATGCTAATATTGTAATTTAATTTATCAAGCATAAGTTATTATTAATTCACTTCAAAAGGCTGAGGTGTCATGTATAACAGGTGATTAAGGCAGAAGAAGCTCTTCTGTCTACTCATGCCATATATGCCAAAGTTTGGTGTCATGACATACAAGTTACCACAAGTTTCTATATTATTATTGTACTTAAAAGAATACTTATTTATCTGATCGACTTAGATGCACTACATTATGCTTGTTCATGTCATTCTTACTGACCTGCTTGCCATTTTGATATGCCAAAATAAGAAACCTTAATTCACATATCAGTGTACAGGGAAAGCAATCCTACATTTCCCTTATATTTTAATAACATTAAGGGTATAATGACAGATATTAGATTCTTTGTTAACTGAGCCTTTTCCTTAAATTATGTACAAGTCAAGAAAGGTCAGTTAAAAATGGTACAGAGGAGTACTATGCAATTAGTTCATGGCTGAAAGTAAGTCAAAAAGTGAAAGGAGAAGTCCATATGTATATGCATATGTACAATTGTTTCTAGGTTAAGAGGCTAAGAAATAGATATGATTACTTTGACGGGCATTTTTTTGTGAGTTAATTACAAGCATTACACTTTCTCCAAGTGAATCAAACATAAAGGTACTCATATTTGTGACTATTGTACAAAAATATCATTAGTAAGAACGACAATTACTAACCTTCATAGCTGCAATTTCTTAACAAAGCACTAACAACATGACGTGTTGAATCATCATCTTCGACTAACATAATTTTCAGTGACTTTCTAGGAAGAAAGTCTTCCCACTGTATCTTGGACCCTTGAGGTTGCTGTTTTTCTGGTACATCAGAGACATGGTTTTCCCCTTCAAATCCACTATTTACTTGTTCTGCTACCCCATTAATCTTTAAATTACTTTCCTCATATGAGCCTAAACCTTTATCTCCGCCCACAATTTCATTCCTAACTCCCTTCTCTTCATCCCAAGAACTACTTCTTTGTTTTGCCAACCCTTTGCCGCTAGGACCATCTTTGTCCATTGGAATTATTTCCACTTAACCAGATTGAAAGAGACTGTCCAGTCTGTCCTTGACAAAAGCACTAGATGGATCAGGTGCATGTTTATCATCAAAATTACAGCAAAATGCATAAACTAATATCAACAAACAAAAGAATCTGTTAGTGCAAACCCAAAAATGATTGTTAGATAATTAACCAAACACAGCTAGAAGAAAAAAAACGTTTACAAAGTATAAGCCTACATAACTAAATACTCAGGTGATTCCACAAAAAGAGTCGCATTTACAAAATTTGCAAACTTTAATGATACATTTTAGTTCCATGTTTACCTTAAATTTATTACCTTTAATAGTGATGATTAATTGTGATGATATAATTGAGGACCATTAAAAGAATTGGACTCTATTCTTGGAACAATTCTCTTTTTCTTTTTCTTTTTTGCTAACGGGTTCTTTTAGTGGAGATGAGGGGTATAATTTGGTGATACATGTTTTAAAATGCAAAATTTAATATAAATATATATAAAGAATACTTGAAATAGATAATTTATTAAATTTCATCCAGAAAATAAAAGGGGTAAATATTAACTTCATCAATTGCCATCATTTTTAAACACACACACACACACATAATATATTTTATATGAACACAGTTAAAGATACATCCAAAGATTTAATCTTTTTCAATTATCTCTACTTAGGAAGTGAACATGCGATTGATAACAGTTAAATACACATAAGAATATACAGAGATATAACTAATTAATCTAGTAATTAAACACTAATTCATGAAAATAGTCGAATAGAATCGGTAAAATATTGTCTAAAACGTACCAGTCAGCCCTAAATTAAGTAGCACAGACCAATCCGCCATTGATGAGCTCCATCCAAAACAAACGCAAACAAAAAAGCAAACCACATCAGAAGCCCATTAATTTTCAAAATCATAATCCTCAAAACAAAAACATGTTTTTTGTTTCAGATCGTTACTTCAACCTTGATGATTTTCACGAATATTCAGACAAAACCTTGGGCTGGTTTGGAAATGACTAAGATAATATGTTGAAGAGAGATAAAGAGAGAGAGAGAGAGAGAAAGACAAAAAAGAGAGAAGATATTTTTGAACTGACGTGTAAGTAATGGAGGTCCAAGGGAGTTTGAGTTTAAGTGGGACCGGATTGGTGTCCAACGTGGAAGGATCATGAGCCTTTGGATTGTGTGAGGTGGACAAAATCTAAAGCACGGCTAAGAGTTAAGTTGCGAATTTAACAGATTGATCTTGGATATCTGTTGATGGACGCGTGGCATATATATTCCTCCTAAATCTCGGTTGACGTTGTCTTGAAAGAGTGAAAGCTACTATTAAAACGGGACTAATTAGTGTCACGTTCGACACGTAAATAAGAAAGAATAATTTTTTCTGTATATCAATGTTATATTAGTTAATTTATTAATTTATATTAATATTATATTAATTAATTGATCAATTTATTATAAAATTAATTTATAATCGGATCTCGTCGATTACTTCACTCTTAAAGTACGTTAGTCTTTTAAGTGTAAAACTATGACTAAATAACAAATAGTATCCTCTATGGTTTTAGACTTAAAATGATTTTGATTTTCTAGATGGGAATTAGATATTTTTATATGAAAATTTTAATATTTTATTACTTTTTTTTGGTCTATTTATTATTTAAATGAGAAAAATCTTATGAAAATTTTATTTTTATTTATCTATAGTCTTTCTCATTAATGAGGTTTGATTTATGAAAATAAATCAATTTAAATTTAAATGTAGAGTTATCAAGATAACCTTCCTTTTGAGACTTATTTAAATAAGGTATCACCTCGATTTTTATGTTTTTATAATTTAATTCAATAAGAATTATTATTCTAAGATTTTGTCAAATAAAAAACACATATAAATATCACTTACTTTTATTTTTGATTAAAAGCATCTTGATTTTTGAGCAAAAAAATAATAATAATGTTCGCCTTTTATACTAAAGTTAAGGGTGCAGATTATTTTTGATTCATTAGGTTGATACAATTTGGCTCGTCCTCGTCCAATCTACTAATTGTAATTAGAATCACATTTTTGGTAATCATACATGGACAAATATATATATATATATAGAGAGAGAGAGAGAATTGATCCGGACCTCCGACGGGAGAAAATCCGGACCTTTTTCTGCATCGCAGTTCCTTGCTGACTGTTATGTTTTTCTGCATGATCACTTTCACTCCCTCTCTGCTCTGCCTAAGGCTATGTTGTGGTGGTCGGAAGAAACCTGTGTGGGTTGTCCACGGTCAAATAGTATATGGCAATTGGCAAATATATATATATATATATATATTCTGACGTACGTACGTGCATGGAATTAGGTTGCGGCACTTGACGACATCAAGGCTAAGGGGTGTTTGCAGTATATGATATGTGATAGTCGAAAGCTGAATATGGTTTCAGAGAATTACTTCATTCATATGTAAATTTAAACAATGGTAGGATATATAGAGAAATGGAGTAATTTGATTGGGTCGACTTAGGATTGAGTGAGCGCTTAGGAATGAGGAAGGGATTTATTGAGCCTGGTTTGATTAGACTTGATAATCTAATTTATAATCTGATGGGTATTAACTACCATCGTTGCTTAGATTGATTAACTATTTTAAATTAGTATTTAGATTGATTAAAATTTAAACTCATATTTTAAAAGAAAACATGCCAAAATCAGTCATGAGAAACTCAACTCTTTTGATAAAATAAATTGATATTTTTATATAAAAAATATTGTTATAAATGTATAACAACGTTATTGCTATAGAATTTATAACCACGTGAAAATATCGTTATTTAATATCACTTTCCTTTGATAAATCGTTTCTTTAGCCAATCATACCTTTGAGGAAATTCACTATTTTGAAAATACGTTGTCGTTTTCGTCTCCCCGGCTGTCTATCACTAGAAATTCACTCATCCTCTTCTTCTTCAGAGGATACCAAAATAGCATAGAAAGAAGGTAATAATCTGATCAATCAATGGCGTCTCTGTGCTCGAGGTTAGTAACCCTAAAAGCTCTCTGTAAAACGACGTCGCTGCTCTCTCGATCCTCCTCCATCCTCCCCCACCCTAGTACTCACAACTTCACCGTTAGAGCTTTCTCCGCCACCATGTCTCCGCCGTCCACCGCCGTTGTCTACGACCAACACGGCCCTCCCGATTCTGTTACCAAGTCTCTATCTCTCTATAAGCAATTCCATTTTATAATTAACTCACTGAAATTTATTACTCCCTCTGTTCCACAAAAAAAATAGTCTTTTTTTGTTGTTGTTGTTGCTAAATTTAACTAGTTTTAGCTGAAATCTTAACATTCCTGCCTTGGCCAGAATGAATCCTAAGACCTCTTGCCCAAAATAGTCTTTTTTATTATTTGTTAATAATTATTGGTAGTAGTATAAGTTGTATAAAAGGAAACCATGTACTCAACTTTTTTCATCCTAATTTCATTCATGTCACCATTACTGAACATACAACTTATTATTTTTTCTTTTTGTCTTATACACTTACATAAATAATTTATGTGTTTAAATGAAATTTGGGTGCAGAATCATAGAGTTACCGCCAGTTGAAATTAAGGAAAACGATGTGTGTGCTAAAATGCTGGCTGCTCCTATCAATCCCTCTGATATCAATAGAATTGAAGGTTCATTCTACTTTGAATTTCATTTCTTTTCATAATTTTCCTTATTCCTTTTTTTTTTTAAAATCATTTTAAATTTTCGTTGATTAGTAATCGAACTAAGAGACAAGGAGATGAGAGGGTCTGTGTGATTTTTGAAAAATGTAGGATAATAGTAGAAGATAAAGCCTAGTTTCTTCTGTATCCATATGTTTGGGATAATAGAAGGGAAAAGAAAAGTAAGAGTACTACAAGAAGGAAAAGGATGATTGGTTATTAATTTTTGAAAGTCTTGTTTGAAGCATGAGAAGAGAAGAGAATGTGACTTTCTCTCCTATTGTTTGAAATTTAGTTCAAGAGATGAGCAAAATAGAATAATAAGTTACATTACATTATCACTCCTTTTGTTTGTTTTGATATTAGATAAGTAGTGACCTAAGATAGAAGGGGTTGGAATTACAAAATTATTTTCTGTAAATTTATGACTAAACTTGGTACTTTCTTGATCGAAAAATGGGAGTTTACTTTCTATTTGCAAACTGAGAGTCCTTGTTCAAAAGCAATGTACCAAAGTATTTAAGTAAGTTGAGATATTGACCATTTATTATGTTAATGTGAAACCATTTTGTAAAAAAACTTTAAATAGTAAAATTCGACTTCCAATTTGAGGTAGTAGTACTATTCTGAAAATTTAATTGATTGAGATTTGAAACTTCTTCAATTTTGTTTTACTTTTTGGAGAGAGAATTGTGGTCCTCTTTTTTTTTTTTTTTTAATTCTAATTTTTATAAATGGTTTATATTCGTTCTCTCCTCACAAAACACCAAAGCCAGTGAAAGAGGGTGATGTTTTTGTTTTCTTCCTTCAAGCATTACGGATACAAAGTTAATGATGCAGACTTATTATTTAGCTTAGTTGAATATTTACAGTTAGAATTTTATTTTGCTTTATAATTCATTACTAAGTATTATTGTAGGTGTGTACCCCGTGAGGCCACAAGTGCCAGCAGTTGGTGGTTATGAGGGGGTCGGAGAGGTACACTCTTTAGGATCTGCAGTGACGGGTCTTTCTCCTGGTGATTGGGTGATTCCATGTCCACCATGTTCTGGTACATTATTTTTGCCTATGTAACTTACTATCGTATGAGTTTAATGCATGTTGTCCATTGAGCTTTTCTATTTTATTTTCTTCAGTTTTATTTTCCATTGAAGTTTTGGATTTCACATTTGATAACTTTTGAGAGGAACAATGTAGTTTTTATGGTCCCATGGAGCACATTCTGCATATTATTGCAAAAGGAAGGATTTTTTTATTTATTATAAAAGTCAATATCTGTGAACTCTTCAAGTCTGCTGGTAATGCTTTCGATTCTTCAACCTAGATGATTGAAGAAGAGATGTATAATGTATTATTTGTTTTTAGCTTAACCACAAGAACATATATAAAACCTTCTTGTTTATTAAAAAATATAAATATAAATAAAACAATTGCAAGTTTGTTATTCTTAGGGACATGGCAGACATATATGGTAAAAGAGCAGAGTGTGTGGCACAAAGTTGATAGGAGAACACCAGTGGAATATGCTGCTTCAGTGTTTGTTAACCCTTTGACTGCCTTAAGAATGCTTGAGGATTTTGTGGATCTAAAACCAGGTGCTTCCATTCTCACACTATCATGTTATGTTTATTTTGGCCTACTTCTCCCTAATTAAGTTTTGCCTGAATAGGAGATGCTATTGTGCAAAATGGGGCTACAAGCATTGTGGGGCAGTGCATCATTCAGCTTGCTCGAATTCGAGGGATTCAAAGCATTAATATTATACGGGACAGGTGCTCATTAGATTTTTAATTGAGATGTTATGGGACTCTTTCAGTTATTTGTTAATGCAACTTATAAATTTTTACTGTACTTATATTTGTCAATGCAAACTCGTATTGAAGTTAAATATTATAGTAGCAGACATGCTTCCTCTTATGATTATGTGCTAAGGTTTTCTATTTATCAATTGTTTATCATTCATTCTACAGATTTTTACCCATGAGCAATTTTAATTGGTCACATCCTAATTTTTTGATGCTGAGCTAACCGATATAAGGAATATAATCTAAGATAAAAACCTTCTATGTACTTGCCAGTGTGAAAAAATATAGAATATGGGTTATTTTACTTGGATAAGTGGTGGTGACTATACTGAAAGTAGGAGGAGAGGAAGTACTAGAGAAGTGCAAAAAGAAGAAATGTGAAAAGGGAAATGGAAATGAGATGAGATATTCTCATTTTAGTAACAGTACCTCATCTGCATCACTGGCTACTCTAGCCAAAAAGCACAACACTAACACTCATTATTGATGTCCATAAGATATTGAGTGAATACCACATGACTTAATTTAAGGAGTTTTGGTACCCAGTTTAATTGCTTCCCTTTCCTTTTATGGTTTCTCCAAAACTAAGATCCCTAGTTTCGGCCTTATATCAATTTTACCTATTTACCATTTGTCATAACGAATTCTCCAATTGGGGCGGAGCCCATTTGGGTAGATTTATAACTAAGATTGTACACAATTATCTAAATTTTTTTCCCTTTCTAAAATGCTTGTAGAAACAAATCAATCAAGTAACATGGGGACAAAGGGAATAGTTAAAGAAGACGTCAAGTACGTGATAAGCTGGTTAATATATACAATCTATTAAGGACCAGGATATTAGAACAATATGAAGTATGATGAGCCAAATAAGGCGAATAAATTCCCAAAATAACAATAAAAATCCAAATAATGAATCAAGTCCCACATTATTCCAACAACTTATGCAGAAAAAAAACATTCCCTCATTATTCCAAAATATTTACTAAAGCATTTAGGACCTAAACTATAATCCATATCGGTCATTCCTTGTATCTCTTTGAGCATCAGAGTCTGGGACTTTAGAGGAGTTTCTGTTTCGGATCTCCATAGATATTGATGAGTCGTCCTCTATTAGAACTTTGTAGTTTTTCCACGTCTTCTACTTTGATGGAGGATTCCTTGTCCTCCTTCCTTGTTTCTGTCTTCCTTCTTATAAAAACTTTTTTCTTTTATCTAAAGAATGTGTGAACATTGTGCAAGTACTATGGAAGTAACTGGAGAACTTTAGTTCACACACCAAAAAATGTTTGATATATGTGGGTGACAGGAGATCCATATTAAACTTTTGGTGCCACTTAGGTAGGACTCCTTGTCCTCACCGTGCATCTTTTTCTTCTCTAATAATGTGTTCTTTTTATCTGAAAAAAAAGAGATCGTGGTTTACAATTTTTCATGCAAGTTTGTTTGAATCAGAAGATTGGCTCTGGAATTTCACACCTTTATGTATTATGTACTAATTGTTACAGGGTTGGATCAGATGAAGCAAAAGAAAAACTCAAAAAACTTGGTGCAGATGAAGTGTATACAGAGAGCCAACTAGAAGTGAAAAATGTCAAAAGTCTTCTGGTATCATATAACATAATATTGTAGTTACTGCTATTTGAAATAGTCAGTCTCAATTCCATCTTATTTGTATTTGGTATTGTTGAACAGTCTCATTTACCATTGCACAACCTGTGTGCTAGGATAATATTCCTGAACCAGCTTTGGGATTTAACTGTGTTGGGGGAAATGCTGCTTCTTTGGTTCTCAAATTCTTGAGGTAAGACAGGAAATGCTGGGTTCTAATAAATGTTACTTTTTTTTTTCTTTTAGAATGTTTTTCTTCATTATAGTAAAAAATTCATGGTTTCAGGCAGGGAGGAACCATGGTAACATATGGTGGAATGGCTAAGAAGCCTGTGACTGTATCAACAGCATCCTTCATATTTAAGGTACGGAAATTTATTTGACAATGCTTTCATGTATGAAAACAAACTGAAAAGGAGGACTTCATTCATGTCTTGATGAAGAAAACTGAAAACAGAGAGAGAGAGAGAGAGAGTGGTACTTCATGACGTTGGTCAAATTCATCAACAAGGCTTTCTTCCTTTGTTCCATGATCAGACTAGAGATCAACTTAGGCATCAAAGTAATAAAAGCATAAATGATAGACTAGACAGAAAAATATTGGCACATCTCTCAAGATCCTAGATCCTTGATTGTGTTGGGAAAGCCCAATATAGCATAATACTAAGCACTACACTCTATTCAAATAAGTTCTCTTGATTGGGATTGATAAGGTGATCCTGTCAGGGTCCTATAATTCTATTTTTGCTTTCATTCTTTGTCCCTTGGAAAGAGAACTTGTTGAAGTGAGTGTCACTTTAAACCTGAATATTATCTTCCATTTAGGGATCTCCATTTTCTAGTCATTAATTCCAGTGAGGAGGTGTGTAGTGAACAATTTTTCAGGATCTAAACTGAAGAATTTGCTAGTTTGACTTTTTGAAAACTTGATTTGTGTGGTTATTTTAGCTGTTTTATTGAACGTAGGAAGTTATTTTGTCAATTTCTTGCTTACTCCAAGTATAATTTTCTTTTTGCCCCCAAGTTTATACAAAAGTAGCAATTGTTCATAGTATCTCCTGACCATAACATCTTCTACTATCTTTTCATTTGATGATAATTAGTATCTCCTAATCTTTGTTTGCAGGAACTTTCCTTGAGGGGTTTCTGGTTGCAGAAGTTGATGACTTCGGATAAAGCAAAAGAGTGCAAAAATTGGATAGATCACCTTTTGGGCCTGGCACGAGAAGGAAAATTGACATATGAGTATGTTTTTTTCTTCATTTTTTATTTATTTATTTTTGATAAAAGAAGAATACTATGTTGATTAGAAGAGAAAATTACAACGCATGATGAGAACAAGAAGTCCTCCCAACAGAAAATAAAGAAAACAAAATTGAGAAAAAGTACCACCCGCTAATTTCTTTGAAGATCGAATAAAGAAATTCCTTCAAAAGCTCCCATTGCATGAGTCTAAAGAGAAGCAAATAAAGATATTTTATCCCAAAGTAATTCAATATTTGTACTCCGATCGCAAAAAATTCTAGCATTCCTCTCAATCCAAATCCCCCACAAAATAGCAAAACAAGCACATCTCCAAATGAACCTCCTATCGCTTGTATTACCTCTTGAATTTGCATAGTAAAAGATCTTCCACTGAAGAGGGCCATATCCAACTTTTTCCCATCACACTAAATAAACAGCGCAACCACCAAGCCATCGAACAATGAAGAAACAAATGGGAATGAGATTCACTATCCTTAAAACACATTACACACACATTTGGGGATAAAGATTTGTAAACATAAAAGTCTTAATTTTTGAGGGAGCCTTTACTTTCCAAATATAAGAGGCTAGAAGCAAATGATGAACAGGACGATAACTCAATAAGTGAAGAATGAACGACACGAGAAGATTCTTGAAGAATCAAAATACCAAACACGCCTATCCAAGGACCGAGAAAAGGAAGTTGAATTAAAAAGTCGTCTCCCTGTCATTTAAATTACGAAAAAATGAAAATCTCAAGAAATTAAATCTCCCTCCCAAGTATAGAAGTTAGAAATAGGAGAGTTTTGCTCAGACGAGAGGTAAAAAAGACGAGGAAAAGCTATTGAAAGAGAAACATCTCCTATCCTAATATCCTCCCAAAACTGATAGAAGTTAGAAATAGGAGAGTTATGCTCAGACGAGAGGTAAAAAAGACGAGGAAAAGCTATTGAAAGAGAAACATCTCCTATCCTAATATCCTCCCAAAACTGAATTTTCATGCAATTACCAGCTTGGAAGCAAACAAGAAAATGAAAGGAAGTGTAACCTTTGGGAGATATATTTCCAAGGACTAGAATAAGTAACACAAGAATAGAATGAGTTTCTAATTTGTTTTCTTTTATTATTCTTTCATTATTATTTACAAAGAATAGAAAGATAAAACCAAATTCATTGATTTTCACATATCAATTGTATACAGTGACCAATATGTTTACTCAAGTTTCTTGTTTCCAAAAATAATGAAGTCCTCTTTTGGGTTTGTGATGACCATATGATGAATCCCTTGGTCCCTTGAGTCGTGTATTTTAAGTCGCACTGAAATGCATTATGCCATTATCCATAATTTCATGAACCCACAGGGTCAAAACTGGGTCAGTTCAAACAGAGCGGTGTTGATCTAGAGTAAGGTGCCCTTTTTTTTTCTCCCTTTCGTTGACTAGATTTTGAAGGTAGGTCCCCGAGCCTTGAGATGGCATGTCTCTGTATTCTTGAGATTCTAGGAGGTAGGACCTTAAATGCAGAACCACAGCATTGTTCTTTGAGATTCTCCTAGTTCTGAGCGTTTTGCGTGAGCTTATTTCTCAACTAGTTTCAGCTTGTGTATATATCACGATGTCATGTTTATTCGGTTATAAAATCCATTTCTGAGGTGATGATCTTTTTGTATTAATGAAAGATCTCTCTTTGCAGGACGGAACTTGTACCTTTTAGTGAGTTTCATGCAGCACTGGACAAATCACTCGGAAAGCTAGGAAGCCAACCTAAACAAATCATCAAATTTTAAGCCAAATGACGAATGGAAGATGTTTGGAACTTTACATTAGAGGGAGGGAGCAACAAGAGAGAAAAGATTAAAGTTGGGGCATGTGTAGTGATTGTGAGTTGTATGTACTTTTATCATTTGCAGGGCCTTTTAGATTTTCTATTGTACGTTAGTTGAAGAAGTTGATAAAATCACAGGAAAAAATAGATCCTGAATGACTGTCATCCTCGTATTGCTTTTGTTTGTAGTTTTCACAAAGGCGTGGAGTAATTGTATAAATAATGGCGATTACCCCTTTTAGAGGGTAGAATATGCATTGAAATCCATTAATAAAGGTGAGGAATGATCGTGTCAGCATAGATAGTATATTGTTATTTGAAGGATATTACTAAGAATCATGTCCGTCATCATCATCGTCAATCCGTTGTCGTCCAGCGGTTAGGATATCTGGCTTTCACCCAGGAGACCCGGGTTCAATTCCCGGCAACGGAATTCGTTTGTCATTTTTAGTTTATGCTAAATGATTCCCTATATTTGATGAGGTGAACAATGTCCCCTCCAAGAATCATATATTTAGCAGGAGCAGGAGCAGGAGCAGGAGGAATCATGTCCCAGATAAGAGTAGTCTCATTTATGTCAAGTGAGACCCTCATTTTGGTTACTACCATAAAACCAAAACAAAAGAGAGGGACTCATTTTGGAGACCAGAGGACCACTTTCGAAACCTTTTTTTTTAAAACTTGGTGAGATTTCATTTAAAAACTAAGCAGAATAACAATTAACAACAAGCACTACATGGATGGAATAAGGTCTGCTTAAAATATTTAGCATTTCCACAGCCTACAAAACAGGAAAAAATGAAATGCTAAAAGCATATCATAGTCCCTCGAATAAAGTTATCAGCCCCACGGATGATGATACCCATAAATTCCATATCTTACCTAGGGAAAAAAAAATTCTCCAACCGGCTCAATACAAGGGAGAACCTATCTCCAAATCACTCTAATTATAGAAAATCAATCACAAATTATACATTGCCTTTGGAAATTAAAAGCACACTCCTAATCAGGGGCACTGACAAACTTGGCACTAGAAACAGTATATCAGTTTGACTACTACATCCCATCATCCGGGTTGAATTTTAAAGTTTCAATCCATATCAGTTCCTTTACATCATCTTCACTTAAAGATACTTGTTCAAAATCAAAGATGAAAGGAGATTGGCAGGTCGGCTCCTCGTTGATCTCATGGAGACTTGATAAAAATGGATGATTTAGTGCTTCCTCAACTTTATAAACATCATATGGGGAAAAAGGAAAAGAAGGTTCCTTAGTAAATTAAAAGCACAATTCAAGGGCAAATTGTACAAGTACTTAATAGCAAGATGCATACCAGTGATGCGCTTGGATGGATCAAAAATTAACATTTTCTCTGCAAGATCAATTGCTAATGGTGACACATCTGGGAACTTCTCAGTAAAAGGTCTCTTTGGTATATGAGGGAGTTGCTTGACATACCTTCGAGCATTATCACTCCTTAGAAACCCGAGATCCGAGTCTTCTGGGGAGCCTAAAAGCTGTTTTGAGGAATAATCATAAAATAATTTCGTTAGATACCATCATAATGTGTGTAGGGTAAATTAATCTGTAAATTTTCTGACGGTCAAGAAATTAAAGTCTAAACATCATACTTCTAAATTTTATATCGTACAGGGTACATTGTTCATGGTAAATCTTTAAATAGGAGGCTTGCAAGAGAACTAAAAAGGGAATGAGTACCTCAGTGATTAGCCCCAGTTGCTGAACGTAGTCTTTACCTGGAAATAGAGGTTCCCTTTTAATTATCTCCATTAAAATGCAACCAACCGACCAGATATCAATCGCTGCAGTATATTCTGAACAGTTGAGTAACAATTCTGGGGCTCTGTACCATCGGGTTACAACATATTCTGTCATGAAATCTGTCTCAGAGGTGGTTCTTGCAAGCCCAAAGTCACAAATCTTCAGGTCACAGTTTGAATTGAGAAGCAAGTTGCTTGGTTTTAAGTCACGATGCAAAACATTTGCGGAGTGTATGTACTTCAGTCCACGCAATAACTGGTACAGGAAATACTGCCAAAAGCAAATACCTTAATGTGTTAACAATTATAATATTAAACTAAACTTAAGAACCCTAAATTCTTATTGTATAGGGATTAGGGATTGCAGAGTTGTTCTCAACTGAACTGAGGATGTTGGGATTTATTTTTAATTTATTTCCATTTCTCACTATTTCCAATGATTTGAAGAGTTTGGTTAACGACCGTCCTGATATTGTTAAAATTATTTGCAGATTTTGGTTCACAACAACTGTCTTGGAATTGCTATTAGATACTCTTATTACAGTCCCCAATAATATAAATTTTTCAGCAGGGGAAAATTGTATTACAGACTATTCTCATAGGATACTAACCACTACTGTATGTCAGATTTGTAATAGTTGAGAAAGAAATATTCCAACAGGTCATCACTATATTACAAAAGGAGCTTTTCACTGCTCTTTATAGACTTCAATGCTTCAAGCCAAAAATAGGGGTCCATAATTTTGAGAGATCATCTTGATAGATGAAATCAGCTGATACAGGTAAGTGTTTCCCAACACATTACGACTAAGACCAAAAGATTTCAAGCCAAAGTTTTTCGCAGGGCTAAAGTTTAAAAAATTGGTGGGCAAGCCTCTCCACAAATTCCAAGGGCTAGTTTGGAAGGGTCATATTAGAATGCACTCAAATAAGCAGGTTTCTTCATTATCAGTGTTTTTATCATTTTCAGAAGATACGTTTTAGTTCAATTTTTGGCTGATCTACTCACTTGTAAGTTGAAGGAAGCTTTGACATACAAGGATGGAAATCATGCATGGACTCTCATCCTTTGAAACCTCTTTTGAAAAAGATTTTCTCATCAATAATGTCTCACTATTTCTTGTTTTTTTTCTTTTCATTTCTCTCTATTTTACATACAAATTTATACTAAGACCGTAAAGCAACTACTCGAAATAAGTCATCCTAGATCCAGACAGGGCCAAATATTTTGTTCTTATGAAAGGAAATGAGATTCAGGAATGGTGTCACGTGAACGCCTTCAAAATTTTGTTCCTTCATCTAGACAGCTCTACATATCGCAGATTATAAATTTAATCAGTTTTAAAAACAGGAATATGTAATATCCACGACCTGACTGAAATGGTCTTGACTACTTATGTTCAAGTCTGTTTGGACTTATTTATGTACCGGAAAGTCAACATAAGTTTTTGTACAGCGTGGTCCATAAGGAAGTCTTTAAGGTATTAATCGCAAAGACAGAGAGTACTCTGAAGTGGGAAGGGATCCTTTGAAAAATCTAGACTCTTGAAAGTCAAAATTAAGGGCAGTGGCATTAGAAGAACACAACTAGATGAATTTTAGAGATGGAGACCTCAAGATTCAATATAAGGAGATATTCCACTAAAATTAGAAAGATTATGAGTTATGACATATAAGAGCACTAGTCAGTAAAGAATTTAACCTGACAAACTCTATTGATGGATACAATTATTTTAGTTATAGAGTTACTCATGAATCCACTAATTAATGCAAAAGTGATAATTCAGAAAGCTAGCAAAATCTTCATGTGAGGTCTCATATCAAATCAGGGAAGATATCAGTAATATTAGCCAAAATGAACATAGTACATCTAGATTACTCCAGATGCTGTAGTAGTTCAACAAAGGAGTATATATATTCATGGTAAATGATCAACAAGCCAACCTTCTATATCTGAATGGAATTTAGAATGAAAGACCTTTCTTGAGAGGACAAAACTGATTATGCTCTGTTGAATCTCTTGGCCTGTAAAGAATTTTAAGAAATTTTAACCACATCTAAGGATTTTTAAGCAGCTCGCAATTCAAATGTGATTCACTTCATTGGTGAATTGTAAGACAATAGAATAAAATCTTTTTCCCACTCTCTTGTTGAAGGTCTGATGGAGCCAGTAAAAAACTCTAGAAGAACTAGATTAAAGAGAAGATACGTTTCAAAATTTGGTTGACCTTCAAAATGGGTTCAGGCTATCCTTAATAGTCAGCTGATATTATTATTGTATCAATGTTATACCTCTGGTTTAAGGAACAATGGTTTATAAGGAAATACCATATGAGTGTCTTTAAGTGGTCTCCTTTATTCAGTCCTAAAATGAAAGCTTTTAGAGCTCTAGAATGTCAAGGTCTCTATTAATACATGTTGAGTCCCAAGAATGGTTAGGAGTCTTATAGTATTTCAATTCAGTAAAATTATTCGTAGCAATTTATTCATCAATCAAAGTTAAATTTCAAGGTTTGAATTTGTTGTCTTGAGATTTCTAAGTTCTATAAAAGTAATCCTTGTGCTCTATTAAAGACAGAAATGAATGAATTCAGTTTATTCTACTTCTCTGGTTTATTTCAGAAGTTAATAGCTTGTTCTAGGATCCAATCTTGTACAAGATCTGGTCAAAGAGGTAGGTTCTCCTACACTCAAATCTGTCTTTTAATACTCCCTCCGTTCTAATCATCATTTGCCCATAGCCTCAATAATTTTCCCATCGATTTCTGCCCAGTAGTCTGTGCTACATCAAGGTCTTAGGGAAGTTCATTAAGTCTATGCAATGCACATATCCACTTTGACCAATTAGGAAAAACCTTAAGAACCAATACCAATATATAAGTCTTCTACCAACAAGTAGCATGATAACAAGAAAATCTTACGTCATATAGGTAAACTCAATAGAAGATAACCCTACAGTTTTATCCACATAAGAAAAGGATACTTGACCTCATTTTGGCATATGAAATGTTGGAAATGACTTATCATCTTTATGTATTTAAATATGCAGACAGCTCCCAATCAAACCATTAATCCAAGAGGAATTATCAAAAATAGAAGAAGAAATAATATCATGAAAGTAAATGTTAACATACCTGACAGTGATCATCTGTCAGTGCCTGGGAAGAGCGTATTATTTGATGGAGATCAGTATCCATTAACTCATAAGCAATATATACATCAATGAAGCTTTCTCTCTCTGGTGGCCGTATGATGTCCTTAATTTTGACCACCTGCATAAATTTCTATATTAGAGGATACACAATTTATGTGGTAAAGTAATCCATGAAAATTGTGAATACATTGTCATGGTCCATATGACAGACGAGTTTGATCTCACGTAGGGTCCTTTTAGCATCGATCCTGTTTTCAAATGCATTCCCTATTTTCTTGATCGCAACCTCTTCCTTTGTTTCAGAATCCGTAGCGCAACTGTAATATAGAAATGAAATATAATCCAGCCATAAAGAGGAGAAAGTAAGAGAGAGATACACGTATTGTCTATTGACCCAAAAACAAACCAAAATTGGTATATAAATAAAGACCATTAAAACATAAATACTTTGAGCCTCATCCCCTATTCTCAAATTGTTCACATTTATACTTTTTCACTTCAAAATCTCTCTACATAAACACCTTATTCAATGCAGATGCGATAACATTTATGAAAAACAAAACATAACACATATTTCTCACACATTTACGAACTGGTGGGCAAATCCCAATTCATTATAGTTAAAACTTAAACCCTAGCCACATCCAAAATCCAACTTTTTACATCAAATCGACTAAATACATAACCAATTACTCTACTTCATACAACTTTACTCAGAAATTAAGAAGAAACTGAGTCTGAACTTATTCATTCACTCTTTAGTTAATTCCCGATAAAACTAAAAAAAAAAGAATCTATATATAACATACAATAAAGCTATCAAGTAGCTGCATTTTGTTCATCATTTGATTAATTTCCCAAAAACTAGACGTATCTATAAACAAATATAGAGAGAATAATACCAGACGATGCCATAAGCACCACGGCCGAGGGGTTGAATGGGAGGAGCGTACTTAGAGGAAACCTCAAAGAGATTCCCCAATACATTGTACTGAACGTATTTTCCCCCGTGAGTCGGAATTCCGTTTTTCACCATATATGTACTATTATTACTCGAATTAGATTCATTCTCCATTCCCCCCCCCCCCTTTCCTGACAGAAAAATTACTCAAACGGAAATTTGAATCTCAAGCATTTATTTATGCAGCTTCAATTGAGCCTTTTGTTTGGGATTTTGTTTTCTTTTCGAGGAAAATAGAGGAGGAGAAAAGTAGTTTGAGTGGGAAAGGGGGTAATACTCGGGGGTCTACCTCTGTCCCTTCCCTGTGTTTTGAACTTTGAATTTTGAACCAAAGAAGAAAAAACAAGTAGGAGTAGTAGATTATTCAACTTTTTGATTTCTTATCATTTTCCATTCCACTTGGATGGAAAAGAAGAATGGATTACATATTAACTTTCATTGAAAGTTTTTTAAGCAATTTCAGTTGATTGCCTAGATAACAATAAATTGATTAATCTAGCTAATACATTTGTTTGGGGGAAGAAATGGAGTATAAGATTTCGCAGCCGGTGATGTTACTGATCTCAAAAAATATCTGAAACCACCTTAATTGAATTGTTAAAATATTTCATATAATATATAATGTCATTTGAAGCTATTATGTTGATAAGAAGTGGAGTAGTAGTTAGTATCTAGCAGCGGCACGCGGGTGTAAATTTGAATTCACCGATTGACTTCTCTTATGTTCAATCAGCTGCTCCATGAGGCTAGAAATTGCGCGCAAACTCCTACTTGAGACTATAGCATGAATGCATGATAAGATTTTGTATATTATTGTTTGTATGCTCTGAATGCTACTATCAATAAATAAATAAATAAAAATAAGTTTTACTTTGGTTTTAGATTTTGACCATTGACTTAACTCCTCCACGTGTGAAAAGAAAAATATTTTATATAAAAATAACTCTACGTAGACAGATAAATTAAATAGAATAATATTAGACCAGAAAAATAAAAGGAATTTGTTTCAGCGAACAATTGGACAGCAGTACAATCCATTTATTCGCCGAAACAAATTACTTTTATTCTTCCGATTCAATTATCCTATTCAATTTATCTGTCAGCATAGATATATTTTTATTGTATAAAGATTACTTATTTACTTATCACAAACATATTCAATGAGACCCATCACATCGATAGGTTATAAATAGCGCATCACCTATGACTGTAAGACCCCAAATTTTATAAATAAAGATGAATTTTCTATAAATATTATTTTTGAATATTATGGAGTTAATTTGATATAATGTTATAGTTGTGGGTAATATTTATAAATTTTGCAAAGTAAGCAAGTTGTTATAAAATATTCGTTTGGTCGGAGAATATTCTTTTTGTCGGGGAATATTCGTACGACGGCACAATCATTGGTGGACCCCACAACGGAATTATTGTCAGATTGAGAAAATGACAGAATTATCTTTCTATAAAAATAACGGCTGAGGTGTTACCGTTAAAACCGTTAAAACTGTTGAACTACTCGGTAGTAAAAGTACAGTAATACGCGTGGTTGCATAGTAGCACACGGTATTGATTATTGATGCTTACGTGAGAAGTCACTCAGCTATACTCAATTATTGCTACAGTAATTGCTGCATCATATCTCTTAAATTATTGTCATAGTATCATCTGTATAATATGTTATATTATTAAATCAATAATTGAGACGTTGTGGTAAGTTTGGTTATTTTATGGGGGGCCATATGTCATCATCTAAGAGTCTCTTCGTCAATAGTAATTACCGTCGTCAATAGTAATTACCGTCGTCAATAGTATTTACCTTGGTCAATAGTAATTACCTTCGTCAATATTATTTACCTTGGTCAATAGTATTTACCTTGGTCAATAGTAATTACCTTCGTCAATAGTAATTACTTTCGTCAATAGTAGTTGTCCCTTCAATATTACCAAGAGTCATTTGACCATTCGTTAAGACCAAGAGTCATTTGACCCTTCGTTAAGACCAAGAGCCACCCTCAGTTTTTCTATAAATAGAGGCCTAGGGCTTCATTATTTTTCACGAATTCATTCAAGCTATAGAGAGAGAAAGTATATAGAGAATAAGAGAGAGAGAGAATAAAAGTATTCTGCTACATCACTTTTCCAATATCCAGTTCTTTTAAGGTAGGGAATATTATTTCTTTTATATTCATGAAGAGAACTTCTGTTATTCCATTCGTTATTATTCTGTTGGAATAACCAGTATACGCGGTCTACCCTATTCTTGGTGACATTCTTCTATTATTCTGTTGGAACATCCTGTCTGTGTGTTTTACACCGGACCTGGTTCCGTTTTTATTATTATTCTGTTGGAACATCCTGTCTGTGTGTTTTACACCGGACCTGGTTCCGTCTTGTTATTATTCTGTTGGAACATCCTGTCTGTGTGTTTTACACCGGACCTGGTTTCGTCTTGTTATTATTCTGTTGGAACATCCTGTTTGTGTGTTTTACACCGGACCTGATTCCATTATTTATTATCCTGTCGGAATATCCTGTCTGTGCGTTTACGCCGGACCTGGTTCCATTATTTATTATTCTGTTGGAATAACCTGTCTGTGCGGTCTATCGCATGCATGGTGATTTCTTTTGTTATTCCATTCTTTATTATACTCAGTTGGTTAAGTTTTGACTTCTATACTCCATGAAATTTGTGGAATATCCTTGATAGTTGCGTTTCATCCAGTATCTTTTCAAGAAAATATTCTTCTAAGCATTCTTGAATTTTACTCCACAATGCAGTATCATGTTGTCAATTTGGACGTTGTTAATTCCTGGATAAATTAATTCTTGAACTTGTTTTATTGAATTCTTATATCATTGTCATCATCCTCATGTTTATAAAATATTGAAAGTCATATGTGGCCTGTAGTGCATAGATGGACTTGGTATGATTATGACCAGGGATTATTCGGTATAATCATGACCGTAATGTTACAAATGATGTGGTAAAAGTCCTCATTAGCCCGTAGTGCATTGATGGACAGTTGTTGGCATGATCATGACCATTAATGAATACACAAATATCCTTGGCCGTAGTGCAGGGGTGATTCGATGATGTGGATTATTTTATTAAGCTGAGTCTCAGCGATCGCAGTGTTGAAAAACCTTTTAAATCATAAAAGATAGTAGAGTTTATTTTCTACTTGACTCTTTTAATGGATTGCTTGTTCCGCTGCAGTTAAACTTGATGTCTATTATATTTTATCAGTTTAACATTGTTGAAGGCTAATGATAATTTATTCTGCATTAACTTAGTCATAATATTTCTTACTGGGCTAGTTGAGCTCACCCTTTCTTTCACTGTTCTCTTCAGGAAATGAGAACGTAGTTGGGGCAAGTCGGGGAACGGAGTGATGGTCCGAATGATAGCATTAGTTAGTAGTCCTCACTATTCTATGTAATGGTGTGTTAATAAATGTAATGAGGACTCCTTTTGAGTATGAATACTCTCTAGAAGATAATATTTGTATTCAAACTCACAGTTTATGTTTTGTCGTATTGTACACGACAGTTGTATTAATCAGTTGTATTTGTATTCTGTACTATGTATCTGACGACCCAAGATGGGTGATGTATACCTAATTTTGGGGGCGTCACAGTTGGTATCAGAGCTTAGGGATATGATCCCTGGCTAAGATGTGAGAATAGAACTAGGAGGGGAGAGACAGGGAATTCCTTCGCTAGTATGACATACCTAAGTTTATTTGCATGGTATTTAATTGGTCGGTCATAATATAAGGATAATATATGACATATCAATTAATTTTTATTTTGTGGCAGTATCTGAAAATGGCATCCGAGAATGTTGAGAATAGCAATGGAGCACAGACGACTGTTGATTTACCACATATCAATAATCAGGATAATGTACATCAGGAAGGTGTCAATCCTCATGCAAACAACAACACTGACCAAATGATGAATGATCAAATGTTCAGAGGCTTTATGCAATTCATGCAACAACAGGTGAAAGCGGCTCCTGTCCACAACGTAGGTGGAAATACTGGAAACTCTCAGGCGGTCACCGCTAAACAGTTTAAGGAGCTGGGACCACCGGAGTTTAAGGGAGAACCCAAATCACTTGTAGCTGAAACATGGATAAAGCAGATCACCAAGATATTTGATGTCTTGAGTTGCTCCGAGGAGCAAAAGGTTCCCTTTGCCGCCTTTATGTTGCGAGGAGAGGCAGATTACTGGTGGGAATCGATAAAGCGTACTCAACCTGCCGCACTGAAGATGTCTTGGGAGAAGTTCCAAGATCTGTTTAACGACAAATACTTTCCCGAGAGTATTCGTCACATGAAGGAGGTGGAGTTCATCAAATTGGAGCAGAATAATATGACCGTGTCGCAGTACGAGGCAAAATTTGCGGAGTTATCCCGGTTTGCGTCCCACCTGGTGGATAATGAAGAAAGAATGACGCGGATGTTTTTAAGAGGTTTGAAGCCGGAGATACGTCAACATCTTGTTTCTCATAAACTGTGTTTGTATTCAGATGTTGTAAATAGGGCTCAGTTGGTGGAGCGCGATAACGAGATAACGCAACCAAAAGAGAGCAGCTGGCAAAATGATAATACCAGTGAGAGCAGTCATCGAAGCGGTGACAACAAGCGTGGAGGGAATCAACAGGCCAGAAATGGTAACCACTTCGGTGGTAATCAGGGCCAAAACAATAAGAATAGACATTTCAAGAAGAGGAGATTCAACAATGATGGAAAGACGTCAGCACCAGCACCTGTCGTTAAGGAAGGAGAACGACCACCTATCATATGTTTCAAATGCGGAGGGGAGGGGCACATCAGTCCAAACTGCGCGATGCCGTCCAAAGCATGTTATAATTGTGGAAGAGAAGGTCATTTAGCCCGATTTTGTCGTTTATCGAAGACAAATTCAGCTAGGATGGAGGCACCAAAAGCCGTCCCAGAAAAGTCAAAACCGGTTGTGCAAGAGAGAGCGTTTGTTGTGAACTCCCAGAGAGCAAGGAACCCGAATGAGGTCATCACGGGTAAGCTTATCATAAACTCTAAAGAAGTTTATACTTTATTTGATACCGGTTCAACCCATTCTTTTATTTCTCCTACTTGCGCTCGTCGATTAAATTTGATTCCGGAGAAATTAGACTTTGACTTATCTGTGGAAACTCCGTTGGGAGAAACCTTCATTACCTCCACTGTTTATAAGTCTTGTTTGATTCAAGTTGGTACCCACACATTACCTATCGATCTGATTTCATTAAAAATACTTGCATTTGACGTGATTCTAGGGATTGATTGGTTAACTACTCATTATGCAAAAATTGATTGTTTTCGTAAGGTTGTTAGCTTTCATATTCCTAATCGACCTATTATGCGAATTCAAGCAACCAAACCATTAAAATCAATCGCTGTCATCTCAAGTCATAAAGCTATTCGTTTATTGAAAAACGGATGTCAAGCTTTCTTAGCTCATGTCACAGATCTAAACAAAAATACGTCAGTTTTGAATGATATTTCTATTGTTAATAAATTCCCTGACGTATTCCCTGAAGAACTTCCTGGCCTACCCCCAGAGCGTGAAATTGAATTTTGTATCGACCTTGAACCCGGTACAAAACCCATTTCCAAAGCCCCATATCGAATGGCTCCTATTGAACTTCAGGAGTTAAAGATCCAACTGCAGGAATTGTTAGACATTGGCTTTATTCGTCCTAGTACTTCTCCTTGGGGTGCTCCTGTTCTATTCGTGAAGAAAAAAGATGGAAGTATGCGACTTTGTATTGATTATCGGGAGTTGAATCATGTCACCATCAAAAATAGGTACCCATTGCCACGTATTGATGACCTGTTTGACCAGTTGCAAGGAGCACAATTCTTTTCAAAGATCGATCTTCGTTCTGGATATCATCAGCTGAAGGTTAGAACTGAGGATATTCCAAAGACGGCTTTTAGAACTCGGTACGGGCATTATGAATTCCTAGTCATGTCCTTTGGATTGACTAATGCTCCTGCTGCCTTCATGGATATGATGAACCGGGTATTCAAGGAATATTTGGATCATTTTGTGGTCGTCTTTATTGATGACATCCTTATTTATTCCAAAAGCCGTGAAGATCATGAGCAACACTTGAGGCTGGTACTCCAAAAGCTTCGTGAATACAAGCTTTATGCCAAGTTGAAGAAATGCGAGTTCTGGCTGGAGGAGGTAGCATTCCTTGGGCACGTAGTATCAAGTCGTGAAATATCGGTTGACCCGGCAAAGATTGAAGCTATTCAAAGCTGGGAGCAACCTAAATCAGTGACCGAGGTACGTAGCTTTCTTGGTTTAGCTGGTTATTATCGGAGATTCGTGGAAGGATTTTCTCGAATCGCTACTCCATTAACTCAGCTGACTCGGAAAGATACAAAGTTTGGTTGGAGCGAAGAATGTGAGCAGAGTTTTCAAAAACTCAAGAGGAGACTCATTTCAGCACCTGTTCTAACAATACCATCTGGCTCGGAGGGATTTGTCATCTACAGTGATGCTTCGAGCAAAGGGTTGGGATGCGTTCTCATGCAACATGGAAAAGTCATAGCCTATGCATCAAGACAACTCAAGGAATATGAGAGGAATTATCCTACTCATGATCTAGAGTTGGCAGCTGTTGTCTTTGCACTTAAAATTTGGAGGCATTACTTGTATGGGGAGAAAGTGGAGATCTTTACGGATCATAAAAGCCTCAAATATTTCTTCACTCAAAAGGAACTCAACATGCGACAACGACGTTGGCTTGAACTGTTGAAAGATTATGATCATACCATTCAATACCATCCTGGAAAAGCGAACGTGGTAGCTGACGCATTGAGTAGAAGATCATATGCGGGTACAAGTGCAATATTAACAACGCAAAGACCCATTTTGTGTGACTTGCAAAGGATGGAGATAGAGTTAAAGACTCCAGGGACCCATGTGATGATGGCGAATATACGAGTAGAACCGACTTTAATCGATAAAGTTAAAGCTGCTCAAGCTACAGACCTGGAGCTGATGCGTATGAGGAAGAAAGTGCAAGAAGGTTCTATGCCGGAAGCAAGAATCGATGAAGAAGGAATACTTCGAGTCAACTCCAGACTTTGTGTTCCTAACAACCCTGATTTAAAGTATGAAATCATGATGGAGGCGCACAACACACCGTTTGCAATCCATCCTGGAAGTACCAAAATGTATCATGATCTTCGTCATACATTTTGGTGGAGCAATATGAAGAGAGAGATAGCGTTGTTTATCTCAAGGTGTCTAACTTGTCAACGAGTCAAAGCGGAGCATCAAGTACCAAAAGGTCCTTTGCAACCACTTGAAATTCCAGAATGGAAGTGGGAGCACATTACCATGGATTTCGTTACCGGTCTTCCTAGGGTTTCTCAAGGTATTGATGCGATTTGGGTCATTGTTGATAGATTGACCAAGTCTGCTCATTTCTTACCGATACGAGAAACTTATACACTTGAACGTCTTGCTCGTATGTACATAAACGAGATTGTAAGACTGCATGGTATGCCAGTATCCATAGTTTCTGATCGAGACCCAAGATTCACTTCACGATTTTGGGTTAGTTTACAAAAAGCTATGGGCACGGAGTTACGATTTAGTTCAGCATATCATCCTCAGACGGACGGACAATCAGAGAGGACTATTCAAACTCTTGAAGATCTATTAAGACTCTGTGTCTTTGACTTTAAGGGAAGTTGGGACAAGTTCTTACCATTGGTGGAGTTTTCCTACAACAACAGTTATCAAGCAAGTATTGGCATGGCTCCATTCGAAGCATTGTATGGAAGAAAATGTCGTTCTCCAGTATGCTGGGATGAGGTGGGCGAAGCAACGTTGTTGGGACCGGAGTTGGTACGTATGACTACAGAAAAGATTCAAACGATCCGACAACGTATAAAAACCTCACAAGATCGACAAAAGAGTTATGCTGATCTTCATCGAAAGGACGTGGAATTTGATGTAGGAGATCATGTGTTCTTACGTGTTGCTCCATGGAAAGGAGTTACGAGATTTGGAAAGAGAGGAAAGCTAAATCCTCGATTCATCGGTCCATTTTTAATCCTCGATCGAGTAGGAACTGTGGCTTATAGACTCGCTTTACCGCCAAGTATGTCTCGTGTTCATAACGTTTTCCACATATCAATGTTACGCAAATATGTGGAAGACCCGAACCACATTATTGAGTTAGAACCGGACGAAATAGCGGAGGATTTGACGTATGAAGAAGTTCCTGTTCAAATCTTGGATAAGAAGGAACATATTCTACGCTCCAAGGTTATACCTCAAGTTAAAGTTTTGTGGAGAAACCACGATGTTGAGGAAATGACTTGGGAGTTAGAATCAGAAATGAAATCAAGGTATCCTTACCTCTTCGACATACCAGGTACGTACCCTAATTTCGAGGGCGAAATTTCATAAGAAGGGGAGGTTGTAAGACCCCAAATTTTATAAATAAAGATGAATTTTTTATAAATATCATTTTTGAATATTATGGAGTTAATTTGATATAATGTTATAGTTGTGGGTAATATTTATAAATTTTGCAAAGTAAGCAAGTTGTTATAAAATATTCGTTTGGTCGGAGAATATTCTTTTTGTCGGGGAATATTCGTACGACGGCACAATCATTGGTGGACCCCACAACGGAATTATTGTCGGATTGAGAAAACGACAGAATTATCTTTCTATAAAAATAACGGCTGAGGTGTTACCGTTAAAACCGTTAAAACTGTTGAACTACTCGGTAGTAAAAGTACAGTAATACGCGTGGTTGCATAGTAGCACACGGTATTGATTATTGATGCTTACGTGAGAAGTCACTCAGCTATACTCAATTATTGCTACAGTAATTGCTGCATCATATCTCTTAAATTATTGTCATAGTATCATCTGTATAATATGTTATATTATTAAATCAATAATTGAGACGTTGTGGTAAGTTTGGTTATTTTATGGGGGGCCATATGTCATCATCTAAGAGTCTCTTCGTCAATAGTAATTACCGTCGTCAATAGTAATTACCGTCGTCAATAGTATTTACCTTGGTCAATAGTAATTACCTTCGTCAATATTATTTACCTTGGTCAATAGTATTTACCTTGGTCAATAGTAATTACCTTCGTCAATAGTAATTACTTTCGTCAATAGTAGTTGTCCCTTCAATATTACCAAGAGTCATTTGACCCTTCGTTAAGACCAAGAGTCATTTGACCCTTCGTTAAGACCAAGAGCCACCCTCAGTTTTTCTATAAATAGAGGCCTAGGGCTTCATTATTTTTCACGAATTCATTCAAGCTATAGAGAGAGAAAGTATAGAGAGAATAAGAGAGAGAGAGAATAAAAGTATTCTGCTACATCACTTTTTCAATATCCAGTTCTTTTAAGGTAGGGAATATTATTTCTTTTATATTCATGAAGAGAACTTCTGTTATTCCATTCGTTATTATTCTGTTGAAATAACCAGTATACGCGGTGTACCCTATACTTGGTGACATTCTTCTATTATTCTGTTGGAACATCCTGTCTGTGTGTTTTACACCGGACCTGGTTCCGTTTTTATTATTATTCTGTTGGAACATCCTGTCTGTGTGTTTTACACCGGACCTGGTTCCGTCTTGTTATTATTCTGTTGGAACATCCTGTCTGTGTGTTTTACACCGGACCTGGTTCCGTCTTGTTATTATTCTGTTGGAACATCCTGTTTGTGTGTTTTACACCGGACCTGATTCCATTATTTATTATCCTGTCGGAATATCCTGTCTGTGCGTTTACGCCGGACCTGGTTCCATTATTTATTATTCTGTTGGAATAACCTGTCTGTGCGGTCTATCGCATGCATGGTGATTTCTTTTGTTATTCCATTCTTTATTATACTCAGTTGGTTAAGTTTTGACTTCTATACTCCATGAAATTTGTGGAATATCCTTGATAGTTGCGTTTCATCCAGTATCTTTTCAAGAAAATATTCTTCTAAGCATTCTTGAATTTTACTCCACAATGCAGTATCATGTTGTCAATTTGGACGTTGTTAATTCCTGGATAAATTAATTCTTGAACTTGTTTTATTGAATTCTTATATCATTGTCATCATCCTCATGTTTATAAAATATTGAAAGTCATATGTGGCCTGTAGTGCATAGATGGACTTGGTATGATTATGACCAGGGATTATTCGGTATAATCATGACCGTAATGTTACAAATGATGTGGTAAAAGTCCTCATTGGCCCGTAGTGCATTGATGGACAGTTGTTGGCATGATCATGACCATTAATGAATACACGAATATCCTTGGCCGTAGTGCAGGGGTGATTCGATGATGTGATTATTTTATTAAGCTGAGTCTCAGCGATCGCAGTGTTGAAAAACCTTTTAAATCATAAAAGATAGTAGAGTTTATTTTCTACTTGACTCTTTTAATGGATTGCTTGTTCTGCTGCAGTTAAACTTGATGTCTATTATATTTTATCAGTTTAACATTGTTGAAGGCTAATGATAATTTATTCTGCATTATCTTAGTCATAATATTTCTTACTGGGCTAGTTGAGCTCACCCTTTCTTTCACTGTTCTCTTCAGGAAATGAGAACGTAGCTGGGGCAAGTCGGAGAACGGAGTGATGGTCCGAATGATAGCATTAGTTAGTAGTCCTCACTATTCTATGTAATGGTGTGTTAATAAATGTAATGAGGACTCCTTTTGAGTATGAATACTCTCTAGAAGATAATATTTGTATTCAAACTCACAGTTTATGTTTTGTCGTATTGTACACGACAGTTGTATTAATCAGTTGTATTTGTATTCTGTACTATGTATCTGACGACCCAAGATGGGTGATGTATACCTAATTTTGGGGGCGTCACAATGACCAACATTAGTCAAATAAATAAAAGAGCTAAGACGTAAATACGTATATTAAACTTCACATCCTTGGAATTTTATTTCAGTAGTTTTTAATGGATGTTAAGTTGAATGTGAGATTCTTTATTTTAAGTTGTTGAATAAACTTATATTGCATAAATTTAAATTGTGATGTTTTTTTGAATTTATTCAATAAATATTTTATGTATTTTTTTTATTTTCATATAATTGAAGATGACGTTTGATGATTATTCATGCAGTAAAACATATGGATAATGAATAATAGCATATATCAATATAATGATATATGCGTACAATAAAATGAAATAGTAATAAACAAATAAAATATGCCAATCAGTATTTGAACTTGAAAACTGAAAACTATAGACCTTGGTCAAACGGAAATATTCTTAATTACAAAAGAGACTCGAAAGTTTTTGATTTTTCTTGTGGATTGGGTGTCTGTCTGTCATTATTATTATTATAAATAATTTAGGAATTAAATTAAAATCCTTAATTCTACACTCTTTAGGAAGATGATTGGCCTCATATAAAAGGAGAGGCCTTATGATAGATTATAGGTTAATGTTATTGTGAGTATAGAGATACTAGATGTGATATCGGGATCCGGTTAGCATGAGGTAAACCCAAAACAGCTAATCCATGTACTCAAAACAGCTAATCCACCAGAATGGTCATCTGAGGTAAACCCACTTGGAGTTCCATAAGGAGTAGAGGAATTTGAGCTAAGATCTCCTTTTTCTTCCGGATAGGCCTGCAATCGACACAACTGTAACAGCTGATTTGAAGAATTTACTTAGTATTTTCTTCTTGATTTGCCCTCTCTTTGGGGGAAGGCTTTGATTTGGGTTGTTCTTGGGTTTAGAGGCAGGAATTTCCATTTCTTTCAGCTAAGTTTTACAAATTCAGAAGCTAAAAACGTATTGGATTGATATGTGAAGAATAGAGCAAAAACAGAGGCAAACTGGGGGGAAACAGAGGGTTCAGGTGTAAAGTAATTTGAGAGGTTGATGATGATAGTGAGAAAGGTTGATTGATTAGATTGCTAATTTATAGTAGTGAAGTTGGTGATTGAGAGCAAAGCTCAGTTACTTGGTTGCCAAGTTGTGTAGCCTTTAGTGGGCCCATGAGCACTGAAGCTGAAATGTGCAACACATTAGTTGTTAGAACATCTATATCTATAAAATAGAGCAGAGAGAGAAAATAGACAAATGTCACATCAAGTTAACGTCAGCAGCTCTCTCTTTCATTCCCTTTTATTCAAATTTGAAACCTTCTCTCTCTGTTCTACCACACACGTCTCTCTGTTTTACCACACACAGAGCTCTCTCATTCGCTCTTATTTCCCCCCAAACAAGTCGATCCCTCAAAACTCCCCTAAATCTCTTTATCTCTCATACCCAACCCTAAATCCTCCTCTGTTTCTTCTAATAAGCTCGCCTGAGGCGAACCCCAAAATCGGCTGGCCAAAGACGAAGATCTGTACGGAGCAGATCTACATCGAGTTAATAAAAAAGCATTCTTTGGTGGAGTAGACCTCTGTGACTCTTCGTCTTCGTCTTCTCCGATTTGATTCGGGACGAAATGATCGGAACTTGGGTTTTCTCAACTTGCAGAACAAATTTTTTGGGACCCGGATCGGTCAACCCACCGGCCATTCCCTCATCCCTCCTTCCGCTGGCCGCACCCATCACTCCCCTCCGTCCTCTTCTTCTTGTAAGTCCCTTTTCCTCTCTTTCTGTATGGATCAAATTTATCAATTGTGATCAACTTATTTTTATTTTTATTTTGATAATTTGCAGCTGGAATAGGCATTAGGGTTGCTCTAAAACCTGAATATCGTATAACACCACCGGTATGAATATTAGTTTTGTGGAATTTTAGACTTATTTACTAATTCGTGCTGATGTTAACATTGTGACTAATTAATTTACTTTGGATCAATTATTAACCACGTGTTCATATGAGGATCAATTATTGCTGGTATTGCTTTCTTATTTATACTAATCTGATTTTAATATTGGTGTCTTTTTAGTTTGTTCAAATACTTGGCATACTTTGATTAAAGGTATTGATCAATTACATGTAGCATCAACGTTTTCCATGAACCTTTCCTTTATGGCTTAATCATTGTCCGACTTTCTTTTCTTTCCCCATTGATATAATAAATAGATTGAATCCCCCCATCCCTAATTCTTTCTCTTCCATTTGGCCTCCAAGGTTCACTAATTTCTCTTCCATTCTTTCTAAAGCTACAAAGCTACTATACAACTTGATTGACTGTGTACTTGGAAGTTATATAAAGAAACTTAATCACTCAGTTATTTTCATGGTGATATGTTGAAAAACAAAGAAATTTAAAGCTATATGATGGTAACATATCTAACCGGATAGTTTTTTTTCTTCATAGAACCTGCATCCACTACCTTAGGGTGTGTGTTGTTACAGAGAGGTGAAGAGTATAAAATGGATCATTATTTATAATTAACAAATGAGTTTAAAAACAATTCAAGTACATAGCTTCCTAAACTAACTCCTAAAAATAATGAAACTGAACATACAAAATTCAAACTTTAAATACCAAGTCAAACAGAATCTAAATGTGTAGCAGAATTTAGCTTGCTCTATTATGTGTATAAACCACCATATGCATGCAATACCCCACCCCACCACACACCAATTAAGCCCAATAGTAGTAAATTTTATGTGGGTCGCCCTAAGGAGAGCATTCCCTTTGCGGAGTATTGACTTTTAAAGGCACATATCTCTAGGTTTAGTACACTTGAGCTATCCCCTTGGGTTTTTCTAAGCTTGAACGTAATGTGTGCCAATTTTTTCATATTAATACTCTTAACCAGCACTGTCTGCTAAATACAACGTAAAGATCCTGCTTGTTTCTAACATTATGAAGTTAATCTCCTCCAAGCATCTAAGTACCTATTAATTTTCTATAATTGCATCTCTATTTTGGTGGAGTATATTGAAAGCTAATTAAGGAACGTGATGGTTGATACTGATGTATTTAATTTTTGGTGGAGAGATATGAGGATATTAGGAGGCCCTGTTATAAACATGAAGTTTAGTTGATTTAGGGGCTGAATGAAAATCAATGTACTCCTGTTTGTATATAGTATAGCTGGAAGGTAAGCTAAGTGGGATATGAATGGCATTGGTTGGTAAAGGGACTTCCTGCCGGCATTTCTGCTACTGACTTGCACTTGGTTTTTTCTTTACCAACAGGTAGTTTTCTTTTCTCATCAGTTCATGTGACATTCAACTGTCTCCACAAATACATTTGGTTTATAATAAGATCTATTACCCTATTTGAGGGATATTGTACCGATTTGTTCACATTTAATTTGGTTTTGACTTGCTGATATCGTTTTGAATGATTGATAATCCATAAATATATCTGCAAGGACCTGACACACTTTAGCGATCATGATATTTTGTTGCTTGGCGTGCTGATATCTTGATACTGATTCTTAATGACTGTGATCTTATCCTCTTACTACTTTGAATCTGCCTCTGCATTTATTCTGTCGTGTAGCTATTAATCTGCACGGTGCAACTAATATAATAGTTGAGTACTGTATCCAATATTTCTAGATTCAAAAATCTAAAACTTTACTCGGGTATGAGGTCTAACATTAATAGCCTCTGCACATGAGGTCTAACATTAATAGCTTCTTCCTTGGATTTTTTTTTTTTTTTTGCAATTTTAGCTTGACTTAAATTTTGTTGTGTTAACTTCCAAGTGCAAAAGGCTATTAAATATATAGAGCATTAAAGGTATCTGCAAATTTCAATATCCTTAATCCTAAGTTATTTGGTTGAACTTTACTTGTATGTAGTACTAATGTTGAAGCAAACAACGACCTTATATTACTTTACTTTTTTTTTTAAAGTTTGTCTCTTACTTGTGATTTGGTTCCTCACAAATTATATTAGTGTAAAAATGAGGAATAATAGACATTCTTACTTTTAATAGTCGATGCTTCTAAGATGAAATATACAAATGCACGATTTAAAATGAAAATTGCTTTACTGATGGAGTTGAGGTATTTCACCATTAACAATTGAGAACCATACTAGAGATTATGAATCGGGGAATATTCTCACCCAATTGGAAATAATTCATATCAAAAGTATATCATATATGTTAACAAAAGTGAAATCCGGGCAGTTTTTTCTTTGGATGTTGAGTTTACTAGACCTTTGTGGGTTTTTGGAACAAGTTCTTATGATTTTGTCCAGAGTAATGAGCAGATTTTGTATTCCAAGTGTAAACATAGAACTTTTGCTTACTGTTTACCCACTCTTTATGTGAGTACTATGTTTTGTAATGATGTTATGTAGGAAAAATGGGAAATCTTATCTTGCCATTATAGATGAAGTTTAGAACTTGTGGGTTGATTTAAAAGCTTTGATGTTCTATTTTTTTTTTATATTATCATGCCTAGATTTCAGGCAATCATTTCCTATACATTGAGGGTGCATCTGCAATCCATCCATCCTCATTAGCAAAGGTATTTTGGGACAGTTATTCTGTTTTCCCTTTCTTGTAAAGACTTCACTGGTAGCAAGTAACTATTCTCCAATCATTTTTATTTAGTCTATTCTGTGTTAGCAGGTGACTTTAGATGATCATAAGTCCAAGGTAGTTGACTTGCCGATTATATAGTGTTCTTCTTCGGACAGTCAGCAGTACAAATCATACTTTAGCATGCCAGAGTTCATTGAATTTCCAATAGTCATTACTGGTCAAACGGCCTATGCTTACTTTTATCCACCGAGCAACCCGAAGTATCAGCTTAGTAATGAGGAAATCGTGATGCCACTAATGATAGAGTTATTGTAGAAAGTGTTGAAGCCACTCTGAAGTAAGTCCATTTATTATTTTTTTAAATTGCATAATTGTTACTTTCGATTTCCTACATAGGTGTTTTGTTTACAATTAATTATTGTACATATGCTTTTTGTGTGATGAGTTGATAATTTTGGTTATTGACTATTTATTTGATTGTTTTAGCCTTATAGGTAATGCTAGCCACCTGAAAATTCTTGGGCTAACTCCATCCTATGAGTGTATAGCTTGTGTAACTGTAGTTATTATATTGCTTTCTGTAATTCTTGCTGCTTTTTTCTTTCTGGCTATCTTTGATCATTAAAACCGTGTCAATAATTAAGTATCTTACAATGATAGTAAGATAAGTCTGTTATTTTTCACTTCCTTTTCCCATATATCCTTATCCTTTATTGGAGACTGGAAAGGAAACCACGAGATGCTTATGGACATTGAAACCTGTTAGTGGGTGGTAACTATGTAAAATTTATCCAGTGAAGTTAATTATCCTTATGAACTGTCATCTAGCCCAATTGTAATGGAGTAAAGGGCCTTTATATGGTGTAATCACAGGCCATGAGACCTCATTTGGATAGCAGGAATGGATGGGAATGATGTTCTCACCTCATTATAAGTTAGTTCTGGTAGAAAGTAGTGATGACGTCATTAGATGAATCCGTAAGAGCATAGTTGGTATGGAAAAGATATTTTTCGTTGTAGATATCTAATAGCTATCTAACGTGTTGGTATTTCGGTTAGAGCGATATACACTATATTGTCGGTGATATTTTTGAGTTCCTCACACTTCACTCTCACCCTTACACATCTCTCTCACGCACACACGACTCTATTCTTACATGAATTTCGCAGCTCTACATGAATTTGATTTTTGAGCTGCTAACATATTGTCCAAATTATGTATTGGTTTCCTTAGTCATTTTTACATATTATAGATTCTTAGTTAATTTTTTTGTTTCCCCTTCGTAAATTTTTACGTTGTGTTTACTTGCAGTAGATTAATGCAATTTCTATTAGGAATTTGAAATCATATTAGTTCGCTAATTTTTTAATTTATTTCACACATCACTTCCTATCTTAGGCTCTCGCATCAAATTTTGCTTCCTCTAAAATTAAGGCCCAAAGCGCCGATAGGAACAATATATTGAGAAAGAGCCGATAAAAATTGCATCAGGGTGAGCAGAAGAAACTAAACTGCATTGTTGACAATTTTATATTCACCATTGATAGTAACAATATATTGGCAGAAGGGAATTGTAAATTACTAATACTGTGAGAGTCCCATTTGTCCTTTTTGTCCCTTTTCCTTACACCTTGGTTTTGAGTTTTAAAACTTATTAAATGAATTCCCATGTTCGCCTGCAGCCTGAATCAACCTCTGGATGTCACAAAGCAGGAAAACTAAAAGCGTTTCCCCCAAGGAAAAGTAGGTTCCCAATCCAAATTGCAAGCCATCAATGTGTCTGAAAGCTGGAGAGCATGCATGTTTCCTCCAAACAGTGAGACAGAGCTTCAGAGATGGTTCCTGGATGCCTACCTTGACCCAAAACAGAAGATATACATACTCAAGGTAAGCATGACCGATCCTATTCTTTTGCACTGATGCTGTGATTTCATGTTTCATAAGTGGTTGAACAAGTTGGATTCCTTCTTGGCTCAGAGATATGAGATATATATTGTTCTAGCGGAAGGCTTTTGCAACCAAGGAAAGATTCTCATGGCTCAATCAAACTGCTTAGCTCTCCAGAATCCACTGCTCTTTGAAATTTGTTCGTTTCATCAGTAAACAAATCATTGAAACTGATTTGGACTCCTGTAGAGAAAAGTAAACAATAAAATCGGATCAGATTGAAGCAATACAACCAAATAAAATAAAATTAGGAAAACACATGATTTAAGGGTGAAACAAGATTTAGTGGGCAAAATTTAATAATGAAAGAGACAAAGGCAACGTCACCAATACTAGACATAATCTTTTGAATAGTCTCCTCTAATACAGTTGAATATGAGAAATTTGTGCTTTGTACTTTGTTTACATGAACCATTTATTATTTATTTTACCTGCCATTTATAATTCAGGGTAAAGTAAGGGTTCTTATGTTTCGAATTTTCAGTTATTTTATTTTGACTCGCATATTTCGATAATTTTTATATTTCAAATATTTTCAGGTATACATTGAAGGATGCTTGGTGTAAGCTGTAAAGTAATGGGTCTTATGCAACATGTTTCTCTATTTTCTGCCCATTTGTATTTTTTGTGTTCCGTCTTTTGTAAAGCTAATTAATTATACATGGTTATGGTGATTTTTGGGTATGGAATGATGGTTGTAAGTTTTGTAGACAGGTTTAGAATTTTTTGGATATCTATTTTTAAAGGAAACTCTGCTGAAATTTCGTAAAATTAGTACCAACTAGCTCGATGTTTGGGTGGTTGGATATGCATTGATATGATTGAGTATGAATGTCTTTAGATAATGTAATATTTTTTGAATTTTAATTTAATTTTTCGTGGAAGGCAAAAGTAATTAAATATGTGTTGAAGAAAAGATTCAGTACTCTAAATATATCGTACATATGCTTCTCCTATTTGTAAAATAATTTTATGAAGAGCAGATGGTGGATAAGCGGTTAGAAACTAAAATTCAAGGTATTATAATTTAGTTCCCGAATTTGGGTGGGCGTTACAGTTCTTTATGATTGGATTTCAACTATACTGGGTTAGTAATTAAGTAGGATGCTCAAAAGTCTTGCTTGAAAAATGGACTAGAAAATAATATCCACACATGTTAGTGATTCCAGGTTGGTTTGTTTGCGCAGGATTATCTTTGTCCAAGCTTAAAGTACAAAAAGCAAAGTGCGGGTTGAGTGAAAGTATGTATTGGTAGGTTTACTGAAGCAATGTCTTTTCCATGAAAGTCTATTCCTTAGATTTTGACAGGGATTAATTATTTCATATGTTCAATTTAGCAACAATTGCAAAACTTCAATTGCTGACTTACACAGAAGCTGTCCACAATGTTATTATGATCTTTGCCTTATTTGTTGCCGGGAGATGCATGATGGATGCCTGTGGGGAGGTCAAGAGGAAGTGATAATGCAATTTATAGACCCTGGGGTGGACTACTTGCATGGTGGAAATCGTTGTCAATTGACACAACCAAGATGTGGACAGTCCAATTATCAAAGTGACACAACCAATATTTAGGGGGAGGGGGGATAAAGAGAGAATAACATTATCAAAGTGCCTTTAAATTTCTAAATCTCCATCTAAAATAGCTAAAGAGGACAGTCCAATTTGGTTAGGCTTCCCAATTTTTATTTGGAAAAGAATTTTGCTTAACATATAATTTTTATCATAGAATTGTGAGGTGCATCTCATTCTTTCAGTTTGAATATGTATTAATTCAGTTTCAAGCATGTAATCCCTATTTCATGAACAAAAACTCATTTAGACTGCACAAAGTATAAATGTTACAGGGCATGATAATTTGGAATAGTCTGCTTCTTAGTCAATAAATAGTAGTGAAGTAATTTGATTTTCAAAGCAGATTATGCAGAATCTATATCTATAAAATAGAGCAGAGAGAGAAAATAGACAAATGTCACATCAAGTTAACGTCAGCAGCTCTCTCTTTCATTCCCTTTTATTCAAATTTGAAACCTTCTCTCTCTCTGTTCTACCACACACGTCTCTCTGTTTTACCACACACAGAGCTCTCTCATTCGCTCTTATTTCCCCCCAAACAAGTCGATCCCTCAAAACTCCCCTAAATCTCTTTATCTCTCATACCCAACCCTAAATCCTCCTCTGTTTCTTCTAATAAGCTCGCCTGAGGCGAACCCCAAAATCGGCTGGCCAAAGACGAAGATCTGTACGGAGCAGATCTACATCGAGTTAATAAAAAAGCATTCTTTGGTGGAGTAGACCTCTGTGACTCTTCGTCTTCGTCTTCTCCGATTTGATTCGGGACGAAATGATCGGAACTTGGGTTTTCTCAACTTGCAGAACAAATTTTTTGGGACCCGGATCGGTCAACCCACCGGCCATTCCCTCATCCCTCCTTCCGCTGGCCGCACCCATCACTCCCCTCCGTCCTCTTCTTCTTGTAAGTCCCTTTTCCTCTCTTTCTGTATGGATCAAATTTATCAATTGTGATCAACTTATTTTTATTTTTATTTTGATAATTTGCAGCTGGAATAGGCATTAGGGTTGCTCTAAAACCTGAATATCGTATAACACCACCGGTATGAATATTAGTTTTGTGGAATTTTAGACTTATTTACTAATTCGTGCTGATGTTAACATTGTGACTAATTAATTTACTTTGGATCAATTATTAACCACGTGTTCATATGAGGATCAATTATTGCTGGTATTGCTTTCTTATTTATACTAATCTGATTTTAATATTGGTGTCTTTTTAGTTTGTTCAAATACTTGGCATACTTTGATTAAAGGTATTGATCAATTACATGTAGCATCAACGTTTTCCATGAACCTTTCCTTTATGGCTTAATCATTGTCCGACTTTCTTTTCTTTCCCCATTGATATAATAAATAGATTGAATCCCCCCATCCCTAATTCTTTCTCTTCCATTTGGCCTCCAAGGTTCACTAATTTCTCTTCCATTCTTTCTAAAGCTACAAAGCTACTATACAACTTGATTGACTGTGTACTTGGAAGTTATATAAAGAAACTTAATCACTCAGTTATTTTCATGGTGATATGTTGAAAAACAAAGAAATTTAAAGCTATATGATGGTAACATATCTAACCGGATAGTTTTTTTTCTTCATAGAACCTGCATCCACTACCTTAGGGTGTGTGTTGTTACAGAGAGGTGAAGAGTATAAAATGGATCATTATTTATAATTAACAAATGAGTTTAAAAACAATTCAAGTACATAGCTTCCTAAACTAACTCCTAAAAATAATGAAACTGAACATACAAAATTCAAACTTTAAATACCAAGTCAAACAGAATCTAAATGTGTAGCAGAATTTAGCTTGCTCTATTATGTGTATAAACCACCATATGCATGCAATACCCCACCCCACCACACACCAATTAAGCCCAATAGTAGTAAATTTTATGTGGGTCGCCCTAAGGAGAGCATTCCCTTTGCGGAGTATTGACTTTTAAAGGCACATATCTCTAGGTTTAGTACACTTGAGCTATCCCCTTGGGTTTTTCTAAGCTTGAACGTAATGTGTGCCAATTTTTTCATATTAATACTCTTAACCAGCACTGTCTGCTAAATACAACGTAAAGATCCTGCTTGTTTCTAACATTATGAAGTTAATCTCCTCCAAGCATCTAAGTACCTATTAATTTTCTATAATTGCATCTCTATTTTGGTGGAGTATATTGAAAGCTAATTAAGGAACGTGATGGTTGATACTGATGTATTTAATTTTTGGTGGAGAGATATGAGGATATTAGGAGGCCCTGTTATAAACATGAAGTTTAGTTGATTTAGGGGCTGAATGAAAATCAATGTACTCCTGTTTGTATATAGTATAGCTGGAAGGTAAGCTAAGTGGGATATGAATGGCATTGGTTGGTAAAGGGACTTCCTGCCGGCATTTCTGCTACTGACTTGCACTTGGTTTTTTCTTTACCAACAGGTAGTTTTCTTTTCTCATCAGTTCATGTGACATTCAACTGTCTCCACAAATACATTTGGTTTATAATAAGATCTATTACCCTATTTGAGGGATATTGTACCGATTTGTTCACATTTAATTTGGTTTTGACTTGCTGATATCGTTTTGAATGATTGATAATCCATAAATATATCTGCAAGGACCTGACACACTTTAGCGATCATGATATTTTGTTGCTTGGCGTGCTGATATCTTGATACTGATTCTTAATGACTGTGATCTTATCCTCTTACTACTTTGAATCTGCCTCTGCATTTATTCTGTCGTGTAGCTATTAATCTGCACGGTGCAACTAATATAATAGTTGAGTACTGTATCCAATATTTCTAGATTCAAAAATCTAAAACTTTACTCGGGTATGAGGTCTAACATTAATAGCCTCTGCACATGAGGTCTAACATTAATAGCTTCTTCCTTGGATTTTTTTTTTTTTTTTGCAATTTTAGCTTGACTTAAATTTTGTTGTGTTAACTTCCAAGTGCAAAAGGCTATTAAATATATAGAGCATTAAAGGTATCTGCAAATTTCAATATCCTTAATCCTAAGTTATTTGGTTGAACTTTACTTGTATGTAGTACTAATGTTGAAGCAAACAACGACCTTATATTACTTTACTTTTTTTTTTAAAGTTTGTCTCTTACTTGTGATTTGGTTCCTCACAAATTATATTAGTGTAAAAATGAGGAATAATAGACATTCTTACTTTTAATAGTCGATGCTTCTAAGATGAAATATACAAATGCACGATTTAAAATGAAAATTGCTTTACTGATGGAGTTGAGGTATTTCACCATTAACAATTGAGAACCATACTAGAGATTATGAATCGGGGAATATTCTCACCCAATTGGAAATAATTCATATCAAAAGTATATCATATATGTTAACAAAAGTGAAATTCGGGCAGTTTTTTCTTTGGATGTTGAGTTTACTAGACCTTTGTGGGTTTTTGGAACAAGTTCTTATGATTTTGTCCAGAGTAATGAGCAGATTTTGTATTCCAAGTGTAAACATAGAACTTTTGCTTACTGTTTACCCACTCTTTATGTGAGTACTATGTTTTGTAATGATGTTATGTAGGAAAAATGGGAAATCTTATCTTGCCATTATAGATGAAGTTTAGAACTTGTGGGTTGATTTAAAAGCTTTGATGTTCTATTTTTTTTTTATATTATCATGCCTAGATTTCAGGCAATCATTTCCTATACATTGAGGGTGCATCTGCAATCCATCCATCCTCATTAGCAAAGGTATTTTGGGACAGTTATTCTGTTTTCCCTTTCTTGTAAAGACTTCACTGGTAGCAAGTAACTATTCTCCAATCATTTTTATTTAGTCTATTCTGTGTTAGCAGGTGACTTTAGATGATCATAAGTCCAAGGTAGTTGACTTGCCGATTATATAGTGTTCTTCTTCGGACAGTCAGCAGTACAAATCATACTTTAGCATGCCAGAGTTCATTGAATTTCCAATAGTCATTACTGGTCAAACGGCCTATGCTTACTTTTATCCACCGAGCAACCCGAAGTATCAGCTTAGTAATGAGGAAATCGTGATGCCACTAATGATAGAGTTATTGTAGAAAGTGTTGAAGCCACTCTGAAGTAAGTCCATTTATTATTTTTTTAAATTGCATAATTGTTACTTTCGATTTCCTACATAGGTGTTTTGTTTACAATTAATTATTGTACATATGCTTTTTGTGTGATGAGTTGATAATTTTGGTTATTGACTATTTATTTGATTGTTTTAGCCTTATAGGTAATGCTAGCCACCTGAAAATTCTTGGGCTAACTCCATCCTATGAGTGTATAGCTTGTGTAACTGTAGTTATTATATTGCTTTCTGTAATTCTTGCTGCTTTTTTCTTTCTGGCTATCTTTGATCATTAAAACCGTGTCAATAATTAAGTATCTTACAATGATAGTAAGATAAGTCTGTTATTTTTCACTTCCTTTTCCCATATATCCTTATCCTTTATTGGAGACTGGAAAGGAAACCACGAGATGCTTATGGACATTGAAACCTGTTAGTGGGTGGTAACTATGTAAAATTTATCCAGTGAAGTTAATTATCCTTATGAACTGTCATCTAGCCCAATTGTAATGGAGTAAAGGGCCTTTATATGGTGTAATCACAGGCCATGAGACCTCATTTGGATAGCAGGAATGGATGGGAATGATGTTCTCACCTCATTATAAGTTAGTTCTGGTAGAAAGTAGTGATGACGTCATTAGATGAATCCGTAAGAGCATAGTTGGTATGGAAAAGATATTTTTCGTTGTAGATATCTAATAGCTATCTAACGTGTTGGTATTTCGGTTAGAGCGATATACACTATATTGTCGGTGATATTTTTGAGTTCCTCACACTTCACTCTCACCCTTACACATCTCTCTCACGCACACACGACTCTATTCTTACATGAATTTCGCAGCTCTACATGAATTTGATTTTTGAGCTGCTAACATATTGTCCAAATTATGTATTGGTTTCCTTAGTCATTTTTACATATTATAGATTCTTAGTTAATTTTTTTGTTTCCCCTTCGTAAATTTTTACGTTGTGTTTACTTGCAGTAGATTAATGCAATTTCTATTAGGAATTTGAAATCATATTAGTTCGCTAATTTTTTAATTTATTTCACACATCACTTCCTATCTTAGGCTCTCGCATCAAATTTTGCTTCCTCTAAAATTAAGGCCCAAAGCGCCGATAGGAACAATATATTGAGAAAGAGCCGATAAAAATTGCATCAGGGTGAGCAGAAGAAACTAAACTGCATTGTTGACAATTTTATATTCACCATTGATAGTAACAATATATTGGCAGAAGGGAATTGTAAATTACTAATACTGTGAGAGTCCCATTTGTCCTTTTTGTCCCTTTTCCTTACACCTTGGTTTTGAGTTTTAAAACTTATTAAATGAATTCCCATGTTCGCCTGCAGCCTGAATCAACCTCTGGATGTCACAAAGCAGGAAAACTAAAAGCGTTTCCCCCAAGGAAAAGTAGGTTCCCAATCCAAATTGCAAGCCATCAATGTGTCTGAAAGCTGGAGAGCATGCATGTTTCCTCCAAACAGTGAGACAGAGCTTCAGAGATGGTTCCTGGATGCCTACCTTGACCCAAAACAGAAGATATACATACTCAAGGTAAGCATGACCGATCCTATTCTTTTGCACTGATGCTGTGATTTCATGTTTCATAAGTGGTTGAACAAGTTGGATTCCTTCTTGGCTCAGAGATATGAGATATATATTGTTCTAGCGGAAGGCTTTTGCAACCAAGGAAAGATTCTCATGGCTCAATCAAACTGCTTAGCTCTCCAGAATCCACTGCTCTTTGAAATTTGTTCGTTTCATCAGTAAACAAATCATTGAAACTGATTTGGACTCCTGTAGAGAAAAGTAAACAATAAAATCGGATCAGATTGAAGCAATACAACCAAATAAAATAAAATTAGGAAAACACATGATTTAAGGGTGAAACAAGATTTAGTGGGCAAAATTTAATAATGAAAGAGACAAAGGCAACGTCACCAATACTAGACATAATCTTTTGAATAGTCTCCTCTAATACAGTTGAATATGAGAAATTTGTGCTTTGTACTTTGTTTACATGAACCATTTATTATTTATTTTACCTGCCATTTATAATTCAGGGTAAAGTAAGGGTTCTTATGTTTCGAATTTTCAGTTATTTTATTTTGACTCGCATATTTCGATAATTTTTATATTTCAAATATTTTCAGGTATACATTGAAGGATGCTTGGTGTAAGCTGTAAAGTAATGGGTCTTATGCAACATGTTTCTCTATTTTCTGCCCATTTGTATTTTTTGTGTTCCGTCTTTTGTAAAGCTAATTAATTATACATGGTTATGGTGATTTTTGGGTATGGAATGATGGTTGTAAGTTTTGTAGACAGGTTTAGAATTTTTTGGATATCTATTTTTAAAGGAAACTCTGCTGAAATTTCGTAAAATTAGTACCAACTAGCTCGATGTTTGGGTGGTTGGATATGCATTGATATGATTGAGTATGAATGTCTTTAGATAATGTAATATTTTTTGAATTTTAATTTAATTTTTCGTGGAAGGCAAAAGTAATTAAATATGTGTTGAAGAAAAGATTCAGTACTCTAAATATATCGTACATATGCTTCTCCTATTTGTAAAATAATTTTATGAAGAGCAGATGGTGGATAAGCGGTTAGAAACTAAAATTCAAGGTATTATAATTTAGTTCCCGAATTTGGGTGGGCGTTACAGTTCTTTATGATTGGATTTCAACTATACTGGGTTAGTAATTAAGTAGGATGCTCAAAAGTCTTGCTTGAAAAATGGACTAGAAAATAATATCCACACATGTTAGTGATTCCAGGTTGGTTTGTTTGCGCAGGATTATCTTTGTCCAAGCTTAAAGTACAAAAAGCAAAGTGCGGGTTGAGTGAAAGTATGTATTGGTAGGTTTACTGAAGCAATGTCTTTTCCATGAAAGTCTATTCCTTAGATTTTGACAGGGATTAATTATTTCATATGTTCAATTTAGCAACAATTGCAAAACTTCAATTGCTGACTTACACAGAAGCTGTCCACAATGTTATTATGATCTTTGCCTTATTTGTTGCCGGGAGATGCATGATGGATGCCTGTGGGGAGGTCAAGAGGAAGTGATAATGCAATTTATAGACCCTGGGGTGGACTACTTGCATGGTGGAAATCGTTGTCAATTGACACAACCAAGATGTGGACAGTCCAATTATCAAAGTGACACAACCAATATTTAGGGGGAGGGGGGATAAAGAGAGAATAACATTATCAAAGTGCCTTTAAATTTCTAAATCTCCATCTAAAATAGCTAAAGAGGACAGTCCAATTTGGTTAGGCTTCCCAATTTTTATTTGGAAAAGAATTTTGCTTAACATATAATTTTTATCATAGAATTGTGAGGTGCATCTCATTCTTTCAGTTTGAATATGTATTAATTCAGTTTCAAGCATGTAATCCCTATTTCATGAACAAAAACTCATTTAGACTGCACAAAGTATAAATGTTACAGGGCATGATAATTTGGAATAGTCTGCTTCTTAGTCAATAAATAGTAGTGAAGTAATTTGATTTTCAAAGCAGATTATGCAGAATAGTCAATAAACAGTAGTCCATTTCTGCTTAATATTCAAAGCATATTGTGATTTTCTATTCAACACAAAAAATTGCATACTTTTAATTTGAAAGTTCATACCTCAAAACTGAAAAATTGTATCTAAAAAACTTTGAACTTTGTCATCACATTTAGTATATTTTTAGGTATACATTAAAGGATACTTGGTGTAAGTGGTAAAATAATGGGTCTTATGCACAACATGTTGTTTCTCTATTTTCTGTATGTTTGTATTTTTTGTGTTCCGTCTTTTGTAAAGTTATCTAATTATACATGGTTATGATTGATTTTTTGGATATATATTTTTAAAGAAAATTTTGCCGAAATTTCTTGAGAGTAGCACGGCGTAACAAAAAATAAAAATAAAATTAAAATTTGAAAAATATTACATTATCTAAAGACACATACCACCACAACAATTAATACATACTCAATCATCAATACATATCCAACCACCAAAACATCGAGCTAGTCGGTACTACTCTCAAGAAATTTCGGCAAAATTTTCTTTAAAAATATATATCCAAAAAATCAATCATAACCATGTATAATTAGATAACTTTACAAAAGACGGAACACAAAAAATACAAACATACAGAAAATAGAGAAACAACATGTTGTGCATAAGACCCATTATTTTACCACTTACACCAAGTATCCTTTAATGTATACCTAAAAATATACTAAATGTGATGACAAAGTTCAAAGTTTTTTAGATACAATTTTTCAGTTTTGAGGTATGAACTTTCAAATTAAAAGTATGCAATTTTTTGTGTTGAATAGAAAATCACAATATGCTTTGAATATTAAGCAGAAATGGACTACTGTTTATTGACTATTCTGCATAATCTGCTTTGAAAATCAAATTACTTCACTACTATTTATTGACTAAGAAGCAGACTATTCCAAATTATCATGCCCTGTAACATTTATACTTTGTGCAGTCTAAATGAGTTTTTGTTCATGAAATAGGGATTACATGCTTGAAACTGAATTAATACATATTCAAACTGAAAGAATGAGATGCACCTCACAATTCTATGATAAAAATTATATGTTAAGCAAAATTCTTTTCCAAATAAAAATTGGGAAGCCTAACCAAATTGGACTGTCCTCTTTAGCTATTTTAGATGGAGATTTAGAAATTTAAAGGCACTTTGATAATGTTATTCTCTCTTTATCCCCCTCCCCCTAAATATTGGTTGTGTCACTTTGATAATTGGACTGTCCACATCTTGGTTGTGTCAATTGACAACGATTTCCACCATGCAAGTAGTCCACCCCAGGGTCTATAAATTGCATTATCACTTCCTCTTGACCTCCCCACAGGCATCCATCATGCATCTCCCGGCAACAAATAAGGCAAAGATCATAATAACATTGTGGACAGCTTCTGTGTAAGTCAGCAATTGAAGTTTTGCAATTGTTGCTAAATTGAACATATGAAATAATTAATCCCTGTCAAAATCTAAGGAATAAACTTTCATGGAAAAGACATTGCTTCAGTAAACCTACCAATACATACTTTCACTCAACCCGCACTTTGCTTTTTGTACTTTAAGCTTGGACAAAGATAATCCTGCGCAAACAAACCAACCTGGAATCACTAACATGTGTGGATATTATTTTCTAGTCCATTTTTCAAGCAAGACTTTTGAGCATCCTACTTAATTACTAACCCAGTATAGTTGAAATCCAATCATAAAGAACTGTAACGCCCACCCAAATTCGGGAACTAAATTATAATACCTTGAATTTTAGTTTCTAACCGCTTATCCACCATCTGCTCTTCATAAAATTATTTTACAAATAGGAGAAGCATATGTACGATATATTTAGAGTACTGAATCTTTTCTTCAACACATATTTAATTACTTTTGCCTTCCACGAAAAATTAAATTAAAATTCAAAAAATATTACATTATCTAAAGACATTCATACTCAATCATATCAATGCATATCCAACCACCCAAACATCGAGCTAGTTGGTACTAATTTTACGAAATTTCAGCAGAGTTTCCTTTAAAAATAGATATCCAAAAAATTCTAAACCTGTCTACAAAACTTACAACCATCATTCCATACCCAAAAATCACCATAACCATGTATAATTAATTAGCTTTACAAAAGACGGAACACAAAAAATACAAATGGGCAGAAAATAGAGAAACATGTTGCATAAGACCCATTACTTTACAGCTTACACCAAGCATCCTTCAATGTATACCTGAAAATATTTGAAATATAAAAATTATCGAAATATGCGAGTCAAAATAAAATAACTGAAAATTCGAAACATAAGAACCCTTACTTTACCCTGAATTATAAATGGCAGGTAAAATAAATAATAAATGGTTCATGTAAACAAAGTACAAAGCACAAATTTCTCATATTCAACTGTATTAGAGGAGACTATTCAAAAGATTATGTCTAGTATTGGTGACGTTGCCTTTGTCTCTTTCATTATTAAATTTTGCCCACTAAATCTTGTTTCACCCTTAAATCATGTGTTTTCCTAATTTTATTTTATTTGGTTGTATTGCTTCAATCTGATCCGATTTTATTGTTTACTTTTCTCTACAGGAGTCCAAATCAGTTTCAATGATTTGTTTACTGATGAAACGAACAAATTTCAAAGAGCAGTGGATTCTGGAGAGCTAAGCAGTTTGATTGAGCCATGAGAATCTTTCCTTGGTTGCAAAAGCCTTCCGCTAGAACAATATATATCTCATATCTCTGAGCCAAGAAGGAATCCAACTTGTTCAACCACTTATGAAACATGAAATCACAGCATCAGTGCAAAAGAATAGGATCGGTCATGCTTACCTTGAGTATGTATATCTTCTGTTTTGGGTCAAGGTAGGCATCCAGGAACCATCTCTGAAGCTCTGTCTCACTGTTTGGAGGAAACATGCATGCTCTCCAGCTTTCAGACACATTGATGGCTTGCAATTTGGATTGGGAACCTACTTTTCCTTGGGGGAAACGCTTTTAGTTTTCCTGCTTTGTGACATCCAGAGGTTGATTCAGGCTGCAGGCGAACATGGGAATTCATTTAATAAGTTTTAAAACTCAAAACCAAAAGGTGTAAGGAAAAGGGACAAAAAGGACAAATGGGACTCTCACAGTATTAGTAATTTACAATTCCCTTCTGCCAATATATTGTTACTATCAATGGTGAATATAAAATTGTCAACAATGCAGTTTAGTTTCTTCTGCTCACCCTGATGCAATTTTTATCGGCTCTTTCTCAATATATTGTTCCTATCGGCGCTTTGGGCCTTAATTTTAGAGGAAGCAAAATTTGATGCGAGAGCCTAAGATAGGAAGTGATGTGTGAAATAAATTAAAAAATTAGCGAACTAATATGATTTCAAATTCCTAATAGAAATTGCATTAATCTACTGCAAGTAAACACAACGTAAAAATTTACGAAGGGGAAACAAAAAAATTAACTAAGAATCTATAATATGTAAAAATGACTAAGGAAACCAATACATAATTTGGACAATATGTTAGCAGCTCAAAAATCAAATTCATGTAGAGCTGCGAAATTCATGTAAGAATAGAGTCGTGTGTGCGTGAGAGAGATGTGTAAGGGTGAGAGTGAAGTGTGAGGAACTCAAAAATATCACCGACAATATAGTGTATATCGCTCTAACCGAAATACCAACACGTTAGATAGCTATTAGATATCTACAACGAAAAATATCTTTTCCATACCAACTATGCTCTTACGGATTCATCTAATGACGTCATCACTACTTTCTACCAGAACTAACTTATAATGAGGTGAGAACATCATTCCCATCCATTCCTGCTATCCAAATGAGGTCTCATGGCCTGTGATTACACCATATAAAGGCCCTTTACTCCATTACAATTGGGCTAGATGACAGTTCATAAGGATAATTAACTTCACTGGATAAATTTTACATAGTTACCACCCACTAACAGGTTTCAATGTCCATAAGCATCTCGTGGTTTCCTTTCCAGTCTCCAATAAAGGATAAGGATATATGGGAAAAGGAAGTGAAAAATAACAGACTTATCTTACTATCATTGTAAGATACTTAATTATTGACACGGTTTTAATGATCAAAGATAGCCAGAAAGAAAAAAGCAGCAAGAATTACAGAAAGCAATATAATAACTACAGTTACACAAGCTATACACTCATAGGATGGAGTTAGCCCAAGAATTTTCAGGTGGCTAGCATTACCTATAAGGCTAAAACAATCAAATAAATAGTCAATAACCAAAATTATCAACTCATCACACAAAAAGCATATGTACAATAATTAATTGTAAACAAAACACCTATGTAGGAAATCGAAAGTAACAATTATGCAATTTAAAAAAATAATAAATGGACTTACTTCAGAGTGGCTTCAACACTTTCTACAATAACTCTATCATTAGTGGCATCACGATTTCCTCATTACTAAGCTGATACTTCGGGTTGCTCGGTGGATAAAAGTAAGCATAGGCCGTTTGACCAGTAATGACTATTGGAAATTCAATGAACTCTGGCATGCTAAAGTATGATTTGTACTGCTGACTGTCCGAAGAAGAACACTATATAATCGGCAAGTCAACTACCTTGGACTTATGATCATCTAAAGTCACCTGCTAACACAGAATAGACTAAATAAAAATGATTGGAGAATAGTTACTTGCTACCAGTGAAGTCTTTACAAGAAAGGGAAAACAGAATAACTGTCCCAAAATACCTTTGCTAATGAGGATGGATGGATTGCAGATGCACCCTCAATGTATAGGAAATGATTGCCTGAAATCTAGGCATGATAATATAAAAAAAAAATAGAACATCAAAGCTTTTAAATCAACCCACAAGTTCTAAACTTCATCTATAATGGCAAGATAAGATTTCCCATTTTTCCTACATAACATCATTACAAAACATAGTACTCACATAAAGAGTGGGTAAACAGTAAGCAAAAGTTCTATGTTTACACTTGGAATACAAAATCTGCTCATTACTCTGGACAAAATCATAAGAACTTGTTCCAAAAACCCACAAAGGTCTAGTAAACTCAACATCCAAAGAAAAAACTGCCCGGATTTCACTTTTGTTAACATATATGATATACTTTTGATATGAATTATTTCCAATTGGGTGAGAATATTCCCCGATTCATAATCTCTAGTATGGTTCTCAATTGTTAATGGTGAAATACCTCAACTCCATCAGTAAAGCAATTTTCATTTTAAATCGTGCATTTGTATATTTCATCTTAGAAGCATCGACTATTAAAAGTAAGAATGTCTATTATTCCTCATTTTTACACTAATATAATTTGTGAGGAACCAAATCACAAGTAAGAGACAAACTTTAAAAAAAAGTAAAGTAATATAAGGTCGTTGTTTGCTTCAACATTAGTACTACATACAAGTAAAGTTCAACCAAATAACTTAGGATTAAGGATATTGAAATTTGCAGATACCTTTAATGCTCTATATATTTAATAGCCTTTTGCACTTGGAAGTTAACACAACAAAATTTAAGTCAAGCTAAAATTGCAAAAAAAAAAAAAAAAATCCAAGGAAGAAGCTATTAATGTTAGACCTCATGTGCAGAGGCTATTAATGTTAGACCTCATACCCGAGTAAAGTTTTAGATTTTTGAATCTAGAAATATTGGATACAGTACTCAACTATTATATTAGTTGCACCGTGCAGATTAATAGCTACACGACAGAATAAATGCAGAGGCAGATTCAAAGTAGTAAGAGGATAAGATCACAGTCATTAAGAATCAGTATCAAGATATCAGCACGCCAAGCAACAAAATATCATGATCGCTAAAGTGTGTCAGGTCCTTGCAGATATATTTATGGATTATCAATCATTCAAAACGATATCAGCAAGTCAAAACCAAATTAAATGTGAACAAATCGGTACAATATCCCTCAAATAGGGTAATAGATCTTATTATAAACCAAATGTATTTGTGGAGACAGTTGAATGTCACATGAACTGATGAGAAAAGAAAACTACCTGTTGGTAAAGAAAAAACCAAGTGCAAGTCAGTAGCAGAAATGCCGGCAGGAAGTCCCTTTACCAACCAATGCCATTCATATCCCACTTAGCTTACCTTCCAGCTATACTATATACAAACAGGAGTACATTGATTTTCATTCAGCCCCTAAATCAACTAAACTTCATGTTTATAACAGGGCCTCCTAATATCCTCATATCTCTCCACCAAAAATTAAATACATCAGTATCAACCATCACGTTCCTTAATTAGCTTTCAATATACTCCACCAAAATAGAGATGCAATTATAGAAAATTAATAGGTACTTAGATGCTTGGAGGAGATTAACTTCATAATGTTAGAAACAAGCAGGATCTTTACGTTGTATTTAGCAGACAGTGCTGGTTAAGAGTATTAATATGAAAAAATTGGCACACATTACGTTCAAGCTTAGAAAAACCCAAGGGGATAGCTCAAGTGTACTAAACCTAGAGATATGTGCCTTTAAAAGTCAATACTCCGCAAAGGGAATGCTCTCCTTAGGGCGACCCACATAAAATTTACTACTATTGGGCTTAATTGGTGTGTGGTGGGGTGGGGTATTGCATGCATATGGTGGTTTATACACATAATAGAGCAAGCTAAATTCTGCTACACATTTAGATTCTGTTTGACTTGGTATTTAAAGTTTGAATTTTGTATGTTCAGTTTCATTATTTTTAGGAGTTAGTTTAGGAAGCTATGTACTTGAATTGTTTTTAAACTCATTTGTTAATTATAAATAATGATCCATTTTATACTCTTCACCTCTCTGTAACAACACACACCCTAAGGTAGTGGATGCAGGTTCTATGAAGAAAAAAAACTATCCGGTTAGATATGTTACCATCATATAGCTTTAAATTTCTTTGTTTTTCAACATATCACCATGAAAATAACTGAGTGATTAAGTTTCTTTATATAACTTCCAAGTACACAGTCAATCAAGTTGTATAGTAGCTTTGTAGCTTTAGAAAGAATGGAAGAGAAATTAGTGAACCTTGGAGGCCAAATGGAAGAGAAAGAATTAGGGATGGGGGGATTCAATCTATTTATTATATCAATGGGGAAAGAAAAGAAAGTCGGACAATGATTAAGCCATAAAGGAAAGGTTTATGGAAAACGCTGATGCTACATGTAATTGATCAATACCTTTAATCAAAGTATGCCAAGTATTTGAACAAACTAAAAAGACACCAATATTAAAATCAGATTAGTATAAATAAGAAAGCAATACCAGCAATAATTGATCCTTATATGAACACGTGGTTAATAATTGATCCAAAGTAAATTAATTAGTCACAATGTTAACATCAGCACGAATTAGTAAATAAGTCTAAAATTCCACAAAACTAATATTCATACCGGTGGTGTTATACGATATTCAGGTTTTAGAGCAACCCTAATGCCTATTCCAGCTGCAAATTATCAAAATAAAAATAAAAATAAGTTGATCACAATTGATAAATTTGATCCATACAGAAAGAGAGGAAAAGGGACTTACAAGAAGAAGAGGACGGAGGGGAGTGATGGGTGCGGCCAGCGGAAGGAGGGATGAGGGAATGGCCGGTGGGTTGACCGATCCGGGTCCCAAAAAATTTGTTCTGCAAGTTGAGAAAACCCAAGTTCCGATCATTTCGTCCCGAATCAAATCGGAGAAGACGAAGACGAAGAGTCACAGAGGTCTACTCCACCAAAGAATGCTTTTTTATTAACTCGATGTAGATCTGCTCCGTACAGATCTTCGTCTTTGGCCAGCCGATTTTGGGGTTCGCCTCAGGCGAGCTTATTAGAAGAAACAGAGGAGGATTTAGGGTTGGGTATGAGAGATAAAGAGATTTAGGGGAGTTTTGAGGGATCGACTTGTTTGGGGGGAAATAAGAGGGAATGAGAGAGCTCTGTGTGTGGTAAAACAGAGAGACGTGTGTGGTAGAACAGAGAGAGAGAAGGTTTCAAATTTGAATAAAGGGGAATGAAAGAGAGAGCTGCTGACGTTAACTTGATGTGACATTTGTCTATTTTCTCTCTCTGCTCTATTTTATAGATATAGATTCTTATATTAAATCAGACTTGACAATTTAAGTTGAAAACCATAGAGGTAACTAAAACTACTTGGATCTATTGAGTTGGTTGACTAGTTTTTAGATAATGAATTGGTTTGGTTTTGAACTCATATTATTATTACAAATATGAGTTGTTCTAGTTTAACTAGTTTTGACTCATATTAGTCTAATAGTAATTGCTCGTGCATGAAGACACAGCGTAACGAAAAATTAGATTAAAATTTAAAAAAATACTACATTACCTAAAGATTATTTGCAACATAAAATAACTTACAATCAGACATAACAATTATCATAATTCACCATACCACTACAATAATTAATATATACCCAATCATCAACACATATCCAACAACCAAAACATCAAGCTAGTCGCTACTAATTTCAAGAAATTTCGACAGAGTTTTCTTTAAAAATAGATATCCAGAAAAATCTAAACGTGTCTGCAACACTTGCAATCATCAATACAATATCCAAACCACCAAAACAACTATCATTTCATACCCAAAATCATCATAATCATGTATAATTAATTAACTTTACAAAAGACGGAACACAAAAAATACACACATGCAGAGAACTTTTATTGACGATTTCTAAGGTAACTAAACTTATGGCTATTTCTTTTACTAAACTATTATTGAGTTTTTTTTACACTTTTTAGAGCTAATACTTCAACATGTATACATTATTACACTATATTCTTATATAACACATAAACATTATACATATTACATTATATACATATTACATACTTTTGTAATTTATACATTTGTAATTATGTTTAAAAACTATTTAACTAATTATGGAATTAATCCATAATAAAATTAACATTGTTAGTGTAACGAACTACTAATTTAAATAATTAATATCTCCCCACTCAATTAATTAAAATAACTAATTTAAACTATTCAATTTAAATTATATAATTTAATTTAATTTCCTCTTTCTCTCCATAAATTGTTATTAATTTTTTTTTTGAAAGTGCCTATAATCACAAAATTAATATTTTTAATACTCAAATTAGTCACATCAATTAAAAATTTTAATTTCAAACTTGGGTCTAAAAAATTAAAATAAGACTCTTTTAGTATAACAAAAATTAAGATTTTAGTGAAACTATAATTTGAAAAATAGGTCAACCTAGATTCGACCCATAACCATTTAAAACTCATATTAAATATAGGTAATATGATTTTAGTTCCAAAATCAACCCAAACCTATTTTATGTAACCCAAAACTAACCCAAATCTATTTTTTGCATTAAATACTAAATTGTTTATCTTTCATCTTTTCTAATAAATTTTGAAGGGTTCCATTGAGATTATATACTCATTTTAAGTAATCAAACAAAGCATTACTTGTGCTATTTTGTCCATTTTAATTTAAATTCTTTATATTTTTTTATTTAGTCCTCTAAATTTTATAAAAATTTATTCTATGCTACACAATTTACGCATGCAATGCGTGTGACACCGAACACAAGCACTAATAATTCTCCCCACGTTTCCAAAAAAAAAATACTCCCTCCGTTCTTAAAAGATTGTCGTTTTAGAAAGTAATTTTTGTTCCAAAAATATTGTTGTTTTGAGTTTATCAATACACATTAGCTATTTTTTTCCTACTTTACCTTTATTTAAAGCTTTCTCCTATTTAAAGCTTTCTTCCCATCCCAATGATTCTTATCCAATTTAATGCTATAATTCAAGTAGTAATTGGTTGAATAAAAAGTAATTGATTGAATTGAATAAAAAACATTGGGAATGAATAATTGATTCAGACAATTAATAAGGGTAATATAGTATTTTTGCTAGGTATTAATTATATGTATATATTAATTTTAAACGATAATATTTTAAGAACAGAGAGACCAGTACTTTTCTATGAAATTAATAAATATCAATAATGTATATTTATTCTATGCTAAAGGGAATAAAGTGACATTAGCCGTCACCAATTTATGGCAGCCTTTACCCCAAAAATATCCTCCAAAATCAACATCAATACACTGAAAATTAAGGGCACTTCAATTTCTTGGAAGTTTAAAGAGGATTAAAAGAATTTTGGCACAACTACAATACTCCCTCTGTTCCTTAATATATGTCGTTTTAAAATTGTGTATAAGTATTAAAGAAATGATTGTATAGCATTAACTATAATATCAATTGTCTATTTTGCCCTTGTATTGGAAGAAAAAAATGTTATTTATTAGATAAGTATAAAATAGTGAGAGAACCAAAGTTACATTTAATGCTTGGGGTAATATTAGAAACTAAGTAATTAATGCTTACTTGAAATTCTAAAACGACTTATATTAAGGAATAAAAATATTTATCTAAAATGACTTATATTAAGAAATGGAAGGAGTATGATGCATCACGGCAGGCAATCAGTTTGAAGTGGCCCTCTTATTTACTATTTCTCTGAAGTTTCCAAGTAGCAAAGTCAACCTCTTTCACACTCAAGCCAGTTTGGCCTTCATACTTCCTTATTTCTCAAAGAGATGGAAATTGTCTACCCCATTGACACATTTCAGGTCAGCGCAATTCCAGTCCATAAATACATAAATAAATGTAACAAATATAGACTAATACATAAATAAATGTAGGACTGAGATTCGACTTGATAGTTATTAGATGAATGGCTAGGATGAAAACTTTGTATTGCACTACAATCTAGTACACTGACAGGCTTTCATTTTTTGTGTTTATCAAAGTAGATACAAAAATTTCTACTTATGTAGTAAGTACAACTCATCAGTACATTCAAATTCATTTACTCATTTCAAACAAATCCAACCTTTAGCACCAAATGATTTCTTTACTAAAATGGAGTATAAGTCTGCAAATTTATGATTCTCATTAACATATGGAGTAACTATCTCACCAAAATGACAAGGGGGGCGGGGCTTCACAAGGCAGCTCATGTTAGGAAAACCATGCAAAATCCCATAAAGTAGTATATATGTTACAAAGCAAAAGCAAAACAGGAGGAACTGGACGGGAAAAAAAGTGAAGACTATTAGCTTAACAAAGTCCAGTTTCCTGTAAATATGGAACTATCCCCTTAATCATATACTATATAAATCATCTCCTTTATTTAATTATACAACACCGAAAAATGATGGAATTATATATATATATATATATATATATATATATATATATATATATATATATATATATATATCCTAAAAAAGAAGAAGAAGGAATTGATATCAAATTTTACACGTAGAATTAAAAAAGCAAGAAACTATAGAAAAATGAATATAATCTTCTGTTAATCGATGAAGAACAGAATTACTCCAATGAAGCGTGCAAGGCAATCTGGGTTGAACCCACTTGAGATTTCTTGTGGGTTGTTGAGGCTGAGCCACCATGTCCTCCTCCTTTTCTTCCCAACCCACAACCACAAGCAAAAGAGACGGTTGTTTTGAAGATATTTTTGAATATTTTGTGTTTGATATGTCCTCTCTTTGGAGGAGAGCTTGGTTTTGGCTTGTAAGCAATCTGGGTTGAACCCACTTGAGATTTGTTGTGGGTTGTTGAGACTGAGCTACCATTTCCTCCTCCTCCTTTTCTTCCCACTCCACAAGCAGAAGAGGCGATTGCTTTGAAAATTTTGAGTTTGATCAGTCCTCTCTTTGGAGGAGGGCTTGGTTTTGGCTTGTTGAAAGCTTTATTCTCCATTTTTATGAGCTGGGAATGAGCAATTGTGAAGAAACAGAGGAAGCAGGGGAAAAACAGAGGAAGGCTGGAATTCGGTAGTGCACAAAATGTTTCAAGCGATCGATTTGAGTGAAATTGCTGTTTAAATAGTGGTGGTTGACAAAAGCTCAGTTACTTTGTTGCCAAGTTTTCGCTATCAGTGAGCTTAAAAGATTCAACTTTATAACCATTAATATTAATATTCAAATTGGGACATTTACTCATATTTTGTTATTAGATTTTCCTTCTTTTTTTTTTGTTATATTCAACTGAAATTTTACATTCTTGTCTTGCCAAGATTGGATCCCAAGGTCTTATGAGTAATTTTTTTAACCATTGAACTATGAGGGACTTGATTATTAGATTTTCCTTTTACGTCAAATTACATTTTGCTTCCTTTTGTCTGAAAATAAGTAACCATGTTTTGTTTTAGGTGTACTAAAATAAATTTAAGTATTGTGTACATTTGACTATTTTATGCATATTTTTAAATGAACCCCATAAACTTTTTTACCAAGGAGTTTTCATAAATTGAATTTAAGAGTGTCTTTTTTATTAAATTAAAAAATTTCATTTCATTTCATTTCATAATTAAACAACTATATCATGATCATTCTTTTTGAACAACTTGTTTTTTTTATTTAATGATTCAGGAAAATCCAGATTTCATAAGGGTTGACTTTGTTGTTAGAAAGAATTTAGGTGAGAGATGGTAGAATTGCACATGATATACTAATACAATTAAATTACTAGTACTGATTAGAGGAGATTTACAAGAATATTCTTCTTTTTCTTTTTTGTTTATACACTATTATTGTGCACCCACAATTAAATTACTAGTAGCTTCTTCCTTTTGGGGTTTGTTAAATAAAAAATGGGGACATGAGGCGCAACTTAGCATGTGGGTAAAAGAGAACAACAAGAGAAAATAAGTAAAGATATCAATCGACTTCAATTTCCTGAATAAAGTGTGGGCCTTGACCTTTGACGTTTAGAAGAGAACAAAACCAATCACTTCAGTTTGGCACATGTGTCCATTAGCTCAATAGCCTCCCAAAAATATTTGGGTTGAGGGTACATGATGTACCGGACTAACGACCGGTGTCATGTATTTTTTTTTAAATTTTTTTAAATTATAATTGTTAAAATAATAAAAAATAAAAAATTAATACTGTATCGGTCGTTAGTCTGGTACAACACCTCTCCCAATTAAAAATATTTAGCTAATTAAATTCATTCCCTCTCGGGGTGGTAAACATAAAGTTAACTTTTATTAATTGATCAATATAGTGTCGACACGTAGGTCGGGAAGGGGTCGAGGGGGGGTCCGGTACAAAATGTACCGAACGTTAGTGCGGTACAGTATTATTTTTTATAATAATATTTTTCAATAAAAAATATATTTTTTTACAATTTTTTGTTCAAATTTGCTCTATTATTTTTTATTTATTATTTTGATAATTATGGTTAAAAAAATAAAAAAAATATAACACTGTACCGCACTAACGTACGATACAGCACCTCCCCCCAATTAGTCGGGAAGTGATCTTTATCTGTGTATCAGCACTGTATTGATTAATTAACCAATTTATTATTAAGTTAACTTCATGATAATCGGATCTCTCAATCACTCTCATAACTAACTACTCCATTAAAAAGTCTAAAAAAAGTTTCCAAGTTTTTTCTAATTTACAAAAATGTATTAGAATTATGAACTGAAGATCCATTAAATTCCCTTAAAAATAAATCATGCACGCACGTCATTCTTTTGGTTTTGTAATATTACGAAGGTGCCTCACTAAAAAGAGAGAGAAAAAAAAAAGTTGCAATTTTTTTTAACCCATAATTGGTAATATAAAACTATTACACAATAAGAATAAAGATAACTTCCTTTTTTTACATACTGAATAAAAAGCCAATTGGCATTCAAGAAAAAAGTATCAAATCAAATTGGACTTGTAATAATTTGATTTTTTTTCTTTCTTTTTTTGGTTACATTTTGGAAACTACTCATTTATTACCTGCAGACTGCAGTGCAGGTGGTCTCCCCAATATGTACATAAACGTGTGGGGACTTCGAAATCCACATCATAAATATATGAATTTGTTAATTTGGCTACTTGTCTGTGACGCCCCCAAAATTAGGTATACATCACTCATTTTGAGTCGTCAGATACATAGTACAAAATACAAATACAACTTACTAATACAACTGTCGTGTACAATACGACAAAACATAAACTGTGAGTTTGAATACAAATATTATCTTCTAGAGAGTATTCATACTCAAAAGGAATCCTCGTTACATTTATTAACTCACCATTACATAGAATAATGAGGACTACTAATTAATACTATCATTCGGACCATCACTCCGTTCCCCGACTTGCCCCAGCTACGTTCTCATTTCCTGAAGAGAACAATGAAAGAAAGGGTGAGCTCAACTAGCCCAGTAAGAAATATTATGACTAAGATAATGCAGAATAAATTATCATTAGCCTTCAACAATGTTAAACTGATAAAATACAATAGACATCAAGTTTAACTGTAGCGGAATAAGCAATCCATTAAAAGAGTCAAGTAGAAAATAAACTCTACTATCTTTTATGATTTAAAAGATTTTCCAACACTGTGATCGCTGAGACTCAGCTTAATAAAATAATCCACATCATCGAATCACCCCTGCACTACGGCCAAGGATATTCGTATATTCATTAATGGTCATGATCATGCCAACAACTGTCCATCAATGCACTACGGGCCAATGAGGACTTTTACCACATCATTTGTAACATTACGGTCATGAGTACACCGAATAATCCCTGGTCATAATCATACCAAGTCCATCTATGCACTACAGGCCACAGATGACTTTCAACAGAATATAAACATGAGGATGATGACAATGATATAAGAATTCAATAAAACAAGTTCAAGAATTAATTTATCCAAGAATTTACAACGTCCAAATTGTCAACATGATACTACTTTGTGGAGTAAAATTCAAGAATGATCAGGAGAATATTTTCATGAATAGATACTAGATGAAGCGCAAATGTCAAGGATATTCCACAAATTTTATGGAGTATAGAAGTCAAAACTTAACCAACTGAGTATAATAAAGAATGAAATAACAAAAGAAATCACCATGCATGCGATAGACCGCACAGACAGGTTATTCTTAACAGAATAATAATAATAGAACCAGGTCCGGCGTAAACGCACAGACAGGATATTCCGACAGAATAATAATAATGGAACCAGGTCCGGTGTAAAACACACAGACAGGATATTCCGACAGAATAATAATAAAGACGGAACCAGGTCCGGTGTAAAATACACAGACAGGATGTTCCAACAGAATAATAATAAAAACGGAACCAGGTCCGGTGTAAAACACACAGACATGATGTTCCAACAGAATAATAGGAGAATGTCACCAAGTATAGGGTAGACCGCGTATACAGGTTATTCCAACAGAATAATAAGAAATGGAATAACAACAGTTCTCTTCATGAATAAGAAAGAATAACACCTCTTACCGTTTTAAAGAAGAGCTGAAGTAAGGAAGTAGTTAAGTAGCAGAATACTCTTCTTCTCTCTCTCTACAGTTTCTCTCTCTAGAGTTCAGTGAATTCGTAAGAAATAATGAAGGAATGAGCTGCTATTTATAGAAAAATAGAATGCATAGTAACTAATCCATGAACGGTCCAGATTGATTACTTTAATCTGACGGTCCATATTTAAAGAAAAATCTTTTAAATAAAATATAATATATTCTATTTATATAATAACTTTAATAAAGTATTTTGTTTTATATAAAAAGATGTTTCTGTTTTATTACGTTAATAATACGAATAAAACAAAACGTCATTATCGCTAAATAATTCATATTATTAACTGACAATAATGGAATCAAACTGAGTGACTTCTCACATAAGCATTAATAATTAATACCGTGTGCTACTATACAACCACACGTATTACTGTACTTTTACTACCGAGTAGTTCAACAGTAATAATGGTAAAACTTCCGCCGTTATTTTTAATAAAATATTTTTGTCGTTTTCTCAATCCGACAATAATTCCGTTGTGGGGTCCACCAATGATTGTGTCGTTGTACGAATATTCCCTGTTAAAACGAATATTCCCCGACCAATCGAATATTATATAACAACTTGCGTACTTTGCAAAATTTATAAATATTACCCACAACTATAACATTATATCAAATTAACTCCATAATATTCAAAAATGATATTTATAGAAAATTCATCTTTATTTATAAAAGTTGGGGTCTTACAACCTCCCCTTCTTATGAAATTTCGCCCTCGAAATTAGGGTACGTACCTGGTATGTCGAAGAGATAAGGATACCTTGATTTCATTTCAGATTCTAACTCCCAAGTCATTTCCTCAACATCGTGGTTTCTCCACAAAACTTTGACTTGAGGTATAACCTTAGAGCGTAGAATATGTTCCTTCTTATCCAAGATTTGAACAGGAACTTCTTCATACGTCAAATCCTCCGCTATTTCGTCCGGTTCTAACTCAATAATGTGGTTCGGGTCTTCTGTAAGACCCCAACTTATTAATGAATAAAATCAAATTTTCTCTAAATATTATTGTGAATAATAAGGGGTTAATTTGATATAATACTTTGGTTATGGGTGAAATGTGCAAATTTTACAAAATAAGCAAGTGGTTATAAAATATTTATTTTTGGTCGGTGAATATTCGGTTGGTCGTGGAATATTCGTACGACGACGCAGCCTTGTGTGGGCCCCATAACGGAAAGCGATTGGATGAAGAAAACGACAAGTATAAGTTGTTTATAAATAACGGCGTAGTTGTTACCGTTAATACTGTTGGAATACCCGGTGGTTAAAATACAGTAGCACACGGTATTGCACCAATTATTGATTCTTACGTAAGAAGACACTACTCAATAATTGTTACAGTAGTTATTGTTCAATATTTTATTTTATTGATTTAATAATTGCTGCGTTGATATTTTATATTATTGTTGTTTCAATAATTGTTGCTGCACAGTATTTTCATTTATCAGATCAATAATTCATATTATTTGAATAATATTATTAGATAACATTATTGGCAATGTCTAGAAAGTTCTGTCTAAGGAGAGGTTTGGTCATCTAATTGCGCGCCAGTAAGGAGAAATCCTTATTGGAAAGCCCCCTCTTTCCTGGGAACGGCCTGGTTGTCATAAATGTGATTCTGTAATATTATTTGTGAATAATTAATTATTGATTCATATGATAAGGAAATATTTATTTTATGTGGATATAAATGAGGAATATATTTTTGTGGTTAAAAATGAAGGAGTTAATGTTGAGGTGTTTTATCAGTATTTTTATCGGAATGGAGGTATTAAAAAATCAAATCAGGATTTTTGAGAAATATTGCGGGTGTTATAATTTTTAATCCGACCGTTGGATCGTGGTAATTTTTGGATATGTTATACATATATAAGTTGAGTATATGTCCACAAATTTTGAACCGTTAAAAATGAACGTATGATTTATTATGAATTTTACAAGATGACTGGTTCAGAAATTGTTGAATTTTCGGAGTTTATCATTTTGGTGGAAAATTCTAGAATTGGTGGGCCCCACTTGTGGTTGGTGAAGAAATGTGCTGAATTATATTTCAAATGTGGTAGGTGGGAATAGTAGCAGGTAAAGCCATCAGGTTGCAGGTTAAACCTACCAAAATTTTCCTATAAATAGAGGGCTAAGTTAGAATTGAAAATTACACCAGAAACAAGTTTTCTCTCTTTCTCTCTCTAGATTATTGAGTGTATTTTGTGAGTATTTAGATACTTTGAGAGTTTCTATTCATCAGAGCAAGTTTCTTTCAGCCTTATACCGGTATTCCGACCAGAAGTACTGATATTTTGAGGTAAGAGATATTATTTTCTTCTTAATGAAATTATTTTCTTCAATATCATTATGCTGAAATATTGATATGAGTTTTTATCAAATTTGGAACTTTTTGTGTCGGGAGTTACTATTCACGTATACGGCACTATTCACGTATACGGCACTATTCACGAATACGGCACTATTCACCGAAAAATAAAATTTTCCCTTTTTGTCCAAGATGTCTATTATGGTTACTATCTTTGATTGTATCCATGTTTTGATCTTTATTTTTGAATTCTGCTTCACAATTGATTATTATGAAGTATTATTGATCTTGGATAAACTGTTATACGAATCCCTACTATTTGTCCTTCTGTCTCATTGGATTCGTTCTCTTTAAGATATTTTTCATCATCCTCAGTCCTAAATGATGATATTACTGAATATCTTTGGCATGTAGTGCAAAGATGTATAATTACTTGATGAATATCTTTGGCCTGTAGTGCAAAGATGAACAGGTGTTGAGATGAACATGACCGACTGATGATACAAATGAATATCTTTGGCCTGTAGTGCAAAGATGAATATTTGGTTAAAGATGATTATTAATTGATGTTACAGGGATAAAATATTGATGATGGACTTTTAAATCTTAGAAGATAGTAGAATTCTTTCTCTACTTGACTCTTCTAATGGTTTGCTGTTTCCGCTGCAGTTGTTGATCTAAAACTTGTTGTCGATTATATTTTATCAGATTTTTCCCTGTTGAAGACTAACGATAATTTGTTGTATATTATCTTAGTCATAATATTCTTTACTGGGCTAGTTGAGCTCACCCTTTTCCTTTTTGTTCCATTTTTCTTCTCAGGAGGTGAGAACATAGCAGGATCTAGTCGGGGTATGGAGTGATGGTTCTAAAAAGATGTTTTAGCAGTCCTCACTATTTCTGTAAAATAGTATTTGAATAATTGTAATGAGGATTTATTTGAGTGTGGATATTGTCTAGAAGACAATATTTGTATTTAAACTCACAGTATGTGTTGTCGTATTTTGCACGACATTTGTATTATTGAAGTTGTAGTTTGCTTTCTGTACCATGTATTTGGCGACTCAGAATGGGTGTTGTATACCTATTCTGGGGGCGTCACATCTTCCACATATTTGCGTAACATGGATATGTGAAAAACGTTATGAACACGAGACATACTTGGCGGTAAAGCGAGTCTATAAGCCACAATTCCTATTCGATCGAGGATTAAAAATGGACCGATGAATCGAGGATTGAGCTTTCCTCTCTTTCCAAATCTCGTAACTCCTTTCCATGGAGCAACACGTAAGAACACATGATCTCCTACATCAAATTCCACGTCCTTTCGATGAAGATCAGCATAACTTTTTTGTCGATCTTGTGAGGTTTTTATACGTTGTCGGATCGTTTGAATCTTTTCTGTAGTCATACGTACCAACTCCGGTCCCAACAACGTTGCTTCACCCACCTCATCCCAGCATACTGGAGAACGACATTTTCTTCCATACATTGCTTCGAATGGAGCCATGCCAATACTTGCTTGATAACTGTTGTTGTAGGAAAACTCCACCAATGGCAAGAACTTGTCCCAACTTCCCTTGAAGTCAAAGACAAGATATTCCGACAGAATAATAATAAAGACGGAACCAGGTCCGGTGTAAAACACACAGACAGGATGTTCCAACAGAATAATAATAAAAACGGAACCAGGTCCGGTGTAAAACACACAGACAGGATGTTCCAACAGAATAATAGGAGAATGTCACCAAGTATAGGGTAGACCGCGTATACAGGTTATTCCAACAGAATAATAAGAAATGGAATAACAACAGTTCTCTTCATGAATAAGAAAGAATAACACCTCTTACCGTTTTAAAGAAGAGCTGAAGTAAGGAAGTAGTTAAGTAGCAGAATACTCTTCTTCTCTCTCTCTATAGTTTCTCTCTCTAGAGTTCAGTGAATTCGTAAGAAATAATGAAGGAATGAGCTGCTATTTATAGAAAAATAGAATGCATAGTAACTAATCCATGAACGGTCCAGATTGATTACTTTAATCTGACGGTCCATATTTAAAGAAAAAACTTTTAAATAAAATATAATATATTATATTTATAGAATAACTTTAATAAAGTATTTTGTTTTATATAAAAAGATGTTTCTGTTTTATTACGTTAATAATACGAATAAAATAAAACGTCATTATCGCTAAATAATTCATATTATTAACTGACAATAATGGAATCAAACTGAGTGACTTCTCACATAAGCATTAATAATTAATACCGTGTGCTACTATGCAACCACACGTATTACTGTACTTTTACTACCGAGTAGTTCAACAGTAACAAAGGTAAAACTTCCGCCGTTATTTTTAATAAAATATTTTTGTCATTTTCTCAATCCGACAATAATTCCGTTGTGGGGTCCACCAATGATTGTTTCGTTGTACGAATATTCCCTGTTAAAACGAATATTCCCCGACCAATCGAATATTATATAACAACTTGCGTACTTTGCAAAATTTATAAATATTACCCACAACTATAACATTATATCAAATTAACTCCATAATATTCAAAAATGATATTTATAAAAAATTCATCTTTATTTATAAAAGTTGGGGTCTTATATTGTCAAAATTAATTATCACACTTGGGTAGTTAGAAATTCGAGTGAGAAAGAAAACAAAATTGAAATATTTTTCAAGTAACTAAACTAGTCATTTAATTACTAATATTTAAAAATATATACTATAAGACTGATTTAATTACATATATTGAGTACT